>JAGPOW010001338.1:4772802-4805211 GCA_030014935.1 Caiman crocodilus
TCTACTTTCCTTTGTATTTCTTTCAAAGAGGCTCCCACAAAGACGTTTATTGCTTTCACTTCATCTCTTATGGGACTTAAAATGACCCAAAAGGGCCTCATTTCTGCTCTGTTATTTGTAGGCTAAAGCCAGAAGAATTATGTTGATTCTGGGGTGTTTGCTTTAGATTAAGTAGCATAGCTCAGTGCAGTCTCATTAGCTCGAGTTTAGCCTCGGGACAGGTTTCAGTTCTGGTATCTTGAGAACGACTCCAACGTGAAAACATCTAGTTCATACAGTAGAGGAGCGTATATCCCAGGCAATATCTGGGCTCTGATGTTGCATGAGGAAGCAGATCACAATCATAATGCCTCTGTGTTGTGGCAAGAAATTTAGTTTAGACATTTCTCAGATTTAGCTTAATGCTCTGTTTATTTGGGAGTCCCATATAAGAAGAATGAGGGAGGCCAGATTTATGTCTGTCAAGTTGCATCAAATAATACTCACCTATTGAAATATATTACTTTTAAAAGGTTTTAAAGTCGCTTTTGCCTATGGGTCACATATATGCATTTTCAAACTATATATACATAGGGTTGTAAGGGTGTGACTGTCGCTCCTTCAGGCTGTACTGACTCCTCATTGATCTGCCACTCACGAGAAATACTGCCTTTGTTTTAGTCAGGGAAATTCTGCATTGAGCTGGGGGCTGAACTAGATGACCTCATGAGGTCCCTTCTAGCCCTACTTTTCTCTGATCCAGACGAACGCCCAGAAGATTACTGTCCCAACCAGATATCAGCTCATATTCACGCTATACACTATAGACATTTCCCAGATTCAGTCTGAGGCAGGCACCCCGCTCGGAGCATTTCAGCCCAAACAGGTCCGCTTTGCAGAATGGCAAGCAGCGGAGCACAGGCTCTTGCACGCGGGAAGAGCTGGGCAGTTGCAATACTAGGACATTGCTACCAGACCTGTCTAACATTACAGGGGGCTGTAATGTGTGCAGAAGTTGCTCGACATTATGCTGTGTCCAGGACTGCACAGGTGCTGAGCTCTGAGAACAAGAGAGTCAGGATGGCCCCCCTTTTGGCTTCACCAGCTGAACTGGATGCAGCGGAGAATGTGGACAGATCTCTGTGACAAGGGCATGGAAACCTTCATACATTCCCGAGAATCACTCAGCTTCAGGGAAGGAATGGAACAGCTTGCAAAAGGGCCAGAACGAGGCAATTATACACATGAGTGCCCTGCTTTGGCAGGAGATATTGCTCTGTCCTTGTGAAACAGGAAACTGGCAAGTTTATTCTTGAGTACAGTTGGACATCGTGAATGAAACACCCAGCCTGAACTTTCTGGTGGGAAACCACTGCATTTTGAACCCTTATGATCACCAAGGATCCTAGTTTTCTCTGATAAAAAAAAAATTGCAAATTTTCTAATTAAAAAAAATAACCCCAAATCCATATTTTTTCCATGATAAAAATGAAATGCCACTACACACACACACAAACACACACACATATGTATACACACACACACATACATATATATACACACACACGCAGGCAGTCCTCGGACTTACGACACAATTGGTTGCTGAAACCCACATCTTGAGTCGCAACGTTGTGACTCGGAACCAATTTCCCACAAGAAACAATGTTATCAATGGGGGATTGGTCCTAGAACCAAGGCCCGATATCCTATTTTCACCAAAAATACCCCAGCATTTTGTACTCAATCAATTACAGATGAGTACTATAGCTACATGAATGTATTTATATAGTAAATAGCAATCATATTGATTTAGAAGGACTTCTTTGAGGTGACTTTGGTGGACTTTTTGAAAGGCTCTTGGTTGGGCTTTTTGAAGGGTTCTTGGCTGGAGTCTTCTCAGGAGTCCTGGCTGCAGGTTGTTCTGGAGTCTTGTTTGCTGTCTTAAAGAAAGTGTCCAAGGAAGTTTGGACAGACCAAACCAGGATCCCTGCTGATCACGGTGACATGCTCTGTGGTGCACTGAATCATTAACATCAGAAACAAGAACCATTCTGGAGACCAGAACCAGAATGCTGTATATAGAGAAAGCTCACCCATCTACACCTACATGACATCCCTCTTTTTTAACAGCCCGAGGATTGAATTTACCTTCTGTGCCTACTGCATACAGAGCTCACACTCATGTCATTATCTCCAATGGCTCTTCAGCCCTTTAGGTCACCATTTTTCGATTCACAATCTCCCGTTCCCTAGGCATAACCTGTATTTTTTTTTTTTTTGTTCCAATGCAAACTCCTCTGGTAAACCAGGAACAAAGATTGCAGACTGGGCCTGTGGAGTGGGAAGTTTCAAGGGCGGACAGATGAAGAGCTGAAGTGCTTTAAAAGTATAGCACTTTATTATTTAGCTGTTTCATTAGTCTGCTCTGTTCTAAGTGGAAGACATATTGCTGTAACTTGAAACATATTTCATTCAAGGTTAAAGATACAGCATTTAGTGCCACTATACCAGTATAGGAGAAAAGGCAGGTGGCTCATAAGAACATGGGATTATCAATATAAGAATGGCAACCTAGGTGGTATAAGTGAACCTAACTGAATTTAGGTGCATGGTTGCAAAAAAAATTAAAAAATCAGCATCCCTTTTTTCTCCGGTGGCCAAAACCTCCATAGGCACCTATATTTATAGAGTACTGTGTCTGCATTTTGTAACCCAAAGGTACCTAAACCACACATTACATTGATCCAGGTGATTTGTCCTCCAGAACTGTAAGTCTACCCTTCTAAAACAGGTTTAACATGTGTATTCATCCTCTCTCTGGGAAAGCAGTGATGCAGGGAAGGCTGCGGCAGATTTTTCAATGGAGCTGTATTACCAGTGAACACTAATCACAGACTAAAAATGCAGATAATTTTTCCTGGGCATCATTTTCCCATAAGGCTATGTTTCATTGGTTGGAGCTTGCCCAAGAAAAATCAACCTTTTTTGAATGCTGCCGAGCATGCATGCAAACATCACGCTTACCATTTGTTATTACTAGTGCATTTGATCAGACTGAGTTTTCATCCAGGCTTGGGATAAGAGACGCTCAACAAGGATGCTAGATTTTGCAGCCTTTTTATTTACAAAATAACACTCTGGAAAGAGGCCAAGTTCATGCTGCTAAATCTATTCCCATCCTCCTGTCGCTTGCAGACTCCTCCTCATACGTGGGGCTGCATCAGGTCTGAACAAATCCTCAAGAGTCATTGGCCTTGTACGGCTCGCAGTTGGCTGAGGCAGACTAGGTTGGGATCATGCCAGTTCCCCATGGCCTGTCCGTCACAGACAGTCTCATTTCCAGGTGACACTTGTTGGCCGTCTGAGCAAAGAAGTCAAGTGGTACAAGAGGGTGGAGGCTGAATGATCTGGTTCCAGAGAAGATACCTACTGATTGCACTTAGTGAAGCAATACTGGGTGCCTAACGTTGCTATTCTCCATCGAGCATTAGTACAGTGGCTGAAGGATGCTGGTTTCCAGAGTGGCGAGTATAATTTTTTTTCCCCTGTGGGGCTCCTGTTGCATTCAGTGCAGGGGGTGGGCAGTGTAGTGAGGCCAGATCAAGCCCCTGGACCCAGCCAGTCTGAATCAGAAGATCAAGGCAATCCATCACCTGAACAAGCACCACCTGCAGCAAGACCAGGGCAGCACCTTGGTCCCACCTGGGCTGAGCGAGGCAAGCAGGGCTGCCAGTCCCTGTGAAGACACACACATTAGGCTCCACCTGCTTCAGCCCTTAAGAGCCAGCCCCAGCCCGCAGTATGCTCGTCTGGGCAAAGACTGAGATCTAACCTCCGTGCGTTCCTGGCTTACTTTAATCAGGTCTCTGGCTTCGACTCTTGGCTACCAATTTTGGTCCTGACTCTGGCTTTGATTCCTGGTTCCAGTTTGATTTCTGGCTTATACTGACTCCAGCCTGCTTCCCGGCTCTGCCTTTGGTTCCTGATTCTGGTTTGGACTCCTGGCATATCCGAACTCCGGCTAACACTCTTGACTCTACTTGGACCCCTCCAGGCCTGCCCCGGGTCCTTGGAAAATCAGCCTGGACTTCACCTATGCTTCAGATAACTAACTACTAGTCCAGGCAGCCCACGCTCTAGCCTCGAACAGACATCAATCTGGGGATGAGTTGGGGTTGCGTAGTGAACAAGCTGGGGTTGTGTAGTGTTGGGCCACCCTCTTTAGTTGTTGCAGAAGCTGGAAGATGAGCAGTGAACAAGGCTGCCATTTTCAGGACGAGAGAGGAAGACCCTGTGATTACGGCAGCTGAATGCTGCTCTGGAGACCTATCTTGACTCTGCCGTGCAATGTCTATATGATGTCGCTTTAGACCTAGATTTCCCCATCAGCCACTGATTACGTTCCTCACGTTCAAGGTTGACCTGGGGCTGCAGGGTCTGATTTGCTGGAGCCTGCACATCTGCAACTGAAGTCCGTGAACCCTGAAAGTACAAATTGCTTTAAAATGCTGGATACTCTGACAAATCAGGTAGGAGGCTGCTAAGGTCACACACCCAAAATGCGTACATGCACGCTTTCAGCCTGAATCGTTGCATCTCATCTCTGCGTCACGTAGACGGTACCGGCTTCTTCTCTCACGCAGTGTTGCGGACATGGATCGAATATTATGTTGGTGGAGCACACGGACATTGAAAAGCTCATGGGACAAATAATTGTGCCAACCCTGCAGCCCCAGAAACAAGGAGCACAAGCAGCAAGGGGGAATGCCTACTTTTATACAGTCACATGACGCACGTTACATTCACATTACACAACAATTTGGTTGGCGGAGCTGGCTCTGTAGAGGAGGTAGGACATAAGCCTGGGGCCACGTGTTTGAACAATGAGGAGAAAACAAAATATTTGAATAGCTGCTCAGTGATCGAATACTGCCCCGACTGTGTACTGAATGAACCAGGGATCCTGAGGAAGTAACAAGTCCTGATCATGTAATTAAAGACTATCATAATGCATATGCAATGCAGGGGTGAGGGGCTTACAGGTACAGAGGCAACCCTAATTCTGTTATTTCTTTAAAGTGCCTGATTTTCCCATTGTAACAATGCTCTTTTCCAGGTAGATTTTTCTGGATATTTTCTTTAATATATACCCAATGCAGCACTTGGTTGGGAAGCCCAAACTGAAAATATAGTGAAGGACTGACTAAAATCACTTTTGCTCATAGGTTGCACATGAGCAATAGGCATACTCTTCCCATGAGAAAAACAATGATCAGTGTTTTCTGATGGGCAGTATCGAGGAATGGTGTCTGCGGCACAGTGCCACCTTCCAGACCCCATAGGTGTTAGACAGGAAGTACTGTTCTCAGGGGTTAACACAGTAGCCAGTTCAGTTTGTTATATACTGAAGCAATGGGTCAATACAGGTATTGCACCAAAGCCAGGGAGACCTTGCTCTCTCAAGAGTGACACTTGTTCCTTACAGATATAAGAGACAAAGCTCCATTCAAACTGATGGGGAGTAGGTATCTAAATCTTTAGGGCCAGATCATCATAGGTACACAATGAAGTGTTAGGAAATGATTATGGGCCTTGATACCCACATGTGGTAAGGTGTCCAGACTCTCCATATGCATCATGGTGGGGACCTAGACACATAGGACAAGGATTCACAGATACCAGCCAAGCAGAGAGTCTTAGGCTAGACAAGAAAATGCATGTAGGGGGTGGAGAAGAAAAGCAGTGAACAAGAAAAGACAGTCACCTATGAAACCACATAGCCTGATAGTTAGAGCATTCACCTATGGGATGGGAGATCCAAGTTCAAGTCCTGATTTAGAGCAGGGACTTGAACCTGTTCCCTAGGGACTGCTATAAGGTTTTGGATAGTCTGAGGAAGGATCTCTCTTCTGTTGTTGGAGGAAGTTGTTCCACTAGGTATGAAGAAGTGCTCAGTGGAGGTTGTACTTGAACTGCAGACTCTTAGAGGTCATGTCTACATATGCATTTATGCCAGCTTAAATTTACTGTGCAGTAAATTACTACGCAGTAAGCAGGAATGGTCTGGCGTCTACACGTGCATGCATTAAAGCTCATTTATGCTGTGTGTGGACTGACTTGGGACTAAAGTTAGTCCTAAGTTAGTCCACACACACAGTGCTACTGCGCATTACTGTGCAGTAACTAATTGGGTGTGAATTTGATACCTGCATCATGCAAGTACGTATCAAATTTATGTTCAAGTTGGCATAAGTCACCATATTTACTGCACAGTACAGGTGTGCATGTGTAGATGCACAGCTGTACTGCGCAGTAATTTTGGTAAATGAACAATAAATGTGCATGTGCAGATGTGCCCGTAGTGTCTTAGCCATTAGGCTATGGAGTCAAATAGTATTGCATAGAAGACAGAGACTAGTTATTCAAAATGGAAAAGCTCTAGTGGAAGAGATGGAGAGAGACCTACCCCAGAACAGCTAGTAGCCTGGGAGCTAGATCACTACCCTGGAGTTTGGGAGAATGAGACTTAAATCCCTATAACAAAACCCAGACTTGAACTTGGGTTTTCCACACGCCATTGAGTGTCCACGCCACTAGGTAAGAGAAGGGACAACCCCCTCCAGTTCCTAGGTGTATTCTAAGCACATTGATATAATCAGGGTAGAAAAGGTAGGGGAATGTCTAATTTGCAAATCCTACTACTAGGGTCTTGGATTGAATTCGAGCTCTGCGCTGTAGGTAAGCATCAGCATTTAGGTGGCTTTGTGCTTGTTCCACGGTGGAAAATTAGCTCTAGAGGACTGAAACACGAGCGCCAATGACACTTCCAGGGCTGGCGGCAGCTGGGTGTATTATTTGGGGCTCTCAGGAAAACCTAAGAGGTGGACGTAGGCACCTGCATCTCTTTGCGTCTCTGGGTTTTAGTCTGCTTCTAGAATCCCTGTCTTTGGCATTACAGACGAGAAGCAGATCCGTCTCGCCAATCAGATAACTTCACCTCATAACAAGATGAGCAATAACACAAACCTGGGCTTGTGTACACGGCACTTTGATGACTGTGGTCTTTCCAAAAGTGTGCTCGTAGCCAACACAGTGCAGTATCACATAGCTGCCTTCCTTTGAAATCGTAACCTTGGGGGTTGACCCCAGAGTTTCAATTTAAAAAGGAATCCCATGTTAAAAGACAAAGGATAAGACAGCCATGACATTAATCTGTGGAGTGGGAGGACAGGCAGCAGTTCAGCACTTGCTAAATGAAAAGAAAAATAAAGAATAGCTGCAAGCAGCCAAATCATAAGGTTCAGGAAAGGGGAGGGAAAAATGGAATTACTGGAAAACAAACAGATCAGATTTAGTCATTTTGAGAGGTTGCGCTAAGGGGAATTAAGTGCAGAATGAGAGAGCTGATTGCATTAATGGATTGATTTGTATGGAGGAAATATTATTTTCCCTGCTAATGGTTCTCAAAGGATACAAAATATTCTGGTAGGATTCATAAGGTTAAAAGGAGACAGAACAAACAGCCCCCCTAGATCTCTGTGTATGAATTCAAGGCCTCTTTTGTATGAAGGTGTAGGTGCTAACATTTTGCAGTATCACTGCTCTTTGAAGGCTGGGGCTGGATGCAAGGTGGTGGCAGCTGAGTGGGTTAATGTGGCCATCGCTCACCCCCTCTACTAACACGTATCCCCACTGGGGCCTCGTGCCCTGGCGTTTGTTGAAAACCACCCCATCTCCCTTGCCCCCAAATTCTCAGCTCCTCTACGAGCCCTGCAGGCCAGGTGACATGCATGGCTTGTTGGACCAGACCCATACTGACCCCATCTTCACAGGGCACAGATTTGACAATCCCTGCATTAAGACTTTGAGTCTTAACTGAGCTGGGTTGGCAGAGGGATCTCACTATTTCAAGCCAGGATATACAGCGAGTCAGTGAATCTCAATGAGGCAGAGCAAGCCATAGCAAGGGAAGTCGTGCAAGGAACCATCAAGTTCAAGAGCGAGTGCAGACCACTGCTTATTTTGTGGTATTGCTTTCTAGTCCCCCGTGCGGCTGAACTACTTGGAGGGCTATTAACTTAGGGGCCTTGTGCCCTGTGAAGATGGGGTCAGTATTTAGGTCTGCTTAAAGGGGGTGATTGTCAAGGTAATGTAGACCCTCAGGCAAAAGAACTGTTTCACTTTTGGTCAAAACCAAAACGTCTAAGCTTTACATTTCTAGCCAAAAAAAATCCACCCCGGTTCAGGCGACACTCATTCCCTGCAGCCCCATCGTCACGGTGTAGAGCCCCCAGGGATGGCCGTGATGACCCTAGGGCTCCGTGACCGTGCTGCCTCTGCCCCGTGGGCACCGTCCTATCTCACATTATACATCTTGCTGGTTGAAATAATAAGTTGCGAGGCTGCCCACGAGTTTGTGTGGTCACAGTCCTGCTGAACCCCACAAGGCCCTGTTGGTTTTGGATCCCTTGCCGGGTCCTGCTCAATGTCAGTGCCTCCCGAGACACCCTGAGCCTTATGGGCTAGATGCGTGGCTCCAAAAGCGTCCCTTTACCATGCCCCACGCCTCACCTCACAGATTGTATTGAAACGTTGTCCCTTTTGATGAAGCCGCAGGCTAGCTCAGCCTCTTGTCATCACTGGGCCCTCGGCCTGAGTAGCTGTGCCCTCTGGTGCTGGGGTCCCTTCACCCCCTGTTGCAGCACCCTCTGGTGCTGGGCTTGCTGCAGCCTTGTCGTTGTGCCCTCACTGGCACTGGGTTCACTTCAGCCCTAATGAGGCTTCCTCCTCCCCAAATAGCCTCATCCCGGTCCACCGGATTCAAAATCAATGTAAATGCAAGCCCCTGGGCTATAACATGCCAGCAAAGATAGCATTGGGGGGTCACACTCTGCCCCTTTAAGGAAGCATGCTTCTCCCTCACTGTGTGCCTCTTAGCTCCAGATACTTTAGGAGCTCCTAGAGCCCATCAATCAGTCTTACCAGCAGCAGAATAGGCAACCAAGCATCTCTGAGTAGCGTTTCTGCAAGAGCTCCTTCCCCCTGGCAGCTGCCGGAGAACTGACCCTCTGCCAGCCTCAGCGCTGGGGCTTATATGTGCTGGAGGCCCTGTTTCCTTCCCGTCAGCTGCCCGGGTGCAGGTGCCAGCTAGTACGCCGATTAGCTTAATGCCAATGCTGCCTGCAGCTGCAGAGCCCTGCCTACCTCTCAGGGCTCCCTGCCTAAGCTGCCCCTGCTCTTGAAGGAACAGGCACACCTTAGTGCCCTGCGCCACCCAGTCAGATGCCATCCTTTGGATTAAAATTGGAAACCTATTAGGTTTAAATGGTAAATATTTTTACATCGAATGGTGTGCAATTGGGGTTTCCCTTTGGAAACCTATCAGGTTCAGGATTCTTCATCTTTCGGGGTGGCACCGATCTGGACTGTGGTCTCTAACCACATGCGTTACTTTACGAGGGCCCGAATTAAGAAGACAGGGGTCCAGCACGATCTGGAAATGAGGTCTCTCTGAAGTGGATTCAGTTGGACACTCAAAATCCTGGGTTGCTTTTAAAAACCTTGGCTAGAACCAAAGATCCTGGTTTTCTCTGATAAAAAAATCCCCAGATTTTGGTTTAAAAAAAAATAACCCAAAAGTATCTATCTATCTATCTATCTATCTATCTATCTATCTATCTAGAGGTGTTTCATTTTCATCACGTAAAAAGGTGGATTTGGGGTTACTTTTTTTAAACCAAAAATCGAGGTTTTTTTTAATTAGGGAAAACTAGGATCTTTGGCTATAATGACAGTAACCTAGTGATAACGAACGACATGCTGCTGGAGCAAAAGGTAAGATGAAGAACGCCCATTTTGCAAGGACCCTACTATGTTATATCACATTATCAGCAAACCTACAAACTTGAAATGTATATATATACAAAGCTCATCCCTGCTTAATTGTTTTTTTCTTGGACCAATCCTATCGCACCGTTATGAGGTCCTTTGCTGTATCTCAGCAACAGGAAAATGCTTTGCAAATAAAGGTGAGAGAGGCTATCCATATATTGTCTATTATACATTAGCAGCTAGTATGGGGGAAGTTAGAAGGGCATCTGAATGTAGCATATTGGAGATTAATTTGAATAGTAATGCCTCAGAACTCCTGGAAAACCGTTTTTCATGCATTTCAATGAATATATTCAATGCTTTATAGCGGGAGTTAGCATAAGGAGCTGCCTTGTCATCCACACAAGGTTTAATCATTGAGTCACATCCTGACCTCGGTTCTACTGTTGGAAATGTAGAGTAATTTCATTACCTACCGTGTAGTTACTACACATTTACACCCACACACCTTGGCCCTGTGTTTGCTTGTTTGGTTGGTTCACAAAAAAAAAATCCCTAACCAGCTATTTCCTTTGAGCCTCTTGAAAAGATTTTCAATACATTTGTGAACCATTTTATGACTTATTTCTTTTCAATTGACTCTGTGCCTGGTCCAAGATGCTGCAGATAAACTCACTGAAAAGAATTGTTGTTAAAGAGAAATAAATAAAAGTCCAGAGGAGAGTGTGCCTTTCTCCCTCGCCAGGAATCCTCCTCTTCAGCCCGCTAAGCCCTCTATCCCACTGGATCAGCAGAAACCTCTTGAGTCAAGAAAAAAAAGGAGTCCTGATTATGAGATGGTGCTGGACGCAATGAACTGAAAAATCAGGGATAGTGGGAACTTGTGCTGGCTGAGAGGGTTGTTACAGGTAAGGTTAAAACTGTAACTGTAGCCTCCACGTGAAACTTTAGTCGTGACTCGAAAGCACGAGCATCAAACCTATCTATACATTGGCACACCGCTCTCTCTGTAGTCTGCTTGTATGCACCAAGGGCAGTTGTGAGAGTCGTATTTCAGCATCCTATGAGAAAAATGAGTTTATCATGCTCCTGTACCCACTGTACATGAGCTCTCCTTATGAATCCATGTCTACCAGGACTGTGAAGATATCTCTCTATATGGAGAATTCGGCCCACATCCTGTGAGCCCTTTGCAAAAGGCGACCTGACTTCTTTGCATTTCAGGAAAAGTGAGATGGAAAATGGTATGGACATAATTATCAAGCCGTTATCTAAATGAATCTGAAAATGTGTGCATGGAGCTGGTCGCTGAATTGCAGAAATGGCCAGGGTTTACAGGGGGATAAAAATGGTCAAAGGTCAGAAGAAACTCTTCAATGAGGAGACTTTGAAAGGAGATCAATAAAAGAAAACAAGGAAAGAAGCGAATGAACCATCTAGAGCTGGCGCATGAAGCATTTCTGACTTTTTTTGATACAGGATTGAGGGGGCATTTTCCAAAATTAACGAAAATGCCAAATTCCAAACCAGGCCCGTTCCAAAACCAGGTTTTTCTATATAAACCATGCAACTCATTGTCACAGGCAATTCATAAGGTCTGCCAGGAGCAACTTCCTTGACGCACCATCTGTGAGCCAAGTTTGGTTGGCAAAATCACATGGGAGGTCCTACTATGTAGTTGCTCCTCAAGAATAAAACTCACTCCCCCTTGTAGCCTAGCAAAGCCCAAGCCTGGACATCTTTTGGAAGCACTGTAGAAACTTTTCATTCAGGCAGGGTTTTGGCAGGCGGGATGAAGTTTGGAGAGTTTTATTGCATATTATTCTGTTTCAGTATTTTTAATCTATTTGTATCATTCAGTTTGCATTTTTGTCATAAGTGGCCTTGACGTTTTGTGGACACAGGACTGCATATACATCTAATAAATAGAAAATAGGTTAGAAAGGGGAATGGACTTTTACACAGGTACCAAAAAAGCATCCAGCATGATACAAGTTAATTGTAAATGCAGAGGGTGAGCAGGTCTTTCTCTCCCTTGTTCCTTTTTATGACTCATTTTTCAGGGTAAGATAGTGATACGCTACACATGTAGACGCAGTAATGATTTTTTCAGCACATTGAGCAGGATGAATAGCATCACACGTAGCTGCCTAATGGGTAGACTAGGATCTGATTCAGGTTGTTTGTGCAGGATGAGATTTTCAAAGGTGCCTAAAATATTTAGGAGCCTAATTAATTTAAGCAGATAATTGTTTTTATTTCAATGTATTTTTGGGATAACAAGTATTGCATGATGTTCACATACCTGTGTAATGCTTAGAAAAGAGGTGTGCACTACTTCTCACATGTCGCTGCTGCTCTAATTAAAGCATGGGATGTTTCCAGTCTGGGAAGAAACTGGCCTTTAATTAGACCAGCATCGGGACTTATACTCCTTCTTACCTGGAGTCATTTATAGTGAAACTCAACAGGGAGGCTATTTTTTCCATGCTGTCAAAATGCACGAACCTTCGAAATAATGTTAACCCTTTGAATAGAGGGAAGAATATAAAAGACTCTGCTTTGCTCTTGTGGACCATAATTCATTTTTCCTTTTTTCCTTCGTACTAATTGACGGGCTGGCATGAACGGAGGTCAAATAGTTCCTCTGTTCCAGTGTAACTTGCTGGAATGGATTTGCTTTCGGCCTTGATGATAATGGTGTGGAAAATGCCATCTCGCATTATGGCGGGTTGAGGAGAGTCATTGCTGGGAAAAATCAACATGTTATTTGTCAAGTTAATGGATTTCTCAAACATTTCTTTGTAGTGAGTTGATATCAATCCCCTTAAAGGGATTTGGGGTAGAAAGATATCATCAGAAGGAGCACCCATTGGGAGATCTGGTGGAGCAAGTTGTGTGAGATCCTTTGCTGTGCGAGAGAGTTCAGATGAGTACTTAGGAAGCTACTAATGCCAATTAATGGAAGGGGATGGTAAGACTGGAAAGCTTCAGGGCCTGGCAGACCACATGGTGTGAGGACATGCAGTGCTCCTTTCCTAATGCCACTGCTTCTCCAGATGGATCTGCCACCAGCCTTAGCAAGAGAATCAGTGAAGAGTACGGTGGCCTGCAAACAGATGAAGGAACCTGCTCTGGCATATCCACTGGAAGCAGTTAGAAAACAGAGCAGATCCTGTCCTGCCTTCATTACACTGACGGTATGGCTTTGGAGGGAAATACGGTAAGTACTAGCAGGCATGGACTGACAGTATCTTTCAGGAGGCAATAAGGGTCACAAGACAGACAGATGGAAGTACATAGGGACATATACTCCCTATACATACAAACTCCCTCCAGAAGTGGTGCAGTCACCTATCCTGGAGGTTTTCAAGAGGAGAGTAGATGGTCACCTCGCTGGGGTCGCTTAACCCCAGTTGTCTTCCTGCCTAAAGCAGGGGGGTTGGACCCAATGATCTGCAAGGTCCCTTCCAGCCCCGAACATCTATTAATCTATATACAAAAATAAGGATGGGGCAAGGCCCTAGCCACGTTTTCAGTAGCCAGCCTCTCTTTCTTCCATCCCTTAGTGACACGCATTGAAGGGGCTTTGCTCTCTGTATCAGGAGGTTTTGGGTTGTGGCAACTGGTTACTGATCAAGGGAACATCGGCCAGCTAGGGATTATTATTGGGAGAGAGTTGGTGAGGAACAGAGATGTGTTGGGATACATGGGTCCACACAAAGATGCACAATAACTCGTTCAACCAGCTAAAATAAGAGAGCTGTAGGCTCCTAGTCCTATGCTCACACAGCTGCACCAGGATTGTCATTTGTCCCATGGAGGTACCTAGGAGGAAAACGAAAACCATGCCGCCCCGTACGCTGTGCCCTTTACATGCACAGACAGAACAAGAGCCCGGAGAGCTTCGAACTGAAGCCAACACATGGATGCATCAGATGGAGGAAGCACGAGGCACTATTCAGAGAACGCCCCTGGGCCGTTCAGGTCAAGTCTAAAGGTGCAGGAGCAACAGAACAGATGGCTGTGAAAGCACTTCTGTTTCATGTGCCCTTGAATACATGATGATACCAGAGAAAATCCCGGCCAGAAGAAGTGGATGGGAGGAAGTCTGGGTTCAATTAGGGAGGTCTCAGCTGGCTTGAAAAACAGCAGCTGCTAATTTAAATAACGACAAGTAATTTTCTCTGGACGCTGGAGACCGACGTTCTTTCCATGGATTTTTCCTCCTTTCACATGTGTTTGTTTTCCCCCCACTTGATGATTCTCTCGGGGAGATTTGCACATGAAATTTTAGGCTTAGGAGACGAGGAGAGGCAAGTCCTTGCCAGGCTGGCATGAAGCAATTTCACTCCATACCTCCAACCTCCAGACATGGCAAACGGGAGCCAAGGTGCATTGGCAGGAGCTCTTCCAGTCTGGAGAAGGACTGAAAGCCCTGCTTCGATTGTGCTGAAACTAGAGACGGATCGAGTGGATCATGACGATAATTCTTGAGACTCAAGCCTGAGCTTCTCAGTAGCTCATAACCTGGGCTTAATTCAGCCATTTTTCAGGATGAATTGTGGGTATTTTAAGGATTTCAGCTTCTGAGTTTGATCTAGGATAGGATGTAAATGGAGACCTGCTGAAGCTGGCATCTTTCCCTTTTCCTCACCTTCTTAGTGTTTGTCCTAACATGCGCTCAGCTGATAAGGGGCACTACAGAAGAGTGGTCAAGGTGGCTTGCTATGGCTCCAGAGGTCTGAGTGCAAGCCCTGCAACTAGGGACAACCTTCGGCATGAAGCCAGAGCCAGTAGGTACCTGGTCATTCAGGCCAGGGAGTCAAAAGTAGCTGGATGCAATTCTGGCTAAATCATTCCCTTGTGCATTGCTGGCTAAGAACCTGGTTTGCTTTCACCTCACTCATTCAGAGCTGGCTGGTAAGCTTAGATGGACCTTCAGGTGGCTGGTGCTTTATGTGACCTCCTGCACAGGTATATATCCTCACCTCCACAAAGCAGAGCTCTTTGGCCTCTGGGCGGTCAAGAATTGCAAATGTCATCCCCCTCTGTTTTGCATTGTGGATCATTGTAAGAGTGGTCCTAAGTATGGCATAGTGTCGCCAACTTGAGCTGACCCTACTGGCCATTTATATTTCAAAGCCCTGGAAAAGTAGGCCTGGGCATGCTTGAGCTCTCCTATGTGTGATAGGGGAACCTATACTTGTTTCTGGATATTTTTTTTGTTTGGATAGGGCTGATTCTGCCTCAGGCCAGGGTTTGGCCTAGGTGACTTCTGGAGGTCCCCCCAGCCCCACTTCTCTAGGATTGTCTGAGAGTCAACTAGAGGCACCCGTGATGGTTCAGGATGGTGGAGGAAGTATAGCAATGCCTGTTCTCAAGCAGCCGACTCCCTTGTAAATATTGCTCTGCCAAGAGCAGCTTTCATTTCCGATTTGTTTTCTGGTCTTCTCTCTTGGAAGTTGACCAAATTACTCCAGAGATTAATGTGGCCCATGCCTTGCCATCCCATCTTGTGATACGAGCCACCAGACGTGAGGTATAGCTTGGACTAGAGCCTACCCATGAGCCCCCGTGACATGCCATGCTGACAGACAATGCATCCTTTTCTCCTGTCTGCGGATGGCCCTATCTATCATATACTCTTGGCTAAGCTCAAGGGAGTCTGGAGCAGGCGCGGGGGGGCCAGGGTTGTGTGCACAGGTCCCCGCCAGCACCGCAGGGCTGGGGCTAGTGGTGGCTGCAGCTGGAAGGAGCCGCCACTGCATGGGCTGCCGAGAAAGGCGGTCCAGCTGTGGAGCCACCCCAGCCCTGCTGTGTGCCCATTGGGTGGCAAGACCAGATGGCATGTAAGCCAGGTGGGACCAAAGGATGTACAAAGTCCCTTGCTGAGCTGGATTCAGCCCGCGGGCTGTATTTTGCCCACCCCTGCTTTAGGTAGCGTAGAAGGCTGAGATTAATAGCAAGGAGCCTGGAACGGTGGCATTTTTATAGGGAAGGTTTTATTGAGCCTTTCATTGAGCCTTTTTTTACAAGCCCCTCCAGTAGCATTTACCCCTCGTCTTGCAGTGGATGTCTCTCCCTGAAGCCGAGCACTAGTGTTGCTGGGCGAGCGAGCTAGGGGAAGGTGGCTCTGTAAATACTGCAGCTGCTGCCTCTCTTTTGAACTGTTACCATTGTCCGCTCCGGCCCAGAGAGCGAGGGAGCGTCAGATGTCTCTTGGTGAACCGAAGTTCCCCCACATTCCAGCTGTCAGGCCAGCCGCTGGCCCTTTGGACCAGCCTCTCCACTGAACATTTTTAATCATTCCCCAGAGTTGTTTCCAACAGCCGTTAAGTCGTCCCATGGAGCTGTCGTTACACTATCCGCAAGGAAATCACTGACAGGCTCGTTAGCGGTTGTTGCTGTATGTGGGAACAGTTTACAAAGAGTAAAGAATGGGGAACTTTTCCCTTGGGAGCCATGAAAAAAACTTAAGAAAAATCATCTGCAGAATAAGTGTCTCAGATCCCCTCGTGATAAACATTTGATTTTAGTGCAGGATATTTTTGGGACTTCAAACAAAGGAATAAACTCTCAGTACTGGCAAGACATCTCTGCCCAGATGTTAGGAGGTGAATAGAAATTGGGCTTTGCTCTGCTTCCTCTAGGAGTAACCTGTGCGGTTCAGCAAGGAAGACTGTCACCTGCTTAACTTGAAGCCCTGGAGCTGTGAATGGGACTACTCACAAGGTTAGCTATGTGCTAAGATACGAGGCCGAATGGGGGTATAAATCCATCAACCCCAGCTGAGCCAACTAGAGATAGAGACACAGCTTTTTTGGCTTGGTGATCCAAGGCACTTGGACTTGGTGCAAGCCACATCGTTCCTTCTTGCACCGTTGACTTCAGCAGCTGATGTGCCTGAACCATGCCAAGCCAATGGGTGACCTTATCTTGGGCGGACCTTTGATTTCTTTTTGTATCATCATCATGAATGCCTCATGTTACAGTAATGGCAGACATTTAGTATGAGACACGCACCTCGGTAGGAAGGGGTCCATCATTCTGGTGCTGTGCTGCACATACTGAGACAGGGTGTCTCTGCTCCATACAATTTATGGTATGCTTCCACCATAGGCCAATGTAGAAATTCAAAAAGAGAGGTGCAGGAGATGTCTCAGCAGCCCCCGACATGGACAGCCCATGATGAGGACTTTTGAGTCCTTCAAGGAGGTAAGACTCCCTACCCCCCACTCTTGGCACCCCCTCCCCTCCACTGCAGGCACCAGCCCGCCCCTCTCGTTCACTCCTCACCCTCTCCTGCAGGCTTTGCCTAAGTTTTGTCCCTTGTCTCAGGAAAGGGGGACTTGCCCACTCACTACTGTCATTGTCCTCAGCTGACTTGGGGGCAGGGAGAGACCTAACGCCTCTCCTGCCTTGCTCCACCTGGGGCTATTGTGAGTGGCAGCGCAGGGTGCCAGGTTCAGTGGCCGCAGGCAGGTACCCCATCCAGGTGTTCCTGCTTCCTGCCCAGACCGCTGGCTGGAAGCGGGTACCCACTGCCATCCTTGGCCAAGACGGGCACCCTGGGTAACTGCCCCCTGCAGCTGCAGACCTGGGGCTGGTGGGGGAAATGAAGTGGAGGGGGAGGGAGAGGCGACCCATCCACTGCTATTACTGCTGCGCCTGGCACCCTGCATGCTGCATTACTGCTGCGCCTGGCACCCTGCATGCTGCTCTCTGCAGCTCCCAGCTGGAGCAGGACAGGAGCAGTCCTGGGACTTTCCCCATCCCTGGGGCATCTGGGGACAATGGTGGCTGCAGGTGGTCCCCTTCCTGCTCCTTGTTTGGTCCCCCTCAGTCTCCCATGCCAGTCTGGGGCTCCAGGTACACCTTAGATGCTACGGGGGACCCCGGCATCTGGGGAGATGGAGCCCCCAGTAGTTAGGCAGGGTGTGACCATGGCACTGACTCCTCCACCACTCCCTGCAGCCACCCCTGGATTCCACCGCTCATCAGCACAAGCAAGAATATATGAACCTAAATTCAGGGCAAAGTGACATGTGGAGAGTGGGATGCAGGGGGGACTCAGCCAGTTGAACATGATTTTTTTCTACCTATCTAATAACACCATCTTTGTCCTCATCACTAGGCGGTAAGCCAGCCAGCTCACCACATCAGCCCTTCAGCCCAGCAAATGCCAAGGGGCTGAGTCCTCATAAGCAGTGGGGCAGAGGTGGTTCTTCCTACAGGGCTTGAAGGAAGGGAAGACAAGCCAGCAGCCTTGTGACTCAGTTTAGAGGTGGACATTTCTTACACGAAAGGGTAGCATGGAAGACCATGAAGCTGACCAATTACATTTATATCCTCGTCATTCCTTGCAATGAATGCTTGTGATGGCGCTTGGGCACCGTCTGGGTGACTGGGCATCCTTGTGACTGGGCTCACATAAGAACAGCATTCGCATAAGAAAAGGGCTGTGACAAATGCAAGGTCAAGGAGCTGAAGGATCCTCCATCGTTAGTGCCTCTATCAATGCCTTGCCCTATGTTGGAAAGGCAAGAGGAGCACAGCGTAGAATGAAATGCCTCAAACCTTAACATGGCATTAACCACGGTTTTTGGCACATTAACATAACACAACATAGCACATCCTCCTCTGCACCCCAGGGAGCAGAACAGAATAAGTGCACTTCTAAAATAGCATTTGAAGACGAGTGGGGACATAGATGGGGGCTTGATTTTGCCTTCTGAAGAATGATTGCCCGAGATTTTATGCTCTGCTGTTCAGACTTCCCTCCAACAGCCAGCCACCACTGAACATTACAGAACTGTTATTAATAGGATTTAAAACCCACAACAAGGAGCAAGCATTTTCCACCCTATTTCTCAGTGTTCCCAAATGAGGAAATGTCAGACACAATATAACTTAGCAGTTTTACAAGCCAATAAAAGATGTTGGCAGCTGTTTCAAGATTTTTTGGCAATGCAGATCAGTAGGGAAAAGAAATCCACAATAACAGAAGCGAAGGCTGACTCAGAATAATACAAGAGCAGGGTGGATTCTTTTTCTTTCTTTAAATATTATGATTTTGTATCAGGCTGGTTGTACCACTCATAGATTTCACCTGCGAGTTTTTCATTCTCTTACAGAACATTTCACTGATTGTTCTCATCGTAATCTGGCATACAGACCTAAGCCTACAATTCATGCACAGAATTTCTTCTTTGCAGCGGAAACAGAGGCAGGAACAACACTGCCAAATTGGGGACTTCTGTTTCAGGCCACAGGGAGACTTTTCTCCATTGTTCGCTCAGGGACAGACGATCCCCCCTCAGGGAATACGTCATAAGGTTCACCCACAAACCTTCAGGGTGCCTAGGGGAAGCACCGATTGCTGCTCACTCCTCATGGGAGGTAGAAGTGCGATCCCACCCCACGCTTGCAACGTCTCGTTACAGGAATTGGTAGTTTCACAAGGAAATGGGCTCAAACCAGGGAAGCACAGCCGAGGAAGACAGAGCAATTAATTGTGGGGGTGGGACAAGGGAGAAATGGATGGGGATGTTTTAGTTAGGTCATGGGGAAGAGATGGGGTGTGTGTATGTGTGTGTGCATGTACACACACATGTGAATGCATGTGCATCCTCCCTACCCAGTGTGTAAATGCAAGTGTGTGTCAGTCCTTTCTGCACCGCCACACACAAGACATTACCTCTTGCGTGGCCTTGGTAGAAGGATGTGTGATCACAACACTAAGTGTGTGATTTTGTCGTGGTGGGGGGGAATGGTCCATGAGACTCTCCCTGCTAAGACAAGCTCTGACGCCGTAAGACATGGTGGGAACCCAAGACTTAATAGGAAGACCTTTATTAGCATTCTGCCTCCAGTTTTCCTGGGTTTAATTTTGTTTTCTCGGTCCTTCTTGTAGGCAGGTGCATCCTCTGCCACTTTTCCGCTCCCTCTTGGAGCTGCAGCAGATAAATGTGGGAGGTAATCTCTTCACTTAGAGCCCTTTGCCAAGCTACTCTGGCATCCCAGAGGAAGTCACTGCTACATTTTAAGAATACAATTCAAAGTCTGCCTTCATTTATGCTTTGGATACCTCTCCTCTCCACCCGACACACACATACACTGGACAAAAAACCAGACAGCTAATTAACATTATACTCTTTACTGAATTTATAGCAAACCATATGCAGACATAGGTGGCTGCTTTTCCCTGCATGTCTTCTTCATCCAAGTGTGCATCTATTCTGCTACGTTGCCTTCTGCTGTCCTCTCTATACACCACCATCAGGTAACTTTGGTTCCCACCTCAAAGTTCGGACCAGTTTGTATGGCTGTCAAAAACGATGGCCTTACTTGGCTCGAGGAGCTCTCCTGAGATTTCTTTTGCAAGATGCAAGGTGCACCCCGGCAAGAGATGCCTCTGCTTTGAGTGTCCAAGGGGGCTAGTGGATGTTACAAGAGGCGCTACTATGTACAGACAGATCGTTTCCTGAAATCAAGCAGTCTAAAAGGTTTTACTCAGGGAAACTGCAGTTTGTAACTCAGAAATGCCCAGTGTCAACCAGAGACGTATGGGAACTGGAAGAAAGGTGTTGATGTTAAGCACGAACGGGAATTGGCAATGCATGCCTTGAATCAAAGCAGGGTAAATTAAAATGCAAACACCTTCCCTGCTGGCCTAAGAATAAAATAAAAGCCAATGCCTCATTGCCAGGCAGCAGGCAATCAAACCAGAGACCAGAGAGGGCTAATGATAGAACATCTTTTTATGGATGGCCCAGCTTAGCACTTATGACGGCTCCCAAAGTAGCCAGCCAGAGGATTCAAGTGAATCCTTATTTAATTCCAGGTGCTGCGCAGAATTTCCTCAGCAGGAATTGCACTGATGGGGGCACAGGAGTCGAAGTAGCCAAGTGGACAATCATTTAAGGACTCTACTTTTGTAGGGCAAATGCACGTAAGGAATCTGGGAGGGCCCCTAGTGATGCTTTAGAAAGGAGAACTGAAAGTCCTTTAAGTCCCAGCGGTGGAAAAGGTGTCTGCAGCACGTTGAGCCGGGGCGGAGCAGCTCGGGGCTGGCAGCTGACCCCAGGCCTCCTGCTAGCCAGGGCTGCACCGCCTTGGCTCAACATGCTGCGGTCCCAGGTGCACGTGCCAACTCTGATGTGAACTGCCTGCCAGGGTTTATCCAGGTGCAGTACTTGCACGTGCAGGCGCACCCAGAACATTACGGAGTGAGGCAGTCTGCTTTTCCGTGCTCTCACATCCAATCTGCCTTTTATTGCTTTCCTTCTTGCAAAACGAGTAAGAAGTCACCTCCCCTGAAAAATACTCATTTTGCTCCTAGTTGCGAGGGAAATGTTGCACTCCTTGGCGCAGCTGAGGAGTTCAGCTGGCCTTGCATCCAAAGGTCTTCAAAAAAGTTATAATTACTTAATACCCTTTGCTGTTTTCCAAAATGTCAGCTAGGGTTTCTAACCACAGGAAATGCTTTGAAGTTTTGCCAGGTTGCTTATCTGGATACACCCAGCTGGCCAATGAGTAGCTGATAAATGTCTCAATAGATGGGGTAGTAGAAGGGTTTAAGCAGAGGAGACACAATTATTGTGCTGCCATATATCATTTGTCTCCGTGGGCTTCACCTCTGACAGTACCCACTTGTCTTCTACTTAGATTGTAAGTCGATGGGACCGTCTTTTTGTTCTGGCCTGTGCCCAGGGCTTCTACATACTGTTGTAATACAGACAACAATAACCAGGATTCCTGAAAACACAACAGCAGCTTCAGCTTAGCCTTTTGCCCTGATCCGTTCCCACATGTGGGACTTTGACAAGTGATTTTTAGGGTTTCCAAGCTGCCTAGAGGATTCAGATCCACCTCCCACAGGAAGCTGCGTCCAGATCCCTTTGGCAGCTTTGCAAGTCTTAGCTTGACTGCTGCCCAGCATGGACATTAATCACCTTAGGGCCCACCATGTCTACTCTGGCACCTTTGGGCATTTGCTTTGCCCTTTACTATCCTGCCGCAAGCAGTTTTGCTTGCTTACTATTCCCTACTTCTAAGATTAGGTACCACTGTCTGAGAGGATATGTCCAGGTTTTCTGGCCTCAGAGCTCTCAGGAAGGAGACTCAGACTCCCAAACTCAGGTCTCGGTGATGGCAGATGACAGACCAAAGAGCAATGGTCTGAAGTTGCAGCAAGGGAGGTTAAGGTTAGGTATTAGGAAATACTTTCTCATAAAGAGGATAGTGAAGCACTGGAATGGGTTTCCCGGAGGGGTTGTGGACTCTCCATCCATGGAGGAGTTTAAGACCCCATGAGACAAAGCCTTGGGTAGGCTGATCTAGTTGGTGATGGTCCTGTTTTGAACAGGGGGTTGGACAATATGACCTCCTGAGGTCCCTTCCGACCCCAACTTTCTAAGATTTTATGATTACAGGTCTTTTTAAAATAAAATACATTCACTTGCCACTGTTGTGCTTAGACATTGGGTTACCCCGTTTTACTTGATGCACATTTCGTCTCTCGGCAAAAAGCTGTTATCAACCCGAAAGTTGGAAAACAGAGGTCTGAATCTCCTTTGGTGTAAATCAACTGCCTTCAGTGAAGCCAGGTTGACTTTCGCTGGTTTTTTTGTTGCTTCATTGAGGATCTGGCTCATTGTTTTCAATCATGGATCATGCTGGGCCTCCTGTGATTGACACCATCCGTGAAGCTGCTCAAGCCCCTTGCCAGGCTCTGCTAACTGCATTATAGTTTATTAAAGCAGAAAGTGCATCTGACTGCTTACACCTGTCCCCCCTAACTGCTTTCTTGTTTTGGTTGATTTCAATGCCACCCCTTCCAAAAACAAAATGGGACAAAACAAAAGGCGCAGGGCGTTTAGCAGTCAGAACCAGATCAACCAGTAAAATAAAGTAGCAAACGATAGAACAGCTTCCCAAAGAAACAATATCCCCAAACTTAGCCCTGTCTGTTAAAAAGCCTGTCCAATAGGAAGGTCTACCAAGGCTTCCAGAAGAGGAAAGTTTGGCTTCCAGTGGGCCTCACAGGGGAGGGAGTTCAAAAGCTGAGCATTGGCTACCGAGAGCAACCTCCCACATTTTCATAGAAGAAACTTGGCGCTCAGATGAAACTTGCTGGGTGGGTCAGCTGACCTTAGACATCATGATGGACCATAAGGGACGAGGCAGTTAGGCATGTAGGGCCAAGGCCATTTAGGGCATGTGGCTTACATGAGCGCCTTGTCCCATGAGTTTAGTTTTGGTGACCTCCTTTGGAAGGTGGAATTCCAAAGAGACTCGCTTTCTGGGTCTTAACAGCGCTTGGGTCACTATAAACATGGCCAGAAAATAGTTTAACCGTGGAAGGACTTGGCTTGAATGACTTAAAAAAAGCAATGAAAACATCTTTTTTTTTCTTCTGGTTATTTCCATCCTCTCAGCCTCATCCTTTCTGCATCCCTATGCACACAGCGACTTTCTTAACACAGGTTAAAATAAAGCTAAAACAGAAGCCTGCATTTCTATTCAATGACTATTCCACTTGTTTTGATGAATAATGGAGGACTACTTTGGTATTAATTTTGTTTCACTTCCACCCCCATCCTGCTCTAACCTTCCTGGTAGACGCCAAATGCCTTCAATTCCCACTGAGGACAGGGATAAATGAGAATGCGCTGTACCATGGTTAGAAATGCTCTCGGCAGGATTGGACACCAGGTATGCAACTTGATATTAAAATCTCTCTAGCTGGCTGTACCCTTTAATGTCCTGTGCTTCATGCCTCCAGATGCTTTAAATATTCTAACTGTGGTGACCACCCGATTCAAGGGCACCTAACTGAATGCACTGCACTTATTAAAGGAAACCCCGAAATCTTTGCTTGTGTGTGTCCACTGCTGCATCCTAATGATGAAGCTCAAGGCTGCGTTGGCTATAAGCAGACAGGCACTTCTGCCCGTCATTATTTGGTCCACAGCTGCTCCCTGAAACAATGTCTGGTTCTACGGGGGCCTCAGTCCCGGTGTAGTTGGGAGCAGCTTCAGGGCTGCTCTACTCTGGCTGCCTACAACCCCTCAAGGAGCTACCTCCTAGGGATGAGCTGCACGTTTCATGCACCCTACCCTGGAGGTCAGGTGCATTGTTGATGACTGCAGCAATGGGGAAAAACTGTATAATTCTGGTCACACATGTTCAAGGGAGGTGCATTCAGATAGAAACAGGTGCAAGGAAAGGCTACTGGGATGATCAAGGAATGGAGAGGGCCTATTTAGCCTAGCAAAATGAAGGCTATTCTAGGGGACATGGACATGATTGCTTGCTCTAAATGCATCAGAGAGATAAATACTTGGCAGGGAAGTGAACTGTTTAAGAGAAAGGATGATACTGGTATAAGAACAAATGCACATAAACTGTCCGTCAACACACTTTGGTTGGAAACTGGAAGGTTTCTAACCAGAGAGGAGAGATTTTGGACCAGCTCCAATAGCGGTGTGGGGAAGAAAAAGACCTCACCTAGTTTTCAGCCAGAGCTTTATAGAGTCCCAAGCCAAACCACGGGGTATGGCTCCCAGCTCCAGGACAGGACTGTTTGGTTCACCCAGGCAGCTCCTTCTTGCCCTTTATCCTGACTGCCACCTCTTCTCGGTTCTCTGCTATTAGTGGCAAGGCCAATATGACTGCTTCGAGAGGTTGACATTTACATAATACTGTGGCGATGCATAACATTCTTGCATCTTTAGGCATTCCTTTGCAGGTAATATCCTGTAGCACATCCAGCCCTATTAACGTTAGTACCTAAAGCTACCAGCGACCACAAAATACCCAGTGAAAAACAACACGAGAACACCCCTGGGGTGCTGCATAAGTAGGTCTGCCCAAGAAGAAAGAATTCATGCTGGGCAGTAATTAGCCTTCTTAAATTTACAGTGGCTGTACTTAATGAATCTTGGGCCTTTCCATCTAATCAAAGAGCTCTCGTTGTCGTAATGCGATATCTCCACCGTCACGTAACACTGAATAAATCCTTCCGTGTGTGCTTATTTATGCGAAGAGGATTCTAATTCTAATCCTCGTTGGAGATGAAATTAAGTTAAATGCGTGGTCCTGTCCCATTTATCTTCATTAGGGGGCTCCCACAGATTACAAGAGGCGAACACCTACTTTCTACTACTATCGGCATCAAGCATTTACTTGCCAATTCATGCAGAGCCCTACTCACTTCACTGAAAACAACATTCCACTTTTGCTTCAGCTAATTTCCTGCTGAAACCTTGCGGGAAGGGGATAAATCTATTAAACTTTGTGTTGGCTAAGACTCATCTCTTTAGGGAACATGGCAAGTGAACATCGGATTTCAAGCACTTCCGTGAATACGTGCTGGGGGCAGGGTGGATGACACCACTCGTTGACATGTCCTGAATGGTAAGCGTGCTACAGGGTTGTGCTGTCACATGGCTTTAGGCAGCCTTTCTTCTAGGCCAAGTTGGGTTAGGCTTACTCACTATGTGGTCCTTGCAAACAAGGGTGGTCAGGAAAATAGATGTCTGGGTAAAGGTGGGCTGAATAGGCAACTTCAGAGCCACAATCAAACTGGGTTTCTCCTCTCAGCTCTTAACCCATGGGCTTAGCAATGAAGACAGCACTAAACCCTTCACTGATAGGTCATATAACATGCATGAAATGTCCCACTGAACTGCTATGGCCGTATGTATTTTCCCCTACTTCCTGCATTTGGCGGTTGACCATCATTAAAAGCATTCAAGGTGTTGTTTGGTTACTACAGGGCTCATGTACACGAGACGCTAAAAGCATAGTAAAGTAATTCCACTGCACATTAGTGGGCCATGGCGAAAGCCATAGTAATGCCCTAATGAGCAGTAAAATTCGTCTACTGCGCATTAGCACCATTAAAAAGCATGTGCTGGCACCATTGCGCAGTAGCGTCAGTTATAGTGCTTTAAGGGCATTTATACACATACATTTGCCTGCTCTGACATACTCCAGAGCATCAGAGCAGACTCGATTAACCGAGTCTGTGAAGCATGCAAGCTGACGTGCTTGGCGCTGCATTGCATGCATTTGTATAAGTGGCGAAATGTGCGGTAGCACTGAGAAAATGGCGGTGGTACGCCTTTGAACTCAAACACCGTTAATGAGTTTTACTCGAAAGACGCACCACCGCCATTTTCTCAGCGCCGACGAGCATTTCACCGTTTACGCAAATACGACGCAAGCAGGTGTTCAAATGTCCTAAGTTAGTACCTGTGATTAAAGGTACTAAACTTAATGTGCCATAATTATGGCTCATTAATGGCCATATAGACATGCCCCCTCAGGAAGGCTAACGTTGGGAACAAAACCAGGCTTGGACTACTCATTAGGGAATCCAGCAGAGAAATCACTGAAGCAATTAGGCTAGAGGCTACAAATGTATTGACTCACCCAACTCCCATTGATTCAAGTGATTTCGCTGATTGACTCAGGAAGAATTAAGCACCCAAATACCTTTGAGGTGTTGAGCCTCAGTCTGTCTCTTGCTGAACAAATTAGGATGTTGCCACTGATTTGACAATTCAAAGCAATCACCCCTCCGTCTCCTTGCTTTCTGATTATGCAGTGCAATGCCCTATGAGGGAGGGGAAAGTCAGGAAAGGTCTTTCTGACAGCATACAAAAGGTAAAGGAGTTAATATTGCAGGAACTGGGGTAATTATGAGAGGGAAAGGGGTCACAGAAGAAGTTTCTCTACACTAAGCTGGTTTAAGTATCCATATTTCCCAGACAAAGGGGCTGAAGATGTGACCTTGTTCCAGATTTGTAATTGCAGGGTTTAAATAGATAACATCACACGCTGATGTTCCTTGCCCACTCTCCACGCATGCAATTCCATCACTTAAACTGGCTTGGAGTAAAATAAATAGCGTTACTGAGCCCAGAATCAAGCAAATAATCAGCACTTCATCAATCACATCTCCTTGTTTCATCCCTCTGCTGACAAAACACGAGTTCTGAATTGCAGGGATTTCAGTAGCAAGGTGGGGGAACAGGGCTGGTGCTAGAAAAAGTCTGACTTCAGTCCAGTTAGGCTTTTTGCTAATTGTCTATCCATTTTCCACGAGATGGAATTGCTCGTGGCTTTTCCAATGCTGGAAAAAAATGGAATGAACAAAAACCTAAGAAATCCCCATAGAAAATATGAACGTCCAAACAAACATCGAATGGGTTTTAGTTGCTAAAAAATAACAAAAAATTCTTAACAGTGGTTTTTTTCTCGACACATTTGAAAATGCGATGAAACCAATCGGACAAAATAATTTTGCTGAAATATGTCATAGGAAACCAAAAATAATTTATTTTCAGTCGAAACTTGTGTATAAAACTCTGCAAAACTAACAGTCAGTAAGGTCTTTATCTGTTTAAACATACAAACGCCTCACTTTCAAAAGAGTTCACAACATTTTCCCTGATAAAATGGAACACAAATGATATTTAATGTGTGAAGAGACTCATGTACCCCTTTCTTCATTACCTGTTGAGGTGAATACTTTGCTTTCAGAAGATGACTTCTATATCATGGCTTTTTCTTCCATTTCAGTACTGGGATTTTCTCTCTGAGTTGAGACTACAACTTATTTTTATTTAGCCTAGAAGTTAACCCTTAATACAAAAGTTTAATAGAAATCTAGCTCTTTGTCATAATTATATTTTATATTTAGTATAAATAGGAATATTGATATTGGATAGGAATAGGAATTTTGGTATTGATATTAGAAATATTGATATTGATATTGACATAGGAGATATTGGTATTGATATTTGATATTGATATTGAATATATTGATATTGGATGTAAATAGGGATATAACAGGAATATACCACATCTTTAGTAGTTTTAACCAAAGGTAAACACTTACTAGATTTCCTTCTAGTAAGTTTTAAAACTTCCTTCCTTCTAGTTTTAAAAATCCAAATCTTTTGTATGGAGAGAAAACTAACATAACCGTTAAAAAAAAATCCCATTGGTATGGCCTAGACAGAAAAATTGTTCTTCAGATAAGAGACTGGTTGTTATATTAAATTTAACTGGCCAAGAAAAAAAAATCAATGTTTAAATAACATTAAGATTATAATCACTCAAAGTTACTAGCAAAATGTCAGAATACAATTTGCATACGCAACCTTAATTTTGCCTTTTTATGCATATGCATGATTACAGATGATATCATTAGATGATTGCTTACTATATTTTCCTCCCAGGACTTTTGCCTCATTCAGTGAATGCAACCTGATATTTTAATTTATCCTTTTTATCCCCCGTAAGGCTCCAAACTTCATTTCTCAATCACCGCAAACCAAATGTGCACCAAATACTAAATTAATTCCCTCGTGCATGCTTCTGTGGTGCTCTCACCGGGATTTCCAAGGGCTCCACAGACTTTAATACATTTATCTTCTCATCCCTCCTGTAAGAATGGGTGATATGATCCACATTTTGCAGATGAGAAACTGAGTTAAATGATCAAGCATCCACTAATGTTTTGGCTCCCAACTAGAGACATTGAGCCTGTGATTTTTTTTTACTTAGCATATACATATACTTAATAGCACTTTATCTAATCAAAGCACAGCCCCCATAGATATCAGTTGTCACCGTGAGTGCGCACTTCAGCAATTCTGGGCCCCAAATGCTTTCTATTGGGCAGCTGTAAATCAGAGCATTTTTACCCAGGTAAATGCTTGCAGTTGTATAAGCAGCGCAATGTGCATCAGCACTGAGAAAATGGTGGATGAAGGGTTTTTGAACCCCAAAGCTTGCTTAATAACTACTCTGCAACCATGTGAGTTGGTTTAATAAAAGATATCAAATCCACCCAAGGAACCATTTCTGAGAAAATGGCGGCGCAGTTTTGAACTAAAACACATAGAGGATGCGTTAGTTCAAAAGCTCACTGCCACCATTTCCTGCATGCTGAGAAACATTTAGCCACGTATACAACTGTATGCAATGCAGTGCACTGCACATCAGCTTGTGTATGGAGCTGACTCAATTAATTGGGTCTGCTCCAATGTGTGGATCCCTGGTGAGTAGCAGGACCAAAAAGTATGTGCATAAAGTCAAGAGCAGCAATGGCAAATCACCTCATTTTTGTGTTTGAGACAAGCAACCAAACAGATGGCTCAGGTAGGTTCATTAGAAGTGCTCTCTGGCAATGCAGGGATGTGGTGCACACACATGCATCCTCAATGCTTGACTTGTTCAGAATCACATGAAAACAGTGGTAAAACAGGTAGAGATAAAATTCAATTTTCCAAGGTGACGTTCAACTTCCGGACCCACTCTTTCTCCAGTCTCCTACTTTACTCGCTCTTTGCTTTCCAGTTCCATCATCAAATGAGACAGAAGGCTGGACAGACAACGGTCTCCTTCGCTATGTAGCCCCAACTCATTCCCAGAGCATTGTCCCTCCTGCCCACTGAAGAAGTAAAGGGTCTGGAAAACCAATACCGTCTAGCACGGGGCTCATGCAGTAGAGAAAGCAGCAGTGAACCATTTTTCTTGAAATATTCCAAAAATATTAGGCTTTTCTCCACCTGAAAGACACACATGGTACCACCAATTTCTTAGCGGTGAATTTTGGCCAAGTTAGAAACAACTAAAAAAAAGCACGGTTTTGTAATAGAATCTTTGGGAGAACTTAACTACCAGCTGTTCTACCAGGTTGGCCCATAACCTACTCTATGATAGGAGAGAGAGAGCACATTTCATTCATAGACGTGCATTCAAAAGTCAGTATTACACTTGCTAGTTTACACTTGGGAAACTGAAGCATTTCACCTGTCTTAGCGGGGCATGAAACATTTACTGAGGAGTTGCCTAATTAGCTCCACAGTAAACATCTTGTGTCTATATGTGCGGCCCTATTAGTCCACAGAAAACCAAGAAACTGCAGCAGGATAGTACTTGCAAATCCAAGTACTATCCTACTGCAGAGTTATTTACTGTGCAACAATGCATGTGTAGATGCTAACTTGGGCATAAATTGGTCCTGGTCAGCCCAGCCAGCAGGGGGCCATGCTCCTGTTTAATGCTCAGCAGCTGCAGGAGCCTTGTGGCCCTACCAGCTCCTTCACTGCCCAATGAAGCTACCTGTTCCTGGGCCTGACTCTCCTTGGGTCTCCAAGGCCAGCCTTGGGCCACCCAGCAGATCCTGGGTCACATGGCCACCGCCAGCCGGAGCCCAGGGCTGATCCCTGTGCCCTCTGCCACCCTGGGGCTGGCACCTGGGCAGCTGTGGCTGGGGCCTGGAGTTCCCCCTGGTGAAGGGCAGAGCAGGGCAGGAACAGATCTGGCCTAAACTACTCCTCCCTGGCTCAATTTGCTGCTCTCTGGGTCACATGTATAGGCACTGTGCCTGGAAGTAGTTTACTGTGATTTAAATTGCTCAGCAGTTTATTCAGTCACATTAATTGCACGTGTAGATGTGCCCCTTGTGTTGCTAAGCCAGAAAGGGAAAGGAAGTTGGACTTATGCTAGTGTCTTGTGTGCAGATACAGAAACACTTTAGGGTTGACCTCTGCTAAACCTATGGGTTCAGACCCTGTGGCCAACCTGATTTATGCCACTGCCCACCGGAGTGAACACAGCAGTGACCAGCATTGAGACATGGCATTTGATTGTCTCAGATCTGCCTTTTTTAAACTGTTAGGTAAGAGGAAAATTGTGCATGAATCTGTCAAAAGATGACAACTGAACAATAGATTTATTTTTCCTTCGCCTTTGCCTTCCCCTTCCCATCTCCCAGTGTGAAAAAGCCTATGCCTCTGTGTATTTCCATCTCATGCTACTTAATAGCTCTATATCCTGAACTTTAAAGTTGCTTCTTCCCATTAAGAGGACAACAGCTTATCAAAACAATAAACCTTTCTATTTTGATGCCCTCACACTTGAGACCGAGAGTGCCTAAATTCAGAGGAAAGTGCACTCATCAATGTCTATTGTACAGTATAAAGGTCCATAAGAAGCATATCAATGTGGGAAGTGAGTAATGTTGGGTTACTAACCTTTCCCTTGCAAAAGAAATGCAATCAGCCTGACAGAGTAAGGGATTCATTGCCATCTGGTTAGTTTGGATTAATGGGAGTGCAGTTCAAGTGAGCGAGCTGTCAAGCCCGGGGTGTCCTTTTTACATTAGAATAGTCATCGCCAAAATGTTCACAAAAAAGAGAATTAACAAACAGGAATGGAATGCTATGCATTAGCATTGCAGGTAGTTTCAAAATCTGTGCAAATCAAACTTTGTTAAAGAGAGGACCTCAGAGGTAAAGGGGAAAAAAAACCTGCCTTCAGAGCAACCCATTTGAATCTTTGTCTGAATTTCAGTCACTGATCATGACTGCAGCGTCGTGTAAAGTTAGTCCTGGAATCTATCAACTGTAGAGGTTTAGCAGCAGTAGCATGCAGCTCTGTTTGGGCTTCAAATAACACTGGAGAAGCCAATTAAGTTAGCCTCTGCTGAGCTCCAGACTTCCATAGCTAGTGGCCACCTGCAGTAGCATATAGATGTCCCTTTAGGTTGGCTGCGGCGACACGAGATGGTGACTGTGCAGTTGTTGCTGTATAGTCATTTCGTACTTGCATACCCAAGTACTGAATGACTGCGCAATAACCAGCATAACTGCACGGTAGCATCCCCGCACGGCTTCCCGGTGATGCTGACTGCGAAGTAGCTCTTTATTACTACTGCTCTTTATTACTATCATCCTAGCTCATTACTACTGCACGGTAGCATCATGTCCTGGTTTGCTCCTGCACAGCACTAACGAGCTACCGTGCAGTAGTAATGAGCTACTACTATTGCTTGTGTAGACACGGCCTCTGTGGTCTTATCACCATAATATCAATTTTCTATTTAACCTTTGTACAGTCATTTTTGTCTGGGTCATTTACCTAGGAAAATTGTTACCAATCAAAATCATTACAAACTCAACAAAGAACACAGTTTCCATATAGAAAAAAACCCGAACTATTTAACCAGAACTTGTTATGGATGGTGCGTAAATGGAAGAAACTAAATGAAAGACGTAAATAATGTGACATCCAAAGAGTTGAATCTGACATGTGATGCTGTTTCCTTATTGCCACTAGTCAAATACATTCTTTCCTTCAAATAAAGCTCTTTCTGAATTCAGCTGAACTCAAAGCAATGGAGATAGAAGAAGGCAGTAGCGTCGATGCGAGTTAACTTCTTCCACCTTCTACCGTGAGACAGGGTACCACAAAGATTGTGTCTTGAATGTGTGAAGGATGAATTCAAGATCAGTGCAATTTTCTGTCCCGTCTGTCAAACCAGTGTCTCGCTTTTTTGCATTTCCATTTGGACCCACCAGGTGGTGCAAGGGAACCAAGCCAAATTCTCGCACACACAAGGCTAATATTTCTAGTTTGGATATAGGGATGTAGGTTGTAGCCGTGTTGCTCTAAGGACATAGGCAGACATGGTTTCATAGTTTCATAGTTTCATAGTAACTAGGGTCAGAAGGGGCCTAGAGCAGGCCATCTAGTCTGACCCCCTGCCAATGGCAGGAACGAGTGCCAGGG
>JAGPOW010001338.1:4813250-4873135 GCA_030014935.1 Caiman crocodilus
GCATAAGCCCCAGATCATGAGTTAGAAGCATTTGGTGTGGCCTCTTGCCCATATGAAAATTAACCAGGTGTGGGGATCCAAGAGAGTTGGTCCAGATGTACTGCCTCTTAGCCCCAAGAGAGAAAGAAATGATGGGAATGACGGGGCTGCATGTAGGCATGGCTTATAGATTTAATGCCTAGATAGGAACATTACAATCTGAGACTTTTACCCAGCAATTTCCACATCAAGCTTGTAGCCCATGGTTGAATTAGAGCATATTTTGAGAAAGACATTGGTTTTGTTATAAGGAGAGTAAGCTATTGAAACCCATCTCTTGACAGAGGAAAGTGATTTTTCTTGCCACAGAAGTCAAGTTGTGTTCCTTTTTAGAGTCCTACTGAGAACTGCAGTCTGCAGCTTTGGTTTGTATGACCAACACAACCAAGAACTTTTGAACTGTGAAGCTTTACCACACAGGAAGTGTTACAAAACCAAGATGTGATCCGGTTACATACATAATATACAAAATTTCCCTCTTGTTCTCGTGAATCATGGCATAGATCTTAAGCTAAGGATCTGCATAGCAGTGCATTTCAGCCCCAGCATTGCAAAGACTTATTTGCATTGCAATGCTGGTGGATACCAACCAAAGCGTGCCCTTCCCATTCCCCACTCACCTGTCTCCACAGGTCTGGTCCAAACCCCTACGTATACTGAGGCTGATTTGGACTCTTCCCTCTGTCAGCCACTGGGCATGAACCTGGAGCAGCTCCCTGCAAAACGTTTGAGAAGTGGGAGCAGAAGTGGAGGTTGAGAGAGATGGGAAGTGCTGGATACCCATTTATAGAGAAGAAATAAAAGGCTGCAAATATCCACAGCCATTTAAATCAACAATCGGTTGGATAGAAAAATGACTGGGTTGATCATCCAGAGAATTATCAGGCACAGTTTAAGACGTCTTCTTGTGCATGCCAGATGCCAGCTGCTCAAAGTCTTTCATCTTTTTGAACAGCCGTGCTGTAAAAAGGTGGTGATATACACGTTCGCCATTTGAGCAAGCTAAGTTTCTTTATGAAACACCATTAAGTTAAACTTATAAATGGTGTATGGCTTCTTTGCTACTTCCAATGTTTCTAGCAGAGCCTGGACTCAGCATCTTAAATGCAATGTCAACGTTATTGGGAGTGCATTTCATTTCATAAGCCTCTGGGTTCATAAAGCTTTGGAGGAATTTATTTGGAATCCAGTGCTTTAAAAATAATGCAGAGCTTTAAATGGGGATGCATTTATTTTTTTCGTTTTTATTTCTCTCTCATTGCTGCTATTGGCAACTACCGAGAGTTTTGCATGAGCATTTATATTCATTCCATGCAGTCAGTTGCTGGTAGATACCACCCAACCCCTGTCAGATTAGGTAGATTCACGTCTGAGCCCATTTCTCACCTCAAGAAATAAGGCCTTTTCATTTTTGGTTCCAAGCCAGTGTTTTGATACAGCTCTCTAATTTCAAACATGATGAGCTTTCCAACCTGAATTAGAAAACAACACATGTTAATCAAACCCACTTAGATGGAAATTTATGTTCCAGTTACATCTACCAGGGACTCAGAAATTCGAGTTGAGTTATTTGTTTGTTGTAATTATAATACTTATTAATTTTCATATCACAATAAAATAATGCCAACAAAAACAGTATTGAGGCTAGACTGCTTCTGCTTACAGAGCTGGGAGGAGCCGAGCTAACACAGGGTGTCTGTATGGTGCTGCCTTGTGCTATACAGACGTACCCTGTATAGGGTGGCCACTGACTCGCAGGAACTAATAAGGAAAATACAGTAAGAAAGAAAAATCAGAGCATTAAAAATAGATAATTAAACATACATGCTGTAAATTTAGTAGACGTTAGGGGCAGGGGAGAGCTTGACATTATATGTAACCCACTGACAGATATACATATACGTTTAAAGGATACAAACCCACAAACATATCAACTTATACACTTAGCAGAAGATTGATATTGCGCCATATTTCTTCATCTTGAGCCCACTTATATCGATTTGCATATATAATCTTTTCCATTAATGCAGCTTGCATATAGTCTTTAAACCAGGCCAAGAATGAACGTACACTGGGAGTTTTCCATCTCCTTAAAATTACCTGTTTAGCCACCAAAAATATTATAACTAGCCACGTTTTCATGGGCACAGACAATGGTAAGCAATCTATAATATGCATAAATCTGGTGATGGTACCATGTTCATTTTAAGTATCTTAGAAAGTGCTACACATATGCTAAGCCAAAAACTAGTAATTTTAGGACAAAAAAAATAGGATTAAGAGACCCAACCTGGTTTCCACACCCCCAACAATAGTCATCCAAGGCTAGCTCTACTTTAAATTACCCTTCTGGTGTCCAATAAACCTATTTAACATCTTGTCCTAAAAAAAATCTTAAAGCAATGAATTAGACGTTTTACAAAGTGATTTCTAGCTCCTATTCCATTTCTCAACTGTTAACAATATCTGTAAATCCTTCCCCCACTTACCTTTAATGATACCAGCTGCTGGTTATAAGAGTTTATTAAACCATTTTTATGTATTACCATCAAAGTGAGATTTCTCCTTAGACTACAACACATATCTTTCCAAATTTGTATGTGATAAATGATTCCATATATTCCATATGTCTTATTCAGGCCAAGCACACAGTTTTTTTGCAGACTATCTCCTGTTCATTACATAACTGCAACTTATCACATATACAAGCAAAAGGTGCAAGGCTACCACCCTTAATGATGGGTTTTATTGTAGCTATATCCTTTTTTCCCCCCAGACATTGATTTGTTTGTTTTTTAATGCACTTGGTTCAAGCAGATGCAAGAAAAAGCAAAGTGTCTCTAAATGGAGATCGTTTTTTATGGGAAAGAGCAGAAGGATTTGTCGACTATGTACAGAGAATTGGCAGCCCAAATAACTAAAACTCAGGATGCAGCAAAAAGAGTATGTTTGTGGGGAGAAGATGATTAGTGATGGGCTCTTGTGTTTGGCGCTGTCTTTGTCTGAGGACAGAATTTTTTTGGGGTCGGCATTGAATTGTCCCCTCTGAATCCCCCAAAGAGATGAAGAGGTAGGAATCAATGTCCTCTACAGCTTACTGTAGCCCTCAGCAGTGATAGTACTCCCTGCAAAGACACGTGGTGTTTATTGTCAATAGTTTAAAAGAGAACAGCGTGTCACACACACACCAGGTAAAATGCCAGAGTCGTGTCTCCACTGTTTTTCTTCTCGGTGTCTAAATCCAGGGCTCTGTTGAAAGGTCAGCAGCAGGGCTGGTGAACAGGATGTGGTTGCTGCAGGGGCAATGAACTCCTTTCCTGGATGCTCTTTTGCATTGTGCTCTAACCGACGTAAAGGTAAAATGTACCTGCTTTGACATGATCCTTTGCATGTCACTGACCCAGGGCAGATAGTTTCATAGTGCTTAGGGTCGGAAGGGACCTAAACAGATCATCAGGTCTGGGCAGGCATGGGTGCCGTGGTCGTATCACCCCAGCCAAATATCTATCTGATGCAAAAGAAAGTGGCAAGCAGGGTCAATGCTCTGCTGTTCTCCCTCAACAAGGTACATCCAGGAGGCATTTGGGGTGTTTTGGCATTGCCCCTTAGTGTTGGGTAAGTTTTGGTAAGTACCTTTTCCTTCCCCAAACCATGTAAAACAAGGTACGTGGTATTTCTGAGCCCCAGAACTGTTTGAAACTATTAACACTCAAGAAACACAAATCCTTAACAGAAAGGGTAAGCCGTAAGTACGTAGGTGATGATAAATATTTCTTGGCCAACACAGGGGAGTGAATCACAGACCTCTAGAGCTACAAGAGCTGCTATAACATGAGCTAATAACTCAGTCCACTATACGTAGGGGCAATAAATCTTTGTATCTTGTGTGGCACATTCACCAACAGGTTACCCAAATCATTTTTATCAAGGAACCAGTAGTAGCAGAAGGGGGAACACATTGAGAGTTTATTACAATTTTTTTTATTAATGACTCATAGCTAGGGTGACCATCATAGATCACATTCCGGTTTTCTGCTACTCTGTCCTCTATTGATACAAAACCAGATGCCTTATGTCCTTTATTTTTCTCTTGAAGAGGTATTTTTCTTGAAGAGAAAAATAGACGACATAAAGGCATCAGGTTTTGTATCAATAGAAGACAAAGAACAACCGAGCTGTCCTCTATGATGGCCACCCTACTCATAAGTGGCAGCAGGTGAAATGCTGGAAGTGAATTAGATTCACAAAGCATCTACATTTTTATCTTTGAGCAATACAGAAGACGGGCAGCAAGGTTCCAGGTTTCTATTCGGGCTCCATAGATAGCTGGGAGCCATTAAACATACCATCCACTCCAACCTAAATAAATCCTCCTGCATACACCGAGAAGCACTTCTTAATACCCAAAGCAGAACTACCAAATTGCCTCAAGATAATGCTGTACATACCCTATTTCTCTCCCACCTCCTACTTTGTGAAAACTACCCACTCACATAAATGCATTGCCCTTGACAAACCCTCAAAAGAAAGTCAAGACTTAGCAAGGAAACAAGGAGGTTGGATGGGAGAGAAAAGGCATGACAACAGATTCTGATCCTGGAAGGTCCCTGAGGCCCGAGGTATTTCAGGCCGAGCCTCCCGTGCTGGCCAAGCTATCCGTGGTGTAAGGCAAAGAGCATCTCCTCGCAAATAGATCCATGGCACCACATAGAGCAATGGCACTATTTTAATACTGAGTGGACTTTTTGAAAGCCTACACAATTTGCTGAGCTCCAGAGAAACTGGTAACGAAAAGTGCTCATGATTTGAGAAACGGAAAAGGATTGCTTCCTTTTGCAGATCTTTTTCTTTTCAGAGAGGACAAAGACAAAAACATCTCTTGTCTACAGAGAGAAATAGAATAGAAGAATGGACAGTTCATATGGACTGGATTACAGTCATGGGTTGGTATAGCTTGCTCAGGAAGGACAGACAGGGGAAAAAGGAGGTAGTGCCCTACATATTTACACAGGAATGATTTCACATATTCTGAGGTGCAGTGCAAGGAGGAAAGTAGGCCTGTTGGAAGTCCCTGGGTAAAAAGCAGAGGGGAAAGCAGCAAGGGTGATATCATGAGCTGGGAGGTTGCTACAGGCCTCCAAACCAAGAGGAGGAGGTGAACAAGGCCTTTAAATTAGTGACGGAAGCTTCCATATTGCGGGGCCTGGTTCTTATGTGGGACTTTAATTATCAGGACTTCCCTCTGTTAGGAGGGAAACACAGTGGTCCGGCAATTTTTTTTGAGTGGGTTGGGGATAACTTTTGATGACAGAGAGGTCAACTAGAAGGAAGCTTTTCTGGCCTTCCTGCTCACAAACTGGTAGGAAGTGGTTGGGAATGTGAAGATGGAAAGTAACTTGGGTGATGGTGGCCATGAAGTGGTAGAGTTCAAGAGCCTAAGGGGAAGAAGGGAGGAATGCAGCAAAATAAGGGTGTGGGACTTCAGAAAAGCAGACTTTAAAAAACTAAGGGATCCCTTGGGATGCAAGTCTGGGGGGAAAAGGAGTCCAGGAGAGCCTGCTGTACTTTAAGGAGGCCATATTAAGGGCATAGGTGCAAGATACCCTGATGAGGTAGAAGAATTGGAAGTGCAAGAGTAGACCAACCTGGCTAAACAGCAATTTCCTTCAAGGAGTTGCAACTCAAAAAAGGAATCCTATAAAAAGCGGAAACTTGGTCGTAGTACTGGAGAAAGGTGGAAGAGTTTTGCACCAGCTTGTAAGGAGAAAGTTAGGAAGGCCAAGACAGAATTTGAGATTCAGGTGGCAAGGGACATAAAGGGCAATAAAACAGCTCTTCACAAGTGTGTCAAAAGCAAGAAGAAGACCTACAAAACTTTAGGTCCCTTACTGAATGTGGAAGACAGACTACTTGGATTATGCAGAGAAGGTTGAAATATTGAATGCCTTTTTGACTTGTCTTCACTACTGAAGGAAGTGGCTGAGGTAATTTCAGAGCCACCGGCTATCCTCCTTGATAACTTGTGGAGTTCAAGTGAGATCCAGGATCATTGGAAGAGGGCAAAAACAATGCCCATCTTTTAGAAAGGGAAGGAGAGGATCTGGGGATTAAAGACCAGTTAGCCTGGCCTCAATACATGGAAAGATCACGAGCAAGCCCTCAAGGAGTTTCCTGGGAAGCACCTAGAGGAAAACAAGGCGGTCAGGAGAAGCCAGTATAGATTCACCATGAGTAAGTCGTGCCTGACCAACCTCATTTCCTTCTATGATAAGGTGATAGGCTCTGTGGGTGGTGTGGGGAGAGCAGTCATGTGATATGTCTTGAGTTCAGAAGATTTTTGACACTGTCTTCCATAGTATTGTCATTCGCAAGCTAAGGAAATGCAGACTGGATGACAGTACTGTCAAACGGATATATAAATTCATAGATTGTCAGGTGACCCCTGCAAGGTGGCTGTGTAGTCTCCTCCGGAAGATTTCCAGGGCAGGTGACTGCACCACCTCTGGAGGGAGCCTATCCCACAGTTTGGACACTCTACCTGGGTTGCCAAGCCTGTAGGTGTGCATGGGATTGTTCACCCCCAGGCAGAGCACTTTACATTTCTTGATGTTGAACTTCATCTGGTTCTTATTCACCCAACTTTATAGGCTGTCTAAATCTGCCTGTATCTGTAGCCTATCTTCAAGTGTGATATATAACTGGTTGGATCATCATACTCAGTGGATGCATCTACACATTGCCCTACAGCAAGGTAGAGACAGACTATGTTGCCGTACGGTGTGCTAAGGTGACATAGCAACCACACGGGTCTACATGTGATTGGTAGCTAAGTCGCTAGAGCAGTGAGCTCCCCACTTACAGCGTGCCGCTACAGCAACATAGTGGGGAAGTCTAAGCATGTGCCACCTGTACAGCGCAGTATGGGCGTTTATTGTGTTGTGCTTTAGTACTTCCAAAAGGAAGTATTAAAGCATGGCACCATAGCAAGGTCACCATATGGTGATGGGTGGTCCTCAATGGCTCAATGTCTAGTTGGAAGAAGTTATTAAATGGGGTTCCCCAAAGGCTTGTCCTGGGTCCAGTACTGTTCAACATCTTCATTAATGATTTGGATAATTGGACTGAGTGCAAGCTTAGCAAATTTGTGAATGACAACAATTTAGGTGGAGTTGCAGACACACCGGATGGCAGGGCTAGGATCCAGAATGGATAGCTAGGGAAAAGGGTTCACAATGAACCAGATGAGATTCGACAAGGACAGGCCAAAAGTTCTGTGCTCGAGATGGAATAATTGCATGCACAAATACAGATTAGGAAACGACTAACTAGGCTGTGGTACTGCAGAGAAGGATACTGGAGCTACAACACAGCATAAACTGAATATGAGCCAAAAGCATGCAAAAAAAGAGCAACAGCATCCTGGGTTGTACTAGCAGGAGTGTCACTTAGAAATCAAGGGAAGGGATTCTTCCACTGCATTTAGCACTGGTAAAGGCTCACCTGAAGTACTGTGTCCAGTTTTGGACCCTGCACTTTAGCTCCAGCTTGATGTGGACAGCTTGGAGAGAGTTCAGCACAGAAACACAAAAGGGGAAAAGCAAGTGAAAAGGAAACACGGCTAATTAGTCTGGAGACGAGAAACCTGGGGACAGTGGGAAAGGGGGAGGGGAATTTGATAACAGTTTTCAAGTGTGCAAAGAATGACTATAGAGAGGATAAAGACGGGCTTTTCTCTGTGACTGTAGGAGACAGGACTAGGAGTAACGGCTTCATGGTGCAGTAGGGGAAAATTTAGGGTGGAGATTAGGAAGAGCTGTCTGACTATGATCAAGCACTGGGACAGGCACCTTGAATTTATGGAGCCTCTGTCCCTGGCCATTTTGAAGAGCAGGTTGGACAGACCCTTGACTGGGATGGTTTAGTCGGGGCTGATCCTGCCTCGAGCCGGGGGCTGGACTAGAGGATCTCATGAAGTCCCTTCCAGCCCTACTTTCCTAGGATCCCAATGATAATCAAACTTCTCTGAACCCAGGGAAGCAGAGCACAGACCCGCCGTGCAGACTGGATGTGGCATGTTTTAGAAGGTTCTTAGTCATTATTCGGAGGGAAGTTTTTACTAGAAACATGAGGAGGAGGAAATTTTGAAGCATCTCAAAGATTATGAGCTCTGACTCATAACAGGACTCTGAGGATATGATGTTTCTGGATCATTGTGTTTAAACCAGAAACGGTTGCTGGAATCGGAGCAATTATTTGCCTCTAAATAAAGGGCTTTATTGTTTGCGTAGCACAGATGCTAGCCAGTTAGAAATACCACTTCTTAATTACTTTTCCATTAAAAAAAGCAACAGTGTAAAAGGATACCACCATGATAGTAATAATAATAATAATAATAATAATAATAATAATAATAATACAGCTTGATCTTCCCTCTTCTTGGAGTCAAAGTATTCCTTGCCTTTCCCTACCAATAGCATTAGGCTTCCAGGTTGCCGTTGCTCTGCATTTTTTATAGTTCTCTTTTTCCACGGGTGCAAGCTGTGACAGTTGGCAAACCCAGGGGTCCTGTTGTGCCCTGGGTTTTGCCGGATGTAGGAATCACTTGCTGAAATTCTCTGTCTTGTGTCACCCAGGAGATTTGATTGGGCGATCACAACGATCCTTTCTGCCATTCAGTGAACGTAGATGACTTGCTCGTTAGTCCCGACAGTCTACCTCGGAAGGAAGGTAGGAAATACAACAGCCAGCATCCCTTTACAGCTCTTCAGTCCATCTTGTAATGTATGATCCTAAAACTGAGGAAAGCTAAGCTTTCACAAAAAATCCTACATTTTTTCACTTCGAGCAGACAGACAGGTTTCCTTTTAGTGGCTGGCGGGGGGAAAGGGAAACGTTTTACAAAAAAACAGGCAACGTTATAGGAAGCCATGAAGCCCAACATGTTTGTTCGTTCCTAAACATCGATCCCTTGAAATCAGAGGCTGGTTCCTGTATCCAGCTCCATGCTTTGGCAAAGGAGATTTTACTATTTACAGTTGCATCTCCCTCATTATGGCTGCATAATGCAGTTAACGTTATTAGACGTACTATATATTGCAAAATAGCATTCCCCACGCTGTTTTCAACCATGGTCTTTCTTTATTGTTAGAACGCCTCTCCTTGTCCTCTTTCCCCATATTTTAAAGGTGCCAACCAAGTGCCAGGGAAAAAATATGTCACATCAAGTGCTGATCCAAATGCCCTTTTAAGCACTATCAATAGTCCCAATCTTTTAAAAATGAAGGCAGGGACCATAGAATCACAGGAACGTGGGGCTGGAAGGACCCCGGGAGGTCATTTAATCCAGCCCCCTGCTCCAGGCAGGATCAGCCCTGGCCACGCCATCCCAGTTAAGTGTCTGTTTAACCTGATCTTTAAACGGTTTGAAGATACGGCAATTCTACAACCTCTCTGGGATTATCTTTGATATGGGTCTGTACCGAGTCAATAGGTTCCTTCTACCTGATGCTAGGAGCGTCTCAATAATTGTAATACATTTAACAACACCACCGCCACATAGATGATTGTCTGGGGGTTTTGATTTACATAAATCGTCTAGAAAACAGCCATAGGCAACTAAGGTAAGGGATTGGTGCAGAAGGTATTGCATGCGTTACTATGCTCTATATGGAAGAGGAATTCAGAGGAGAAGGGTGTGAGCTTGCAGCTGCACTACAGTGACTTCTCTTGCTCATAGTAAAATACAAGGTAGCTGACCCTTCAGCAAAAGGAGTCCTGTATTTTGTCAGTCTGTAGGAAGACATGGTAGTACGAGTCCCTTGGTGGCATTGCCACCAGAATAGCTGTGAATGCCACAGTTGCTGTACCACAGGGATGAGCAGCAACACTGGGCAAAGAGGGGAGAAATGAGGCAGTCCTACCAGAAAGCCAAGAGGGAAAACAACATTAGGGTGCTTTATACTCCTGCCGCTATCATGCAGAGCTGTATGCTCTCCTGGGCAGAGCTCCACCTCACCCTGAGTTATAACTCATGATACATGGAGGAAAGTACTGCAAAAAGTGCCCTGACTTCGCTTGTGGAAGAAGGTTACATGGAGGATACAGACCCTGAAAAGAGCCAAGAGCTTATTAGTCTCCATCTAAACAGAAATGAATCCACTGAAGAAGGGACAGGACCTCAGGTAGGTGCATTATTAAATGCTTCTTTTGCCTTTTTTATTAAATTTTGTTCAGGGGGGGCATGAAACATTCATCTCTGCTTCCTTTAAAATAATGGTGGAAGGTTCCTGGAAAGGGAACAAAGGGAACTACTTTTTGAAGTAGCAGATTTATTTTTATATGCATTGGCAGTCATCGGGGAAAAAAATACTATAAGCCACCCAAAAAAACATTCCTCGGACCATACTCTTGGCAAACCAGCAGAAAGAATTTCTAGCAGCCTAAAACCAGTATATTGCAAGGAGGAACAAAAAATTGCTGAAATGAATGCCTGGCTGTTCTTGTAAAATGCCTTGAAAATAGAAGTGCATGTAAGCAATCCAGTGGACAGTCGTTTAGGCTACACAAGATTTGGGGATAAAAGTGTAAAATGCAAATGTCCTCTTCCAGGACATGAGTCCAAAGCAGGTGATGTGCATGCTGTGTCCGGAGTTCAGGGGAGGAGGAGGTAGAGATGGTTTGGTGCTGGCGCAGGAGCCTGGTGTTGAATTAACAAGCTGCAACCCCTCTGTGCTGGGAGTTCCCAGTGGGACTGGTTAGGACTATCCCTTTTTGCCACCTGGCACAAGGTGGTTGCTCCAGGTGATGCTAGGCTGTGCCTACACATTTTACAGAAAGGGCTGCCTTGTTCCTGTGACCGAGATAGGACATCCTCCTCTGCAATGCACTGTGGTGGCACCATGGCTTCGAAGGAACCAGCCACATCCAGGGCTGGGTGACCTTGAGCTGTATTATATACTCCTTTAGTACCCTGATGAATGCTATTGCCCAGATTGCCCTTTGCCAGGAGCCACTTTCCACTATGTAACAACACAGGGCTGGTAGGGGACTCTTTGTCTTCAGAGCACAGTCCCCTGAGTTCGCAGGCAACAGTTTACCTGCAGAATCCCAAAATGTCCACTTCAGTCCCTCGTACCCCACTGCTGCAAAGCTCCAAATTGAAACATAAAGAAAACGACCTTTCAGCATGCAACATGAAAGAGCAGGGAGAAAAAGGCAGCCCCAGCATCCTGTTACTGCAGTGGCAGAAAGTTATTCGTTCAATATAAACATATACACTTTACCCAATAGTCTACCCATTTACCCATCATACCTGCTTAGGGGACTAACCCCATACAGCCATCATGCTGGAAGCTGGCCAAAAACTAACAGATCAGAAATGCTTTGTTATGTTAATGGGTATCTTTAGGAGCAATTTTAAGGGAGTTCGGGGCATTTTTGGTGGTCTTTTAAGTTGGTCTTTCTGTTTATCCCTGGACTGGGCTGGGATATCTTTGACTGACCCCACTTCCACCCCAGCTGAGAGACTGACCTAGATAAGGAGGAAGATGCAGATAAAGAAAGAAACATATTGAGTTTTATGAGGCCTGAGTCAGGGGTCTTCCTTGCAAGGGAATGCAGGAAAAACACAAAAAAAAGCTGGAAGGACCAATAGGTGTACAGGGAAGAAAGTGCACGCTGGCATTATAGAGCTCCTGAGACATCAGAAAAAATGCTACACCATAACGGAGCAAAGCACCCAAAACTCATAGTATTGGATGGCCGAGTTCGTTCTCAGAGCCTGACCATACACCCATGCCAAGTTGCCAACAAAGCACACCACAATATCCTTTCTGTAAGGATATTGGCCCCTAAGAAGACTATATGAACGTGGCCACAGCTGGCTGTGGGCAGTTGGCTAGAAGCAACGGTTTCAAATAGTTGTATGATAGTATTATAAAGTTACAGCCCTTTATTTTGTTTTAATAAGGGCTAACCTGTTGCTAAAAAGCCATCTGCGGCTCCTCTGCTGAACCCCCGAAGAGCGCAAATTCCACTCAACTGCTGTGACCTATAAGGAAAATTGGCTGCTTGCACGTTGACCCGAGGTTCAAGCTGCACCTTGCTCTTCGGTTTTCCGTGGCTTGGAAGGTTTAGCATTTGTTTATTGCTGCTCAAGTTTTGTGTTTCAAAGTAAATTGTGATTCCTCACAGCCCCATCATGAAAAAAAAAACAAGCGAAAAAACAAACCAGACCTCTGACCAGCTCTGCAAGCTGCGACCTGACTCCAGAGCCATAAAAGTGTTAACAATTCACCTAGAACGCCTCGACAAAACCAAGCACAGTTTGTTCCTGAGGATGCAGAAAGCTTGAAAACTAGCATGAAAGTAAATTAGGGAATGAGACACGCTTTCACAATGTCCTTAGGTGTGCCATCATCCCAAAATTCAGTGACAAAACGTCCAGCCAGGCAGTACACAGGGAACGGTCACCAAGCCATTAGTGAAACACAGTGATCAGACCAGAGCTGTGAGTGGCAGGAATCACACTAGGCTAAATGTAGTGGGTATTAAACAGGGAACATGTCATAGTTTGCTATTGGCACCTTTTAGGTGTCTTTTAGGACCATGTCCCAGGAGTTCCCTTACTGCTCCAGAATCTCATGGCCCTTCCCAAACTCTGTACCTTTTCCCTAAGGTACTTTCATCTTCTTCTTGCTTTTCCTAGAGCACATCCACCATTCCTGGACAGTCCTTCTCCCTCTGCAGTGAGCTGGGTCTGGCGTATATAGGCCCCAGATCTTTCCCATTGGTTTCTGCTTCTGCAGAATGAATGGTTACGCGGACCCATCTGCTTAGGGTTCCCCCCATGTGAACATTCACTTTGTTAAAGGAGCCCTGGGATGCCTACCTACAGAAATGTAAGTCTCTTTTTCAACATTACCCCTCACTAGGAGGACTCGCAGTGCAAGGGCATGCAGGAAAACGTGCACGTCCTAGTTTCAGGGATGTAGGGTGTAGCCATTTTGGTCTAAGGGCATAGGCAGACAAGGTTCTTTGGGTGAATCTAATATCTTTTATTAGACTGGCTCAAATACTATTAGAGTTGGTCTAATAAAAAATACTGGATTTACCCAAAGAACCGTGTCTGAACGTCCTAGTGACATTCCAGTGTCGTCAACCGTATCCTGACATACAAGCCTACTGGTAAAACTTCCTAGTTGATACAGACACTCGGGCACACATCAGCAGTCTTTTTTTACACTTGTCAAAGTTTCTGGAGGCTTGCATTAATGCTAATAATTTTCTAGCACTTGTATCAGAAAGCAAGGTCATGCCCATCACCAATGATAATGAGCACTGTATTATAGCCTTCCAGGAGAAGAAACTGACTGAAACATTCATCTTAGAACAAAAAGGAAAAATGATTCATTTTTTTTCTTCCTGGTAATTTATCCTGATGACAACAAGCAGCGTACCCAAACTAATCTGGAGCAAGTCCAGCAAAAAGCCAATTGGAAGAGATACAGTCAGCTTCCCAGGCAAGCTATTAGGAAACTAAACGGTGTTTGACTTGCTCAGGTGCTGCATTGAAACTAGGCACTTCCCTGAACCCAGTGTTTATTAGTATGATTTATGGTATAACCCTCAGTGACATAAATGTTATCAATGTATCCGTTTCAAATCAGGGTGGTGAAGACAGATGTGGCCAATGCATTGGAATGGCACAGGCGTTTTCAGTGGGCTGAACGGTGGCCCAAGCAAAGAGTGGCTGACGAAAGCTCACGCCTCTCTGAATGAGTTAGTTATAAGGTGCTACCCTGCTCTGACTTCTGCCAGGAATATATACCATCAGTATGTAATGATTAAATGCAAAAAGTCCCACCACAGACCACCATAGATTAATCGGTCCATCGGGGCAGCTTCTACAAGCTTCTGCTTAACTGCTGTTGAGCAATGATTGTTTTATGCCCTCACGGCGGGGAGGTTTTTAATCCTCCTGAAGACATTTCCCCCCATTTTCTATGACAGACAGTATTCTCAGTATCCACAGAAATCACGATAGCAAATATTTGGAATCGGTTCTTGGTCTCAATAGCCTCTTGCTGCAATGAATAGCACAGTTTTGTCCTGATTCCTTGCTGTATTTCCACCTGCCTAGGTAAGCACATGGGCTGCAGTGGTAGAGCGGTTGAGATGCTTAGCTGTTGTTTTTGTAAATGAAAAGTTCATACTTTTACAAGAAGAAGGCATTTTACCAGCGGAAATCCTGACTTCTGAATTGGTAACACCAGGGTCCTGCCATTGTTTGAGTGAGTTTGCCGCTTACAGAGCACAGGAATACAGATAGCTTGCCACCAAAGAAACTCCTGCCCAGAAGAGCTTTCCATCTTTCCACTCATCTGGGAAACTTCATAACCTGAAGGAAATATGCCTCTACATCCAGCTTGTCACCTTAGAGGTAAAAAGACTGTCTCAACTTTTCTCTGTGCCTAACCTGGACAAATGAACTATTCCAAACAGGAGATTTTTCCACGCCTTCAGCTCTCCTGTGAAATATGAATTTGCATTTCCACCTAGGAGAACTTTTACAATCTTGGCTCTCTCCTGTGCCTGATGAAGGGTGTGCGTGCCCAAAAGCTTTCAGATAAATACAATGCTTTGTTTGCAGATATTTCATTGGTCTAATAAAAGATATCACCTCTTCCACGAATTTGATTCCTAGGTATCGTGTTTGAGTTTTGCAACGGACTTTGTGTGGCAAGCTCCTGGAGTTGGCCTAGCTAGACTGGGGTATCTGATTATTGAGACTGGGAGCACAACTAATATGATGCTAGCCACATTGCTCCCTTGTGTGTTGTTGGCTAGAGAACCTGGCATGCTACAATGCCAGCCTAATTGGTCATCTAGGTTTGGGTGGAGCTTTGACATGTTGTGTGCAAGCAGAGAGCCCCAAGCTCCAGCCAGTCCTGAATCCTCTCTCCGGCCTGTGCCAGCATCAGATGTTTCAGATTAATATAGAAGAGCCTGCAGAAGACAGAAGCAATATAAGCTGCTCCCCATGAAGGCTCCATATCCTGAGGTTGAATTGTTAGAGATTAGTGTAAGGCCTAGAGACATGAGGTTTAATATTCCTCCCAAAGCCTACCTTAGCAGTAATTCCTGTAGCTCTTGGATACTCATGTTAGGTATGTAAAGCAAGGCTTGGCTTCTACAGGATCCTTTGGCAAAGTCCCATGATTTTTTTATTTCATATGAAAAAGAAATATTTCCCATCAAAGGTTTTGAATTTGCCGCCTTTTAATTTCATGGACATTCCCCTTTGTTCTTGTGTTATGAGAAGAGGAGATCAGAATCTCTTGATCTACCTTCCCAAGCACATTCATTATCAAATACAATGCTATCACGGTCCATTTTAGTCATCTGCTTTCTAAAGCAAACAACTGCAATCTTTTCAATCTCTCATGAGAGTTTTTTCCAGGCCTCTGATCGTTCCCATCACCCTTTTCCACCCCCTCTCTAATTCTGCAATATCCTTCTAGAAGTCCCTTTGTTCTCCTTTTATGAGGGAGGATAAAAGCACTTAGTTCACCTCTTCTATTCATTATTGTATAAACCTTTGTCATCTCCCCTCTCGTTCTTCTCCTCTCTAAGTAGTTCCAGGCTCTTCATCGTTCATCCTGAAATCCTTCCAACACTCAAACAATGTTGTCTCTCTGCTTCCTTCCTATTTATAATTACGAGATAGAATGTACACAAATGAGTACAGCAACCCAAGAGGTCATTCTGTGAATTTATATAATGATGTCTCGGGCAACATGTTTCACACAACAAGTTACACTGACCCTTCTGAATACTAATGTTTTGTTTGCTTTTTAGAAGGAGGATACACAGTCAGCAACCTTTCGATTGTGCTGTTTGAAATGATGCCCAGATCCATTTCCTAAGCAGGTTTAGAGCATTTAAAGCCCAGGGAGGTGTACATTGTAGATACTTCTTCCACTCCAAGGTTCTTTGGGCAAATCCGGTAACTTCTACTAGACCAACTCAAATAGTTGAAAAGTTTTTCTTTGTAAGCTTTTGGGTATAAACACCCTTCATCAGGCTGAAGAAGCATTTGCAGTTGGTGTGTGCTCTTCCTGGGTAGAATAGTAAAGAAGCCAGAGGTCAGTATGCATGCGAGAAAGCCAGTCAGTGAAAATGTAAATTGAGGTAGTCAGTGGGTGAGAGACAGGTGTGGGTGGAGAAGCAGAATGAATATACAGCTTGCAAAGTGTTTTTCCAACTATTTGAGTTGGTTTAATAAAAGAGATTGGATTCACCCAAAGAACTTTGCCTGCCTATGTCCATAGACCAACATGGTTTTAAGTTATACCCACTCTACATAACTAGACATTTGTCACAGTGATTGTTATCAGCTACTGTGTAGCCCACACATTTGGGCTTTGATAAGACTCTCCTAAATTCATCACTGTCTTCCCCACTGTCTTGGGACAGTTGAGAATAAATCTGATTTCTACAAATGTTGTCACCTTTAGGTATGGTGTAATCCTGAAATAATCTTCAAGGGCTCATGTACACCCTACGATTTTTGCCCTTTCATGCACTGCAACTGCAGGTTTGTTTGCACGAGTGGGATTTCCTTATGCTTTAAAAGTCTTTCTTGTTCATTAAACTAACACTCCCCAGATGTAGTTTAGTTTGCTGGGAGTTAAAGTGCTGTGTCCATGGATTTGTTGTGTGCAAACACAAAGGCACCCTAAGATGTGTAATGAGCCGCTTTGTCTGCCAGATGGTGCTGTGACTTGTTTGTAGTTTACCCCTTCAAATTGTTTTAGCTTTGAATTGCTTCTGCTTTTTTAAACTAATGCTCCTCGGACATAGTTTTTTCCCCCCCTTGTATGGTTTACTGGCTCCATGCTTCCACAGCTGTGTGGCAGGGCATAGGCACAGGGTGGGTGGGGATGCCTGGGCTGGGGGGCTGCACTGGACCATCTTGCTCTCCTGTGGCGCTGGCCAGGGACCTGACTTAATTCATTTAAAAACCTAGTGCGTGTAAACACAGATGTGACACTCCAAGGCTTGATTTGCTTGAAAACCTAGTGTGTGTAAACAAAGATACAACAATCCAAAATAAGCACGTTTAAATGTTATAAACCTATTTAATTTAATGAGGATTAAAACCTGTGGTGTGTACAGGCACCAAAAACCAGGTGCTTAAGTACAAAACTGTGACCCAGAAATGCATTCTCAGTGACTGCCTAATCCTCAAGGTGCCCAAACCTCATGTCTGCCCTGCAAGTTGCCTACGTACCTGCAGTGTTGCTTTTATATGATGCCGAAAACCCATTAGGATTCAGCGACAACTTTAAGTACTTTCCTTCTCTCTGGCCTGATTCATGTATTCCTGCACAAAGTGGCACAGAAGGGGAGCTGTGAAGAGTGCCCCTGCATAGCTAGGCAATAGCACTATCCTGGGATATGGGGCATAGGGTTTGAGCCCTCATAGGATGAAGAAGGCATCAAACCCAACTCTCCCTCTTTCTGGTAAATGTTCTAGCAAATGTTATGAATGCCATTATGCAAACGGTAATCTGCTCTGCATGGATGCCATACCACAAGACCATAAGTCCTGCTCAGTTCTTCTCAAGCCCTGTTGTAGGCACCCACCCTCCAGATGGGATTCTGGACTCTGGAGCCAAGTGGATAAGGGAGATGTCTGCAGGCCTCACTCAAGTGAAAGGAGAATAGGATTTCAGAGGCACTAGGTGGCTCTAAACAGCATCCTGTCCAGCACATGCACTTTCTGGAAAACCATTTCAAGGCATCTAACCCATGCACAAGGTAAGGTACCTAATTTCATCTCTGATTCCACTCAGGATGGAGATGGGGTAGGGAAGGAGGCAGATGTAAAAATTGTAGGTGTTAAAAGAGCCTAATTGGTAGGCACCAACATCTTTTCCTATTGGATTGAGCCCTTAGGTGCTCACTTCCGTTTCAGTGTATTGTTTATTAAATATGTTAACCCCATTCCTAATTCAGAACATGGGTCCACTGCACTGTTAATCTCAAGTGATACTAATTTATAGTGTAAATCACTGAGCAGACTACACAAAATATGGCTTTTGGGTAAAGGCGTCTCAGTCCTAATTGGCGTGGTTGGTGGAACTTGTGGACAGTAGATTGGAGAACAAAAGTAAGCAGCCAACTAATTTCAGTGACTAAACAGCATGGTACTTAGGGCTTGGGGGAAAAGTTTGCCTTATACCTTCCTGTGTGTCTGTGGATGGTGAAATAACTAACTCTCTCTGCTGGAAGGAACAGAAAGTTTGCAGCTCAGGTGCCACGGGATGACAAGGTGCTAATAACGGTCTCCATTTTCCGGAAAATATATGGCATTGATTTCATTTTCAAACAGCTCCATTCTGTCCTTTCCTCCATGTTTTCTTCTATGGATGCAGCTTCTTAATTTTCTGCAACGTCTTTGCAGGTTACCAATATGTTCCAGTTCAGACATGACCTTTTCAGAATGGTGAAGAAAAATGAACCGAATATCTTCTACACTCGTCACAGGTGGTATGACTTAGTAGAGTTAATATGTGGTGATTGATGCCGGCTGCTTTAATTTCAGTAAATAAACAACAGCTCTCCTATATAATGTAACATATTTTTCTTCTTTGCTGCTTTTGCACACAAGATCAGTGTGAAGCAGATTGTTGCTCTCCTGTATGTTCAACTGCATTACCTAGGCAACTAAATATTTCCACTAAACGTGCCACAGGAAACACTGACTGCTTTGAACACTGTCTATCAAAGCGACAAAGGCTGAAGCTGAATGTTCACATCCCTTCCTGATTTCAAAAAGGTGCGTTTCTTCCATCCTTACATGCACAAGTCCTGGTAATCCCATTGGAAATCAACTGGTTCAGTCAATGTATTGCAAAGGAGGCTGAATTGTAGATAGAAGCCAGGTAAAGCTATGGGATCCAATACATAGTGAAGCTGGGGCAGATTCTTGGGTGTTTAATACAGATGCATTTTTTTGCTAGCATGTTGAAAACTTACTTTATTTAGTTTCAGTTGCTTTCCTCCAGAGCTAGGTGCTCTATGTCCTCATGACATGCCCCTCTTTGTATGTCATTCTAATGAAACGCATCTGAAAGACTATTTAATTGTAAGCATAACAACTCAGAATCATTTTTCTTTTAACACCTAGAGCCAACGAGATGCACAAAGCACCTTCAACAAATGATCTTTAAAATGCTTCTGGGCATGTAGCCCTCCATACAGCAACATGCTCATGTGTAATTAAACATCAAGTCCCCTTTTCTTTCTACATATCTTATCAAATAAATAGGAAATAAAAGAGAGCAGTGAAAAGGGGACGTGCAGCTGGAATAATGACTTCATGGTAATTCACTTGAGCACACAGCCTACATAATCTAGAGAGACAAATGATCTGTCCAGCTGAATCCATGAAAGCCCACTCTCTCTAATGGGTACTGCAATGAATCACAGGAAGGCATTTATCACGGTACCTATTACCATCGAACCAGATGCAGGTTGGTCTTGGAGCTGCTTCTGTTTCAGCGCCCCAAACCTCAAGAAGCACATAGGAGGGTGTCTGTACCCCCTCTCCTCTCTGGAGCTAAGTGGCCTGATGCATCCAGGCTTTCACAAGGGCTCCAGTGAAGATGTTTCCGAGGGTGGCGGTGGTACCTTCAGCCTTTCACTCTACGGTGCTGATATGAGTTAGGAGTGCTCAGACCGTATCTGGGGTCCCCAGAACTAGGCTGGTTCGCAACCCGGCTGTTCGGTTTGTTAGCTGCTCGAATGAGATTTCTATCAGGCATGCCAAGATGCCCAAAACAGGGACATAGAGAACTTCGCAGAACAAAATAGAGGCATCATCTGAACACAGGGACCTCTTTATTTCTGTGACTTGTGGATCAGGGCCAAACTGGGTTGCTCTTTGGAACTTCGGTGTGCAAATTTCACCCAAGTCCCATTTGGCATCTCTGACAACAAAGACAAGAGAGATAAAGGGAAAGAGTTGTGACTTGCCACCCCCGGGATCAACTTCTTTCTCCTGGAGCTCTTTGCTACAGCTGCAGTTCAATGCGAGGTTCTCGCATAGGCCTCCTCAGACTCACCAGTGATTCCCCTGTTTACTGGGAGACGGCCGCTCTCATATCAAAGGCCTGCCACTGCCAACGGCAAAGGTAAACAGCTTATCAGGCCACTTCTGGAAAACCTCAACTGACATAACTTGGCATCAGCTTAAGTGGCATTTAATGGATTAACTACAGGTCCATTAAGCAGGGTCATTGCCAAGTGTATCATAAAAAATTAAGATTAAGGTTAAATCCTTTCTCAGTCTTCTCTGCTCGAGACTAAATAAGCCCAGTTCCCTCAGCCGTCCTCATCAGTCACGTGCTCCAGCCCCCGAAATATTTTTGTTGTCCTTCACTGGACTCTCTCCAGTTTGTCTACATCCTTCCTGTACTGTGTGGGGCGGGGTTGGGGGGAGCGGGGCAAAACTGGACATAGTACTTCAGATGTGGGCTCACCAGTGCCACACAGGGGAATAAGCACTTCCCTGAATCAGTTGTGACTCTGAATGACACAATCAGAGCTGAATCACTTTGGGGGTATTATCATCTGCTGTCACATAAAGGGTGCATATAGACATTTGGGGAGGTTAGGGGGAGGTTGGATCATGCTAAAAATGGCCACCCAATCTACCGTTATTTGCCCGACCTTTACACTTAGATCTCTAGTTACGTGTCTCTAAGTGCAAGCTTCACAGGAGTTCCAGGAAATTTCAGTCTGAAAAAGGCTGACCCGATATAAATTAACCTGGGTACTGAGGAAGCCTAACTGAGATCAGGTTGGCCATTGTTAGACCACCCTAGCTGTCCTGAACTTCTGTACGGTTCCCAGTGCAATTCCAGGCCTGCAAAAGCCCAGCCACTGGCCCCAGTCCCGGGGCTGCATGACCCTCTTGCACTGGGCTATTTTTAGCCCCCAAACTCCTTGTCCACCCCCAGGAGGACAACTCCCCTGCCCCACAGACCAGCTGACACCCTGCCCCAGCCCTCCCCCATCCTGAAAGCTGCTCCCAGTGCTGGTTTTATCAGAGTTTGCTGATGGTGGGAGCTGTGGAAGTAAGTCCTGGTCTGGGGGCAGGGAGCATGCAGCTGGGGAGGTAATAGCCCCTAGTTTCAGGGGGTGGGAGAGAGGGTCTCCCATCCTCCCAAGCTTCTCAACAGACTCTGCAAGCTCCTCTGATCCTGCCAAACCCTCCTGGACCCCAGCAACCCCAGCATGCACCCTGTCTGCCCCCTGATCTCTCCTGTACACTCCGCTTAGCCCCCCCCGGCTCCCCTGATCCCTCCTGCAGACCTTGTCTGCACCCCTGATTCCCTGATCCCCCTGAACACCATGCCTGCCTCCCAATACCCCCAAGCCCTTCCATGGACGCTACGTATCCTCCCAGTTTACTGAACCATCCTGCAGACCCTGCCAGCTCCCCTGATTTCCCAATCCCTTCCATGGATCCTGTTTGCCCCCTGACCTGATTCTCCCACCAACCCCACCTCTTCCCCAATCCCTCCTGAGCCTGCCTGCTCTTTAGTCCCCCAACCCTTCCCTAGCCCCCTCTTCCTAATTTACTTTTGATCAGGTGGCCATCTTTAACTCAATCTAATCTCCGCTCCAAATGCCCGCACCCAGCCTAAGAAAATAAGTCGATTTTCCCCCATCTGATTTATTTGCAACAATGGGAGAAGCATACACTTTTTCAGCACAAACAACAGACAGCCTGCATTCCTTCAATGCCTTCCAGTATCAAATCCCTTCTTTCAAGCACCTGTGTTTGAAAGCAATCTCTGGCCTGTCTTCTTCTACCTTTACAAATGCAACTCCATCAATCTCCACAAAGGAGGTACCTTTGGGAAAAGTGACAAAAATAAGCCAAGTGAAACTGCAGATGGAAACTTTGCTGGAATTCATTTTTTAGGCTGCTTCCCTCTTTTTGCTACCCCAAGTGATAAGAGATGAACCTCTGGAGGTAGACTTGCAACAGATAGAGACATAGAAGAGAACACCAAATACAGAGTTAATTATTTGCAGGTCAGCTGTGCCCAAAAGGCAGCACTGAGTACCACTGTGCTTCAATCAATATTTTGAAAGCACATGTGTGTAGGCTGCCAACTTCTTCCCTTAGGATTAAATGATATTCTGAAATCTCTTTCTCTGAAAGCTCTTCCTTCAGGTTGTAGGGGTTGGGAGGCTTTCCACTATGAGTCTCTATCTCCCTTCTCTAAGCCTAGTCAAAAGATCCAGCCCTTCTCCAGCAACTTAATTTGGCCTTGACTTTGATTCTTATTCCTTTTCCCCTCCCCTCCCATTACTTCTTTTATTTTTATAATCACTTGCATCAATCTTCTGGGTCCAAAATCAGGCACTCTTAAACGACAGACTCCCTTTCTTCCTGTTGTAATACGCTATACAAAAAATATGTTACAGGGCAGCCGTCGAAGTGTGAGTTTGCGCTCACTAAGATCGCTGGCTCTGTGCTAATTGCAATGGATTTCAGTGTCAATGGTTTTTGTGTGGGTTTTACTTTTTTCAGTTCAGAAATTCCTTCTGGTATCTCCATTGACTGAGTCTCTTTCAGATCCTTGGCTAATCACTCTTCCACAAGGAAAAGCTGCGTATGGCAACACCACCTTTAAGAGAATTGTGTTGCAGCCCCAGGAGGGCTAAGGCAAGCCCAGTGCTGGCTCCTGCCTCCCCTACCCCACCTGGGGTAACCTGCTGCACGCCAGAGGGCACGTGGCACAGGCGTTCCCTGTGGACAACTAGTGGTGACACAAGGTGTCCTGCTGTTCACTGTCCCCAGGGAATCAAACGTGTCATTTGATCTTGTGTAGATGCAACCTCATTGTTTGCTATATGCTAATACAGTGTCTAATGCACAGTGGAGCGGGATTTGGTTGAGATCTATGCCCACAACCAGAAATGCAACCAAGCAGCCAGTCCCACAAGGGACGTAAGCTAAGATCTTCTACTAAGGGCTTCTACTAGAAATGCAACCAAGCAGTGACATCCCACAAGGAACATAGCTAAGATCTTCTACTAGGGTCTCTTTCTCCTCTCCTATGGGATCAGGACTGACCTATTTAATTTCTTTTCACAGAGGACAGTTGCATGTTATAGCCCTCGTATCCCTCATTCATTCTGGAAAGTCATTGGGCTTCTAAGACAGCTGAGATGGCCTTTCATCTTCATATTTTGATCCCTGTGTCCAGGTTCCCAGAACATATTTAAAATAGATATGAAAATAAGACAAAACTCATCCTAAACATAACATGTCTGGAACCTGAGCATGAGTCAGCTGAACTTAAACAAAAAATCATTTGAAATGATTTTCATAAGGGATTGGATGAATGAATTTTGAAGCGTCTCCCTTAAAAAAGGACAGTTGCAAAGCAGACTTTGAAAAGGAAAGACACAGTTATATTTTTAACATCTGTTCATGGGAAGAAAAACGTCTTCTTCCATAATGCACTAATGACAAATATCATGGGTCACATCTTCAGTAGATAGAACAGAGCGCAGTTCCATTGAAAACAATGGAGCATTTACATCGACTGAGAATTTCACCTGATATATGAAAAATGCTCAGTCCCAAAATGACCGCTTTTACAGGAAAAAAAATTACAGTAGCAACTAGTTAATTTAGATAAATTAGAAAGATAAATTATCTTTCTAATTAAACGTATTCCTGCTAACTGCTTGCCCCGAACAGATTAAAGGTATACGAAACGGAAATATCTTAGCTTTTGTTTATCTGGATCCAGGGCCAAAAAATAGATGCAGAAAATAATGCGCCCAAGATAATTTTTTAAATTTATTTGGTGAGCTCAACAAAAAACTAATTGCCCATGCATTTACATCCTGTGGTGTCATCTGTATTACAGGGACATCACCAGTACAAGAAGTCTTTTTTCTGACAGCTGCTTCCAGGCTGTGTTTAGAATCCTAATCAGTCGTCTTGGCCAAAGAAAGATAATAGCACTTACCACAGATTTGGCTTGACAAACATTAGCTAATTATGCATACCTCCTCCAGAAAGGCTTTTTGAAAGAACAGAAAGTGGAAAGCCTAGGAGGAGAAGAGGGAGGGAAAAGGGGAGAGAATAGATGGGCGAGAGGAAGGAGGAATCACTACTAAGAGCTTGCTAGTGCCTCATAGAAATGTTCTACTTGCAAAGCTATGGTTAGCTTTGAACTTGCCCAAATGCCCTAGCTCAGGGGTGGGCAATATTTGGGCAGGACCACTTAGACGCAGGAAATTGCTTCTCTACTCTTGAGATCCAAAGTCTTCTGCTAGTTCATATCTACACTTTTTTCCCCCCAAAGATCTGAGCAGAATTCCCTGTTTTCTTTTAAAATGGGTCTGATTGAACAGGAGCTGCAGTACCAGTTCACCCAGGGATGGCTCCTAGATCACTCCCAGTGGAGTCTCCTAAACATGGAAACATTTACTGAGTTTCAGCTCTCTCCAGGTTTAGGTGGTGACTGAGGTGAACTGACATGTTACACTGAAACACTACTAAATCTGTGGAGCATTGGGTGCATCTGCACGTTGCCATATGGCAACCTTGCAATGGTGCTGTGCTTTAGTACTTCCTTTTGGAAGCACTAAATCTTGGTGCAGCATGGGCAGTTACTGTGCCATGAGAATGGCACATGGTTAGATTTCACCACTACCTTGCGAGAGCAGCACGTTATACCAGGAGAGCGCACCACTATGGTGACGTAGCTGGTCATTGTGTGTAGGTCTGTGTGATTGCTACCATAGATGTTAGGGGCTGGAAGGGACCTTGCAGATTATCGGGTCCAGCCCCTTCACTCTAGGCAGGAAGACAACTGAGGTTAGGTGACCCCAGTGAGGTTACTGTCTAGTCTCTTCTTGAAAACCTCCAGGGTAAGTGACTGCACCACCTCTAAAGGGAGTTTATTCCACAGTCTGGACACCCTGACTGTTAAGGAGTTTTTCCTGGTATTAAGCCCGAAGCAGCCTTCCAAGAGTTTGTATCCATTGGTCCTGATCTTCCCTGGGGGTGCCCTAGTGAACAGTTGGTCATTGAGTTCCTGACATACTCCTCTGATATAGCAGTAAGCTGCTATCAGTTCCCCTCTCCACCTTCTCTTCTTGAAGCTAAAGAGGCCCAGGTCCCTCAGCCTTTCCTCATCTGGCTTGTCTTGTCCTTATTGAAGTGCGGCACACAGAACTGGAGGCAGTACTCCAACTGCGGTCTCACCATTGCTGAATACAGCAGGAGTATCACTTCTTCAGTTTTACATGAGATACATGCCAGTGTGCTGTTTGCCCTGCTGACCACTGGCTTGCACTGCTGGCTCATATCCATACAATGGTCAATCTTTACCCCTAGGTCCCTTTTGGTTCTGGTGCGAGTCAAGCTGTCACCACTGAGCCTATATATGTTGAGGGTTACACCACACTATGTCACTGTAGTGTGCCATATGGTGATGTAGCTCATTATTACATCGTCATAGGATGACATGTAGACATGCCTATTAAGTGGTATTAAAGTTAGAATGTGCTGCAAGCAGTTACACATTAAGGGTTAATACTGTATTTTGCTTCCACTGCTCTGACTTGCTGCTTGAGGGCTGGTGATCAGGAGCATGGCTAGGAACCAGGATACCTGGGCCGTACCTCTGCTTTTGGATTTGGGAGCAGCAGACCCTGAGATGCTGGAGCACTACAGCTTACTTATTTTATCTCTGTGGAGCAGACTGAAGTTACTCTAACATGAGCTGGGTAGCACAGTTAACCCTCACCTGAAGAGGCATAACTTTGAGATGCTCAAAGGATACTTAGTGCAAATTCACTAGCTTTAACATATGGATGCTCAGGTTTTAAGTGCCTTAGTATCATCTAAGTTCAATGTGCAACTTCATCCTCTGAGAGAAGGTCTTTTGAACTCAGGTATTCAAGTACAGGTGGTAGAAGGCATACATCTGAATGAAACAAATGAGCAGGCAGATAATTCTTTCTTTGCTTTCTTGTAGAGCTTAAGTAAAACTTTGCCTAAAAGTTTCCTGCAGACTTGTTTGAAGCCCTGCTTAAAGCCTTAAAACTTTTTTGTCTTAGAAAGTTGATACAGAATAATATTAGCATTTTGGGAAAATTAGAAAAAGATTTATTTTTGAGTAAAATTTAATTTAATTTCTACAACAGTAAACAAAAAAAAATCACAGATATTTTTTTTTAAAGCAATCAATTTCTTTTCTGTGGAAAACACCCCATTTTCTGACTGACTCTCTCTAACATTATTATTTGCATTTTTGTAGCACTTAGCACGCATCTGCAGTACACCCCCAGGAGCGTTGTTTGGATCATTCCACTCTGAGGTTGCTCCCAGGCACAATTTGGAGAGAGACATTAAGAGCATTAAGAGTGGGGGGCACTCCTGGAGTAATTCAGAGCTGGATTTCCAGGTTTGGTGCTTGAGCGAAGGAGTGGGTGGGTCACGCTTGCGCTTGGTGTTCCTTCCCAAGATAGAAGCCCCATCTGCAATTGGGGCCTGTGATGTAGGGAACATACTGTACACCTCAAAAGGGACATTCCCCACTCTCAAAAGCCTAGAAGCTAAATAGTTAAGGACACCACACCAAGGATGGCTGGCAGCAAGGAAGGATAAATACTAGGAATGAAGTTATTTGCTTAAAGTCCCACAGGAAATCTGTGGCAAAGTTTGGACTCAAACCCTAATTCTTAAATCAAAAACCCTAGTTAAAAGACCATCTTTTTTTCTTACATCTCACCATGACACTTTTTACAGGGACATGCATATATTGCCCTTTTAATGGCTATGTATGATAAACCTCCTGAATTATACAGACAAATTTTACAAGTATTTCCTTCACCTTGCATGTATTTCACTGTTAGGGCACCTGCTTCCTGGCGCACTGTGGAGCTTATATCTGGAGACAAAAAACACTGCCAGAGCAGAGCAGCTGGGGCCACCCCAGCAGCCTGTGTGGCTCCAGTAATGAGGTTTCATCTGCTTAACTGGAATGTTGCACCATAAATCTAAATGACAACCGTGATGATAATGCCACCCCTTCCTTGGGGAGGAGCTCAGATGACTGTAATAAATCTCGATAGACAAATCAATAAAAAGCATTAATTACAAAGTTGGTTTCTTGTACGGTAACTTCATTTCCATTTAAAGCTGGCTTTGCCATTTGGAGATTATTTAACAACCTAAAGGACATCATGATGCCAGCTACAACATGCCCGATGAAAGAGCCTTTCATTGTTCTAATGAATAAAATATGCCCTCTAGACAACTATTAGGGGAAGAATCTGATCAGCGTTGAAGGAAACAGTATTAAGCTGTGATTATGCCATTTGCTCCCCTGTCGACATTGACACAACTTCAAATCTGTTAACAGAAAGCACAGGCTGTCGGGCTAATATGCGCTGGGATCCAGGCATGGGTTGTACTGTTAAAGGAGTAGCTCAGGTTGGGACGTGGAGAGACCATTATCACCGGTTTATGAAATGTTCTGTTACACAAAATTTCAGGCATCTTAGAAAATGTTCCTCTGGGGAATAGTGAGGTTCTGCTGAGTTAATAAATTTAGGATTAAATTTGCCCCAAGTACAGGACCAGAACAAAATACTCTTGTAATACACACATACCACGTATTCCACATCTGGCACTTCTTCCACTGATCCTGAACTGCTAAAACATTGGCTTCTTCGTTGTAGATATGTTTCCACTTAAGATACTCGGATACTACAGTATTTGGCTATCTTGGAAGCATAATAATAGATAATTTTCCATGGATTGCCTGGAGTACGTGCAAAGAAATCTGTTTTTGTGAAACCGTGGTTTCATCTTCATCAAATGTACCTCTACCACCTCTCACTTTTGGTGGGGTATCTGTTTCACTGTGTTAAATGAGGAACCTGAGAGTCACACAGGTGCACAATAAGCCACAGGGATCTTTGTGGTCACACAGGATCTCTCTATGGTGCCTGATACTTGCACATTTACAGAAGAAAATTCTATCTCATTCCAGAAATCAAGATGATTTAGTATTACAGAGAGGGGCCTATTTATAATTTCAGATAGGGATACAATTATCATGGATAATTCAACATTATTTTAATTTTTTCGTCCTGTAAATATTTAAGTGTGAATGTATGTAATCATTTATTGCTTTGCAATGATGGTTTTAATACTCTCCCCGCCCCACCCACCCCTGCCCCGTGATTTTACATGAGTGCACTTGTTTTTTTCCTGCCTCCGTTGTGCTGACAAAACCGTGCTGTTTCTCCGTGATTATAAAAGAATGAGCAGGAAAAATGCCACTGTTGATTGCTTTCTCTTCCATTTGAGTGTTTCACGAGGTGATGGCCTTGCTAAGTCATACCTTTTCTCCACCTATCAGGGCATGGGTCTCCTTGTTGCTCATTTCCCAGAGCCGAGAACTTGAATTTGCTTCTCAGTTAATGCGATGACATTATAAATATTACCTTAGATCTCTCGTCTTCATGCACAGTTTGGTCTTGCGGTGCATGGTTTGGAAGCTTCCTGGGGAATGGGGTTGTTATCGTGTTTGGAGGGAATGGGGAAATTGGTTACTGTCAATGTGATAATGGGATTTTATCTGGTTCCAGTGTACCAAAAATCTATCCCATTTCTTTATCAAGTGTTGTAGAAATATGACTTTGGTATGGCCAAGAATTTTAAAACTTTTACTTGCATTAGATGGTGGGCAGCTGCCTGGTCCCTATTCTTGCATTGTTCTGATGATAACTGTGCCAGGATGAGGAAATCTTTTCCTCTCCAAATAAACATTCCTGCAGAATAAGAACATCTGGCTTCAATCTCCACAGTGTCATTGTCCTATAACATCTCGAGTTTGACCTGTAACTGCTGCATTTCATAATTCTCTTTCAAAATTATGCCACATTGTTGTTTGGAGGCATGTGGGAGCATTCCTGGTAGCCTCTTTCTCACTGTCACTCTCAGTGTGCAGGCTGTTTGAGTGTGTGTGTTTTAGGAGACTGTTGCTAGTGAGCAGCCTCCTGGGCTAGGGACAGACATTCAAAAAGCCTGAGTCTGCAATGACTCAATCTTTGCAGGTTAATCTAACCTGCGTAGGTTGAACTAATTTTCAAGTAGATAGACATTCACTGTTGATTCAGGAAATGCAGGCACATGCCTGCAGTGATTCAAGCCAGAAGCTGGGTGGCATTAGAGTGATCCCTCCCTTCCCTTCTACAGTGCTGAGCTGAGGGGGGATGTGGCTAGGCCCCAGCAGGACACTATGATTAGGGAGGGGTTTAAATCTCCACCCTCGCCTGCACAGTCCCAAGCCAGAGGAGGAGGGGGAAGCAGCCATTCCCGGGCTTTTCCCTCACTCACAACTCAAGAGAGTGTTGCCAGACTCTGCCCCTGGATAGGACTCTGAGGCAAAGTAGGGGAGGGAGGAGCTGATTGTGTGGACTGCATGCATCTGCATTACCCTTACAGCTAGTGCTTTGCATTGGCCTAAATCTCAAACTGACAGCACTGACAGGTCTCATTCATTACAAACCAGGTTATTTCTTATACCTCTCTGTCCCCTGTTAAACTCTGCCTGACTGCTTTGCGGGGCGGGAGAGGAGGGTTGGGGAGAGAAGCTGCACCCTAACCAGGTTCACTAACTGATGCATAGAAGCAATCACCAGCAGTAATCCCTGCATAAAGAAACTTCATCTGCTATAAGGGTTTCAGGGTCCGAAATGCCTGCACATTGATGGGTTTGAAGGAAGCCAGCAAGGAGCTTATGAGAACACAAAGCTTATCAGCCCATCAAGAAAACATACTGCAGGGTACAATAGGTGTTTTGCAGGCCCTGGCTTCTTGTTCAGACATTACCAGCTGACCTGATGATTAGTTCCAGAAAGCCCTAAGCAGACACAGTTCTGTCTGCCTTTGCTCCAGTGAAATTGGAGACACACACACAGACACCCCTCACCATTAGTTAGCATGGGGGTGGTGTGGCCAGATGCCAGCTGGGGTCTGTGCCACTGGAGTCCTTGCTGTGGGAGACTGGGCATCCCAGCTTCAGCAGCGAGCCATGGGCCGGGTGGGCAGGGGGCATCCAGGCACATGCTGCTGTGCCCCTGCCAGGAAGACCCTAGCTGTAGACCCCCACCCACTTCTCAGTCAGTCAATTAGACTTATTAGCAAATTCTTAATCCTACGTTACTTCTTGAGCACTTCAGCTATTATTTTTTTTCTGTTTCTTTCTTTGAATCAGCTTCTTCCCTCCTTAGTGTGTTTTTATTTTTTCTTTTATCAGAACATTCACAGGTCATGAGGCCTGTTCTTCCCAAGTTCCTTTTCAGTACCTTAGCCTACTATAATTTAGCATAACCATGGCTTAGTATAACCAGGACTTCTATACACATATGTACAAATTATGTCAGAAGTAGCTGTGCTGGGGGCTGGGGTAGCTTAGGTGCTAAGGCATACAGTTGTTAGGCCAGAGGTTGCAAGTTTGTGGGCCAAAGCAGAAGTGCTCATGTCATGGCCTGTCAATTTCCACCAAAATCTCCAAATTCTGCTACAAACTTTGTCAGAAGGCCATGAAAAAGGAAGAAGAGGAAGTAGCCATGCTAGTCCAATGACTTCTTCTCCAATGGTTTTGAAACTTACCAAGCTCTGGTCACATCCATGGGAGTTTTGTTATCAGTTCACTTATCTATATATTAGAGCTATTCAAGTGCATCTCTTTTTTCTACATCCTGGATGACCTTTCACCCATTAATGCTAACCTTTTTGTTCTTTATCAGTTAAACATTTTATACTCATTTTTTTTTGCAAGTTTCCCCCCGCCCCCAAGTGTTTATTAGACAAACATTATCAGAGATGGTTGAGTTAGGGATGATCCCCTTGAGCAGAAGTTTGGACTAGATGTGATCTCCTGAGGTTCCTTGCAGCCATACTTTTCTATGGTTCAAAGAAAGCGAGGTTCTTTATTTTCTTCAGGGAATAGCAACAGGTGATAACTTTCTCATTCTAATATATTTCCCAGTATCATGGTGTTTTCATTACCAAGCAAATGCATAGTGAAGCTGACATGGCACAAAGGAAAATAATTGCCTCTTTAAATGGGGAACTCTGTATTTTTTAAGCTTCAACAAGAATGTTCTTAGATTTTAAGAAAAGGTCAGAATTCAATGACCAGCACAGGTTACGTTGGTGCATTGAATAGAGTAAAGACTCTCAGTAAACTGCTGCAGTAGATGAAACTACTACATTGCCTCTGCTCCTGTGCCTGCCCCTCGGTCCAAAGCCACAGCCCCCCAGCCCTGCTGCTGCCCCTTGCTCCTGACCCACAGTACACCACATCATGCCAGGGCATGCAGGGACCCCCTCCTCCTCAGGCTCCAACCCCCCCCACACACACACAGCCCCCCACGCCTTCATAAATTCCTCCCCCACACACACCGCACCCCACCCCACTCCAACCATACAAAGTTCTTGCATAATTTTGCATAATTTTGCGGTTTTCTTTGTATAATTTTGAGTTTTTAGCTGTGTATTTGAAATTGCAATGAATTAAAACTAATTTTTTAAATCACATAACTGGTCGCAGTCAAATGTTTTAGTTGTTTGACAGTTCTTGGTTAAAGGATTCAGAATCATTAAATTGTACATACCACTACCTGCATGTTGGTGTGTTCTTTTTACTATTATACATGCACGTGGTCCCCTAGTCCCTCCAGGTGTTTCTTGCATCCACTACATTTGCCATCTCTCAACTTACGTTGTGAACGCTGAGGGCAAAGATCTGAGCCTTTACAGTGATTAGGAGTGGGTGGAGGCTATTTCCAAAGTATCAAAAAGCTTCAGAGGACCAGAACTTTAGAACTGCAAAAACTGGCAAGAGAGGGGGAAAAAAAGAAAGAAGGATTGCAAAGGTGAAAACATTCCTAGCAACACTGTCCAGGTTGCCTACCGATTGAACAGTGGCCACACTGAGCTAAAAGATTCCAGCCCTCCCAGTGTGGCATTTTGCTTTGATAGAGAGAGATACGAGGGGCTCAGTTTGAATTCTCTCAGTAGGCATTTAACTGACATATGTACCACTCCCAGTTCTCTGCACAGGCACATATAGATCTGAATCCCTGTTAGGGGTCTCTGAAATCTTCTGAGGATGCTAGATGCCTAAACAGGTCATTTTGACTCCGGCTTTTGCAGTAAGTACTCAGAAATGTGGCATTGCTCTAAGTTTAGAGCACATCTTGAGACAATGTGAATCCTGCTGTGGCTGTCTGAGGAAGCCTGTGGATTTATGGAGAGAGAGATTCTGAGGCTGCATTCTTGGTTAGGCTCCCACTGAAGGAAGAACTAAAAACAAAAGATATGAAGCAGAGGATGTCTTTGGTTCTCCTTTTGATGAGAAACAAACACAACATAGCAGTGCAGACAGTTTAACCACATGAGACTACAATGGCAGCCATATAAAGGCTTATATAGTACTATAGGTTCACTCCTATAAAAGGGAAATTGTTAAGAGGATTAACGTGAGTATTAGAGATTTGAAAGACTCTGGCTATCTTCAATTATGCATTAGCATACATAAACAGAAAGTCTGACTGCTATCTGTTAAGGGAGCTGGGAACATAGGCTTGTGCAATTAGAAGAAAAGATGGAAGTTATGCAAAGATGACAGAATGATATTTGAACCACATATTTTCAAAGGCTTGGGAGGAAAGAAGGTGCAAAATTCAAATATCAAATTGCACCCAGCCAAGGGATGAACTACAGTATACTGAACCCTTGAGGAATGATATCACTGAAGAACCCATAGAGAGTGTGGTACTGATTCCCAAAGTGATTTGGAAGATGTATCCATTTAGATCTCATTTAGCTAAATAAAGAGCTGTGTAAGAAGCTGTTGTTTGCCTCCACTGGGTTAAATGACTGCGAGTGCCACAATACCAATATAGTCTCAAGATGGGATACTGCTTCCAGCTTTGGGCAACTATAGGTCATCTCTAGCCATTATAACTGCTTTCTTCAGGCGACGCTGATCTATTAGGTTCTCGGCTGCATTTCATTAGTAGCACTGTTGCCCTGAGGGGTCAGGCCAATGCTCAGGATCTCAATATTGTGCCATTAGACAGGAGAGCGTGGTGTACAATTGCACATATACAAATGCACAAATCAATTAGGTGCATACACACACATATTACCAGCTCGGGCACATACACATGCAAACCAGCCTAGGCACATGCATACCTATTACCAAGTCAAGCACATGCTACAAACCCCAAAAGTTAGACACAGATCACTAATTTGTATATCATGTACACAATGCCATATATGTATACACACACACACACACACACACACACTCACACTAGCAACTCAGATATACAGACGTTCAAAATAACTAGTCTAGGTTCATGCACACTTATGACCAGTTTAAGCCCATACGTGCTACACACACCAAATTTAGACAGAATCAGTTACCAGTTACCAACACCTGCACATCCAAAACACATACGTGGATTACTAATTCATACACTACACACATACACACACACACACACAAAATGATATCTATATATGTATATATGTGTATTTACTAATTTATACACATACCACCCACCTACACATACATACAGATGAATTCCTAAATTGGGTGTTGTGATGTGTATGTATGTATGTGCTTGGTGTACTTGGGACACCTGGGGAAAGGTTAAGGCAAAAAAGTAGAAGTGTAGGGAGTTAAAGTTACCAGGACTGGGATTAGAACCAGTAGATTACAGGGGCCTGGGCTGAAGAACTGAGGCTTGTGGGTAACTTTAGGTTAATTGATCTTAATTGATTAAATGACAACACTCAAGGCCTGCAGAACAGGGAAGCAATGCTGCCACAGAGGCTGGGACTGGAGCCAGAGCTATGGGGGAGCTGAAAAGGTAGGTGGGGAGAGGGAAAATAGGACTAAGGGAAAGTGTGGGTGTTAAAGAGGGGCTTTGGATGTGGGGAGCCAGAGGATGGCTCCGGGGAAGCTTGAGAAGTTGCAGGGAGTGGCAGTAGGTACTGGGAGATGGAAAAAGGCTCCAGCTGCTGGAGAAGACTGCAGGACAGCCACGAGAAGCTGGGAAGCTGTGGTGGTTTTGGTGGGGGGATGACTACAGAAGGTGCAGGGGAAGCCTGAAAACAGAGAAACAGACAGCAGAAAATCACAGGAAAAGCAGTAGGAGAGACTGAAAGGTAGCAGGGGCAATGGGAAAGCAGAGAAAGGCAGCAGAAAGTCACAGGGAAAAGGCAATAGGAATCGAAAGGAGTTTGGGAAACTAGTGGAAAGGGGTGGGGACTAGAGCTGAGAGAGAGAGAGAGAACGAGGTTGGAATTTAAGACAGGGAAGGGACTGGAATCCAGTAAAACATGAACCAACTCAGGGTTGCAAATGTCAGTGGTTTTATTGAATGGGGGAGATAGTGACACAATGTCTTATTTGTTCCTTTGCACCCACACACACATACACACACACAATGGCAGCAGGGGTTAGAGAGGCTTGGTGAAGGGGTTGAAGTCCACTGAAGTCCAGGAGGAGCGAGAGAGTGAGTCCAAGTTGTAGGAGGAGGTGTGTAGTAATATCTACCTATCCAGGCTGGAAGGGGTCCTTGTCCAGTAGGTGTCGTCCAGAGGGGTGTCACCGGCAGGGGCTCTGGGTGGATAGGTGGTGTGGCATGGTGCTGGTCCAGATGGAGAGGGCATCCCACTGGGTCTGTTTTCACTGCCCCTTTTTATAGGGGCAGACCTTGTGTGACCCTAGTGACAGGAGGCATGCCCAGGCAAGGGTCAGCCCCTGGTGTACTGAGCATGTGCGCTGCACGTAGGGATGTGCAGTTTCGGGTATCTGTAACAGTGAGAGTTGTTGGTTTTGCAGGGTCCTTTGTCTTTCAAGTGCTGGTCTTGTCTCTGTTCCTGGGTGAGGTCCATGGTTCCTGGGTGAATCAATGCGAGGTGATGTCCCAGTCAGGCCATTCAGAAGAGGCCTACTACCATTGTATTTCAATCACTCCCAATCACACTCATTCATTTGGGAACCAATTTACATGGGAGGGGTACATGACTCATACAGTTGCGATGCAGGGGATGCCCAGGCAGAGGACAGAAGATGGAGGCTTGACATATAAAATGGAAACTTGACATGACTTTGGTTCTCTTACAAACACAGGCCTAATCCATACAGCATCCATATGAAACAATACGTATCAATACGAAAATGATAATAATACAATATACAACAGTAAGAATCAATACAAACCTAATAATTATACAATATAAAACGGTGGATATCCAAAACCAAAAACTTGCTACCAAAGTAAAAATGTTTAAAGCTTATCCTAAGGCTGAGCTCACTTATACTTATCTATAGGGAATAGAGATGGAGATAAAAAGTCAGAAATGGTTGGGAAAGAGGAGGGAATGCATTTTGGAAAAAAAAAAGAAAAAGAAAAACTGGGGGTTTTGCTACAACACTGAATTCCAGAAAAAGGCTGTTGCCTACTGCATTAAGCAGGGCTTTAAAGCATCCTAAGCTGCAGGTTGCTACATCTGCGTATGCTTCAGATCTGAAACCATTTCAGAGGCTTTTTGGGAATCCATTCAGTGTTTGTCTCACCCTGTGCAAAGTATGCCTAGAGGTGAAGATGATATATGTTTTTAAATATTTGAAAACTGAAAATGGGACTTCACACAACAACAGAAAAAAAATTAAATATTCCAAAGTTGATAGATTGAATTTGATATGGACAAAATGAAAGCAGTTGTGGGCTGTTTGGTGCTCCAGCACATTCAAGTATTGTTTCTATTGGCACTTCTGGAAAAACTATGAACTTTCAGGGATGGATTAAGACCCTGTTGGACTAGGAGTTGTATAAAGCCTGGGGGAAGAAAGATGGCCTCCTGTTCTGAGGAACACATGAACTGAGGGGTGTGTGCACGTCAGGTATTTCTACCTGCCTACTTAGATTGTAAATACATTCAGCAGTGTTTAGCATTGTGTTTTCATAGGCAGGATCCTATTTCACGTCACACGCTCAGGTAGCAGTTACCTAGCCACATAGCTGCCATTGTTGTGTACACCCAGTTTATGTACACCTAGTTTGTGATCCTATTTCATTCACAAACTTTCATCCAAATAGTAAATAAAACTTCAATAAAAGGAGCAATCTGGGGCCTGAAGTCTGCAGAGCGTATTTGCTTTTTGTATGAAGTTTATAATCTCTATAAATGTAAGTGGTAAGTCTTTTCATAGCTGCTGAGCATGCACAGTAGGGCTGTGCAAAATGGCACCGTTCCATTTTGCCTTCAGTTTCGATGGTTTGATGGAAGAGTGTTTTGTTCTGAATTTCATTTTGAGTCAGAACAGCTGTTCTGTTCCGCTCCCTCAAAACAGAAAGGCTGTTTCAACTCTGTTTCGATGTTTGGCTGGGGATAGGAAGTCAGCCCAGCTGGGGTGCCTCTCCATCCACAGTGCTAGATCATGCAGGGGCAGGAGGCAGCCCACCTCAGCTGCTTTCCCATCCCCCATGCTAGATCACGCCGGGGGCAGGAGGCAGTCAAGCTAGCACCGGGGAAGGGCTGCCTTCTGCCCTCAGTGCAATCTAGCATAGGGGATGGGAAAGCAGCCCAGCTGGGCTGTCTTCCATCCCTCACATGATCTAGTACAGGGGACGGGAAGTCAGCCCAGCTGGGATGACTTGCTGTTCCCTGCTAGATCTTGGACTTCCCACACCCAGCCTATAGTCAAAATGTTTCTACTTTTGAAATGTTTCAACTAGCTTTGTTTTATTTTGAGACTATTTCAACAGCCTTTGTTTTGTTCAGATTTTGCTGTTTGGACCTTGAAATTGGTTGAAACAGTATCGAAATGAAACGGCCGGTGAAATTTCGCACAGCCCTAATGCACAGCAGTCTGTGTTCTGGCCAGGCAGGTATGCAGCTCATTATATATGTACCTGTAAGTATATATGCTGAACCTAAAATTCTTTTTGGAGGCCTTTTCTCCTTTGTCATCCAAGAAAGAAAAAAAACTCAGAAAAGGCATTCAAGCCTATCTTAATTCAAAGACAGAGATTATAGCAGAATCCTCCACTGGCAACAAAAAAAGCAATTCAACATACAGATGTCATCAAGCAGCCCCGTATCAGAGTCCACAAAACAAGCTGGGACTGCGGGTCAAAACCATTTGCTGAGATGATTCTTCATTGAAATGACAGAATGATCTCCCTATGCTGGAAAGTCTCACTCCGGCAGTCATGATTAGCGATCAACAACGTGCCTCTGCCAGAGGAGATGATTTTGAAAAGTCGCAAGATGAGCCGGTTCACAACCAAGTACCAGATTAGACAAATGCCCAATGCATAATGGAAGAAATGGTGGAAAACTGATACGTTGGCTGAATATTACATCTAGGACAGACAAAAGTGGTATCTCTTGCAGTATGTTTCCGTAGTGCCTTGGTGCTGCTGTGTCTTCGGCAAAGGATATTCATATTTCTTTGCAACAGTCCTCTACAGTATATGGAAACAGCAAGCTCAGCGGAAGCTGCTCCAATTTTTATTCAAAATGGATTAACATGAAACCTGAAACCCTTTGACATTAGATAATGATCTGTAACGTTTTGAAAAAGACCTTTATATACTATATAACCAAAGGTTTTGATTTAGATGACCAGCAGCCTGCTTTCCTCTCAACAAAGATTAAACAAACAGTGAGAATTTTAAAAATACCCCTAAAAAAAGAAAAAAAAACCCCAAACCCATCTTATCAATCATGACCAACCCTCCTGGCAACTTGGCATATGGATATTTTCCAGCAATCACTTAATGGCTAAAAGACTTTACGTTGTGTTTCCAGAGCCTTCAAAACAGATCCAGATCCAACAGTTGAACAGGGCAAGCTCCTAACACAGAAATATATCAGCAGTATAAAATCAGCTTCACTTACTGCCATAAAGTTATGCTGGTATGAATTAAGACAAATGCAAAAAACCTGAATACCTGATTCCAGGTAATAGGACAAGGTTAAATGTTTTACTGGCACTAAGACATGATGCTGGGGTATTTGATGTGCAGACACGTAGATGCTAGATTGTTGGCAAGGCAGAAATCCTAGAGTTTAATTTATGATCTGCCAGAGTAGTAACTCTTTAAACAAATAGAGGACATCTATGGAAAAATCAGTCTCTCTATAAAACTGTCATAGTGTAAGATTCATTGAGGCTCAGGGGAAGCCATTTATCGAAGGGAAAGTAAAGGAAACATAAGACAGAGGTTAGAAACCTATTCAGAATGTATTTTGATTTGGTTATGAAGAAAACCAGTGAAAAGTGGACCTAATATAGAAAAAAAATACAATGATTTGTGCCAGAGCTTGCAGAAAGCTTTGCGAGCCAGCCAACTCCTCCCAGTACATTTTGACTCTAGAGTCAACATTTTGACTCTAGTCTCCTGAAAGACAATTTAAGTGTCAACATTGTTCCTTACAACACAGATGCTCCAAGTATAGAGGCAGAAAGAGAGACCATCATTTTCTAAAATGAAAATCTGTTCAATCAACTGTGAGCAGCATCCTAGTTGGGTAGCATCAGTTGGAAGAATGAGATCTGAACGAGGGGCTTGGAAAAAAATACTATGTCTATTCCTTTTCCAATGCAATACTCAAATTAAAGCTGGCAAAAGAGAGCCAACACTCCATTTTTTTGCCATTTAATCGTGTATGAAAAGATGCGCTAACTTAGTTGAATTAAAAGAATCCTCTTACAAAAATAGTAATAATAATTTGCTTTTCATAAGCCAGGCTCTTCTACAAAAGATTTGGTTCAGTAAAAGCTAGTTTGTAATTGGTCTCATGAAATTTCATCCAAATAATCAAAACTTTCAATAAAAGGAGTAATCTGGGGCCTGGAGTCTGCAGAGTTTATTGGCTTTTTATATGAAGTTTATAATCCCTGTAAATGTTAAGTGCTACAGAATAACCATTTGTACAGAATGCAATATTAAATACTAAGATTAAATTTCAGTAGGACTTTCCAACTTTTGGATGAGGATTTTTGTCTTTACCTGCAGCCCATGGAATTTTTCTCTTATTCATTTTGTAATTTATTTTATGGGGAAGCTCACTGTTTCAAGATGGTGACTCAGATATAAAGGTCTGTCCCCCTTGGGGATAATTGTGAAAGCTTGGCTGCCAGCCTGCAGGAGGGTTGGCTGCTGGACCGGAAGTCCAGAAGTGACTGGCACATTGAGGACAGGCAGCCAACCCTTTTTTACACCGGGTATGAAAAAGGATTGGTTGCCAGTGCACAGTATGCCGGTCACTTCTGGTCTGCAGTATGCTGGTCCGCGGTTTGCCAGTTCATGGTCACTTCTGGTCCCCTGTTTGCTGGTATGCGGTCTAAAAAGTTTGGGAGCCACTGTCCTAGAGCTTTCCACAGGGAATGAAACCGCAATGATTTTGGGGAAAAAAACACCCTATAGGAGTAATCTCAACCTTCCTCCTCACACACACCAGTCAGGAAGGGTGGGGACTATTGGAGCCTAGCTTCAAACTAGTAATTATTGTAATTGTACAGACCCTTTGGAAGGGAGGAGGAGTGAGGCATGAGAGTAGCATACAGCTTCCTTGGCACTTCACGTCAGAGCTGAATCCTGTCCTAAAGTTACAAACTAGAGGTCATCTAGGCCTTTGGGTCCCATGGGTTCACTAGGTTCCTATACCCAGTTTAAGTCAAGTCAATCCCTTTCCCCCATAATTTATATTTATTTTTCAGAAGGAGCTTTACAGCGATCAGGAAATCTGTATGAGGACTGAAACTTTCCCCAATAACCCAATGTAACCCAGCATAGTCAAGGCTTGCATTGCTTGTCCATAAGTTATATTCAAAAGGTGCTCCTCCCATCCACGCTCCTCTCCTTCTCCTCATCAGCCCAGAGGCCTATATTGCAAATAAAGCAAATTTCAGTTCTCCAAGCTGGAGGGCACTGGGTTTTCCCTGGTTGAGAATCCCTGGGTGTAGGATCATTACTTACCCACCAAAACTGAATGCCATGTCACAATACAGCTGTACTGGTGGAATGGAGAGTGTAGTCCTATCACTAGCCCCCCAATCCCATTTGAGTCAAACAGTCATTCAGCCCTGAGTCCAGGCCAATAGTCACTGGTTTAATTAACAGAACACAGAGCAGAAGGTGATGTGTCTTGCCCCACAAAACCCTTTCAGCGACTGCCATCACCAGTCAGTTTACTGAACACTAAACCACTGCTGGTGCCCCTTGGTACCTTTTCATCCTTTATGTGTAGACTCCCTCTCCCTGGCCAAATGCTAGGCAAGTATTCAGTTGATTGTCTTTTCTCCACATCAGTCATTAACCTAAAGCCACACATTCCTCTAGCTCAGTCAGAACTTCTTTCGTCGTAATGTGGAGGTGTCGCTGGATTTTGTGATTCTTCTTCTTCTCAGGTGAGTGCAATTACTCCTCTTCTCAGGTGAGTTCAGACATAGCAGAGCAGAGAAGGTGAAATCTTTAGCAAAGGGTGCAAGAGCTATGGAGAGTGAAAGAGAAAGAGAACTGGGGATGGGGGAAAAAAGAGTTGAAGCAAATGAGAAGAGGAGGGGAATGCTTGGAATGGAGCAGGGAAACACCGGCAACGTGAGAAATGGAAATATGATGGGAACTACTGCTACTACTAGTACTAAGGCTGGGAAATGCATACAGCTTTGAAGGGCAGAGCAGGGGGCAAAGGGGAGCTGGATGATTGGGACTTTGGGGAATGGAAGGGACTTTCCTTCTTGGAAAGCAGAGATGAGAAGACAGGAATTTGAGAGGGAAAGGTGAGAATCAGGGTGGGAATACGGGTAGAGAAATTGAAAGATATTGATAAATATACTTTATTCCCAGGACAGAGAGGTAGACATGAGGGGAGGAGCTGGGAAATAGCTGGCCTTTCCTGGGAAGTCAGGGATGGCATGGAGGAAGCATTCTTCACTCCCTGTGGAAAGCTCTAGGACAACGGCTCCAAACCATTTTAGACCATGGACCAGCAAACTATGGACCAGCAAACTGCAGACCAGAGTACTGTGAACTGGCAGCCAATGCTTTCTTGTACTCGGTATAAAAAAGGGGTGGCTGCCAGTCACTTCCAGGCCAGCAGCCAACCCTCCTGCGCACCTGCAGCCAACCCATCATGGCCCAGTACTGGGCTGTGGCCCGAGGATTGGGAGCCTCTGGTCTAGGAAGCATGATGGAGGGTTAGCTGTGAGTAGAAGTCACTGGATCTATTTGGAGCTGCATGCAAAGGGCCTTGAGAAAGCACGTGTGTGAAGGAAACATCTTCAAATGCCTGAGCAAGAAAACTGGGAGCCATGGGTAATGAGGCAGTGAGAAGGGAAACGGCATTCAAATGAAGAAGGATCTTTACTTCCTTATTTGAGGGATGAGTGAGGGAAAGGAACAGGAGCTGAGGAAGAAGATTCTTGACTCCATTGGCCAGACTGGTAGGAAGGAGGGACACTGGAAATTTGGGTTGGCAGAAAACACAACGTTAAGCTGAAGAATTGGCCAGAGATGAGAGAAGGGTGCTGGAAGGAGGGCTGCGAATAGGAGAGTGAAGCTTCGGGCTCATTGGTCTCATGCAGAGAAAGTAGGTAGCTCAGCAGTCGGGCCAGAGATGTGGGGGGAGGAGGTTCAAGCTGAAATGGTTGTTACAGCTTAGCAGAAGGTGAGAGCTTGTCCAGGTGAGGAAAGCCATTGAAATCGCTCCTCCAGAATAGTAATTTTGGCAAAAGCCTCCTGTGGCAATTCTTCTTTTGGAATCAGTATCCTATACAAGGACTTGTTCACTATAGCAGTGGAATGGTCTACTGAGTGGAAGCACTCTCAGTTTATAGAAGGAAGAAATACAGAGACAATAAAACACAATGGCAAGAAAATCTCTCCTCCTATGAAAAATTATAGGGAAAATGCTAAACAGAGATCTGAGAAGAATCCGAACTGGGGTGAAGAGCAGAGACAGAATAACTCAGCCAGTCTAGCAATGCAGAAGATCCAGAGCTGGCTGTGTAGTAACTGGAAAATATCTGCAAAGAAACCAGACCAAGAACAAACTTCAGAAGAACCAACCTGCGATGCTGCAACAGGAAGAAGAGAGAGAAAGGAGAAAGTTCTCAGTAATAGCACCTGACACGTTTAATTTTTACAGAGACAAAAAAGACCAGCTAAAGTATTTTAATCCTCTCAGAAAGTCTCTAGGGAGTACTTGCAAATTATGTGCAGCAATGGCTTTCTTTTTTCAAACTGGAAACCGTCTTTATATCCATCCAACTTACGTAATGGCTGCATGCAATGTATGAATGTGTGTGTAGACATACAGATATGTATGCATCTACATTTATAATTTGGCATCCTCTCACCCTTAAGGCTGAATCATAAAAAAGAACCAAGGTGGAGGGGGATCCACCAGCCTTTGACATCAGAATAAAGCAGAGTGAAAGGGAGGACAGCTACATTGAGGGCTATAAATGGAACAGTCAGGGATGTCGATGCTATGATGGGATGGACTATGCTAGGTATGACCTGTCCATATAGGATCCCACTCCTGTTTTACACCATCAGAGACAGGATATTGGATCACATGCACCAGTGGTCTGCCCCAGTATGGCAATTCTTATGCTCTCATAGGATCCCATGCAGACCCTGTTATACATCTAAGAGCTGGAACAGAATGTGGCCCACACTACATATAATATCTGTACCCAAAAAATCTCTGTAGTATATGAATCTACGTATTCACTGCCTGGATGTAGTTAGGTAATTTAGGGCGTGTCTACATGTGTGCATTTAATGCACATTAACCCTATTTAAGGTACACTGAGGGCACATGTCTACACGTGCGTGTCCTTAATGCGTCTTAAAAAGGGCAGTTTAAGGCTATTTGAGCCTAAATCTGATGCCTGTATAAAACAGGTGTCAGATTTCTGTGTGAATAGTTAAATTGCATTAACAAACATGCAGCTGCACTAATGTGCATTAACACGATGTGTGTTCATTGACTTGGGACTTACTTTAGTGCATGTGTGAATGCATGCCTAAATTGCCTTAATGCACATTAGGTTAATACACATTAAGTATAGGTGCATGTAAAAACATGTGTAGATACAATCTTGCTGTAAGGGCACATTTCATCTTTTCAGGGTCTAAGTGGGTCGAGGTGTCTAAATGTGAATCTATTCCACAGCGTTCAAGTCCCGGAAGATCCATTAATGAATCTACGTTTCTAACACACATTAGGATTGAGTCACAAAAAAGCAACAAGCAGCAGGAGGACCCACTACTATTTGCATTAGCTGTTTTTCAGGGACTCAAGCAGGATGGAATAGATGGCAGCTTCATTGAGAGCTATTAATGGAAAAATCAGGGATGCGTCCTTTGACATCCCTAAACCATAGATGGTTGATGCCAGGGAGAGTATGACAGGGAGATATGCTGTGTACTAGGACTGTGTGAGGCTTTGGGCCATGCTTTGGATCTGGAGAAGCTTTGGACACATTGGCACCTGAAGCAGCATGCCTGGATCAAAGTTCTGGCTTCTTTAGGCTTTCCAAAGCAGTTCAGAGCTTCCAAACTGCTTCGGAAAAGCTTCGGAGCCGCTTTGGATATCTGGCCATAGGGTATAATGGGGAATCAATCAAATATCTAGAACTTTGTTGTTTTTTGTCTGATTTGCATGAAACATGCAGGGATGGTAACCTCTGCTGAAAGCATGAAGTCTGCCACTTTTCAAGATGGCCGGATCGAAGCAGGAACCCAGTCTGGAGCTCCAGATCAGATCCCTGGCATCTGACGTGGCGAGATCCGAAGCCAGATCAAACAGCTGCCTACTCGCACAGGCCTACTCTGTGCATATATTCTTCCTCTAAAGCATCTACTACCTATCAACGTTAAGGAGAGAACACCGGGCTACATGGATCATTGATTTGGCTCAGTATGGCACTCCTTGGCGTGTCTACATGTGTGCTTCACTGCGCAAACTAATTTCATGCACAGTGAAGCATCACCAGCTACACATGTACTACAATTAGGGCAGTAGATTAATTTACTCTGGTATAGGATAGTCCCATCAGACACAGGAACTATCTGACAGTGAAGTAAATTACTGTGCTTAAATTCATGTGTAGATAGTGACGTCAGGATTAGTATATTCTGGCTAAAATTGCACTAGAGTCTATTCAGTTGTAGTAATTGCACATGTAGATGTGTCCTGTTTTTATTTTATAATAGAATCACATGCAGATACCTAAATCCAGTCACACACCTATTAGGTAGAATAGAACCTGGTCCCTACTGCATATGATATCTGTACCCAGATCATTTGTGTAATATTTGAAACAATATGTTCTTTATATTGATGTATTTATGTAACCTACTGTTTGTAGACCGTGCAGTAACCATACGATTCATACAACATCTGAATCTGTGTTATCTCAATACTGATCTGTTTTGGTATCTAATGTTTGTCTGCACATAATCTGAATTTATCTTCATTATTTATTCCATGTAAGCTGTAACATTATACAATCTCTGTATTCAGATAATCAACAGTTTGACATGTCTGAAACTGAGTAATCGGTATAACTTCTAAATCTGTATTCTAATATTAGAAAAGCCTCAGTCTGTCTGTCTGTCCATAACACTCAATTCGCACGCAGATTGGCTGTCTGAAACAACCAATCAGAGGGCCCCAGCAGTGTTCCAGACAGGCGGCAGCGTGGTGGAGCACTGCCATGCCAGCAGGGATGGAGGGGTCAGAGTGGGGGAGAGGGGATGAGGCCAGCACTGCTGACGTCACCTCTTACCCCGCCCAGCCCTGCTCCCCGAAGATGGCAGCAGCGACAGAGAGGATGGAGTGGAGAAGTGAGGCCCCGGACTCTGGACCCAAACTGGTTGGGGAGAGCAGGCCCAGCTTCACAGCGGCAGGAGTGCAAAGATGGAGGGAACAGGACTGATCTGGTCCTGAAGTGGTGCGTGGGGGGGATGGATGCAGGCCTCTGTCCATGCCTGCCATCCCGCCCATGTCATTCTTGATGGGCATTTTGCTAGTATTAATATGTTTAAGGAGCCTACTACATAAGCCCTGCACATGCCTAGAAGAGGCAGCATGTTTCTTCAACCCAGCTCTGAAACATCTGTAAAGATTGGATGCTTTAGTGGGGATTTTTAGGCAATTTAATCTAATAGGTGATTGAATCAGCTTTAGCTAAAAGTGCCAAAAAGCCCCACTGAAGAGTCCAATCTTTACAGATGCTGATGAGCTGGGTTCAAGTAATGCACTGCTTCCTCCACTGAAGCACCTTCGTGGTGGGGAGGGCGCTATTTGGTTTTTTAATGTCTGCAAGCATGTCTCAGTGGGTACTTGAGCCCGGGAGCACCCATGGGGTCAGTGCCTATGGATCAAAGAAGTTACTAATTTCTATAGGGTTATTTTTGGTGGGCTTCTGCCATTTTTGGAAAGCTTCAAAGAGGCTATACATCTGCCTGCTTACCCTTTAAAGTGCATCAGATGTTTCTTAAGTACTCCAAATCCTATGTCTGCCCACACCCTATCTGGTTTGATAGGTCTTGATCTCCCAGTAATCAATCTTCTTTCCTTCTGCTAATTGTTTGCCTACTATTACCCCTGGGATTTTCGTTCCCCAATTCCTGACCCTCCAACTTGACAGTTTTATTCTCTGTTTTTAACTACCAATTCTCAACCATCAAATCCTCAGCCCTGATAAAGAATGGCTTGCATGGAAAGTTTTTTCTAAATTTATTCTGACCATTGAGTTATTCCAGTAAAAGACATCACCCAGAGAAATGTCTTGGCTCTCATACCCTGCGTATAAAAGTATGTATCTGTACATACCAGGACATGGATTGCCCACATTGGAAATTAAAGAGTTTACACAGATACAGGGATCCCATATGGTAAAATTGTGTAACTACTGTATGCTCTATCTATATAGCTCATCAACCTCAGAAGGTTTTCTTCTTCAAAAAAGCAGCAGCTAAAGCACAGTGGAGGTACAGAGCCAGATTTGATTGCAAAGGAACTGGCAAAAATAAGGAGTAACTTCAAAGTACTAGAGAATAGCACAATTTTGGAAGTGATATTGCAGACATTTCCAAGGGACAGAAAAGTGACAATGGCAAGAACAATTCCACTAGCAGCGTCAGAGCAGTTTAATTGCACAGACTCTAGGAAATAAATTAGCCATGCTTCGTTATTTCAGTGTTCCCTGATAGTGAAAGATCTTGATGAGAAAACAAATTGGTTTATCAACATAATTCCAAGGCAGTAATATCTCCTGATTAGACAATTTGCATCCTTTCTTTTCTGCTTTCCTAATAAAGATGCTGTTATTATTAAACATGCAGGCAAGGATTTATTGGGGGCTCACCGAGGACTAGAGCCTAGAGTCTAATTCTGGGATTATCTTGTGCAAGATCCAAATAGTTCTTGAAAGCACCTTGAGTTACGTATGGCGGTGGTTTAAAAGAAGGGGCCTGGACCCAGTAGGATGATGTTGATCAACAGGTTTAGGCACTAGGATCCCTGAGCTGCCAGTGAGGATATCCAGGTACTTCTAAAGGACCTTCTACAGCGCCTCGGTTCTGAGCAGGGAGATGCCTACAGCTTGCCAATAGGAAATGTTAAGCACAGGGGCATCTTCCAACTCTGCCACCTCCCAGAGCTGAGGCACCTGGCTCAAGGCTGCACCTGCGTCATCTCAGGATCTTGAGTTCCCAGGGAGGATGTAAGGATATATAGCATGAAGCTTAGCCCCCAAGACCCCTTGTGCTCCCCAAGAGAGGTGGCAGTGCTGCTGATAGAGAGTCAGTCTAAAGGGATTCAAACTCAGATCTCCAGCCTCACTCAAGAGAGCCCTAGCCACTAGGCCGTGGACTAGATTGGGTAGGTGTACCCTCCATTGCTCTTGTCGAAAGTTCTCCACGTGACCACCAAAAATCTGACTCACAAGTCCAGGGAACGGAGGGTCTATATCTTTCTTGAGCACACCAGAAGCCTAAATCTGGTTATTTAAGGAACTTTCTAATCCAAAATAGAGGCACCTAAGTGGTTTTGTGGAAGTCATAAAAGTGTTCATTTAGATCAGGAACCTAAATTCTACCTGTGACCTATGGAGGCACATATGGGGATGATTTGAATCTGGGCCCCAGAGTTTTTTTGTATGCCAAGCATGCTACCAGATGCTATTGGCACTTGGCATGCTGTGATAATCCCAGTGACCCAAGAGAAAGGGCCATCTTCAGTACAGTCCTGGCCTGGGATGTGATATGGATAGCTAAGTAAAAGACATATATTATAGAATAACCTGAACCAACACCATTAATTGAGAGAGAGAAAAAATATGGTCCAGATGCCTGTGAATGGTCTACTGTTTGCCAGATTTACCTAGTTTAGGATTTCTTTTCCAGCTAGCTACTTAAAAAATAATTCAGTAATACTTTTCCATCTGTTGTACAGGGGAATTGCGAGCATCAATAAATTGTACAGTATTTTGAATGTGTATTTAAACCATCATATAAAAAAGTTAGTATGTAATGACTGTCACACATCAGTAGTAACAGGAAATGCCAAAACGAATGTAGTCAGGAAAAGTATACGTTAAACTTGAAGTTGCAATGGGAAATGGTTGTTAGCCCAACAATAAGGCCGCAGATGGAGTGTTTAAGTTCACAAAGAGTGAATATCCACATGCTTGAGGCAAGTCATCTTTCTTGATTCTTCCACTTAGGCTAATTCCTGGAAACCTTGATCTTTGGAGTTATTTATATACCTGGAGCTGCTATGATGCCAATGGATGAGATCCCTTTTACATGTTAGGCATTTGAGTTGTTTCAGTATATCAGGTTCCTATGGGGGATTATTTCCTCTGTGTGTGTGAAACTGTTTTCTATAGCCCATGTACCTGAATGCTCAAGACAGTCCTGGAACCTAATGGGAAATCCAGGAGGCTGAGTACTATCATGGTACTGTAATCCAGTAATTCTAATATAATAAAAGGTTTAGTCTGCGAGTCTGTGTGTAATGCTTCTGGCCAGCTGCGCATGCGCCGCTAAGAGGGTGGCTCGCGATTGGCTGCGCGACCTGCACTGCATAGGCCCAAGTTTGTGCTGCTTTGGGGAAGTTTGGCAATGGGAAACATGCTCTGGATGTCCAAGCAGTGGGGCTGCCTCCCTGCCTCCTTGCTTGAGGGTAAAGGGGGGGATTACAGTGGCGGCATGCCCCTGCCACCCAGTCCGGACACCCCCAGAACAGCCAGCAGGGAGGGGGAGGTGGCAAGCAGGGAGGGAGGAAGAGGAGTGGGGAGGTAGGTGGGTGTGGGCCCGGGAGAGGGGTCGGACCCAAAGCAGTGAGGAGGCGGCGGGGAGGAATCAGGGCTGGACTGTAGCAGTGTTGGGGAGGGGGGAAGTGCTGTCAGATGCGAAGCGGCAGGGGGGAGGACAGAGAATGGGGTTGGACTCGAAGCAGCGGGGAGAGGGGGAGTGGGGTCACACCCAAAGTGGCGGTGCGGGAGCAGGTCAGACCTGAAATGGAGGGTGGGGAGAGGGGTTGGGCCCAAAGCAGTGGGGGGAAGGGGAGGGTGTGGGGTCAGTCATGAAGTGGCAGGGATTGGGGTGGAGAGCGGGGTCAGAACTGATGCGGCAGAGGGTGGTGGGGGGAAGCTGGGTTGGACCCAGGGTGACCATCATAGAGGACAGTCCGGTTGGCCCCTGTCCAATATTGATACGAAACCGGATGCCTTTATGAGAAAAATAGGGGACATAAAGGCATTGGGTTTTGTATCAATAGAGGCCACCCTAGTTGGATCTGAAGTGTCAGGAGAGGGTTGGCAGTGGAGGGGGAGGACATGGACATGGAGCGGCAGGGGTTTGCGGGAGCGATGGAGCGGGGCCAGATGAGAGTTACTTAAAATTGCCAATAGGTCAAATTAAGAGCGAGACCATAAAAAGGGGGATAAGGCAAAATGCCGTGTTTATTGATTACATGAAGCAGATACATAAGCTGGGACACACCAGTCAGATAAATGGACATACACAAGCATGCATACATACAAACAGACGTACGCAGGCATACAGACAAAACCACACCAGCAAGATGTTACAGGTGCCAGCAGATGTTACTCAATATTAGCACTGGATGGCCGGGTCCAGGCATATAGAGGGTGATAGGAGCGGGGGAAGAACAGACATGCGTGCCTGTGCTCCGTGAGGTTGCAAAGAGTGAATTCCCCATCTTGCCTTGTCTGCATTTCCCTTTTATAGGGATTTCAAGTCTTTGTTCAGCACTGGGGTTTTTCCATGCTCAGTTTTTAATTAGAGATTGCTTCTTCTGGTTATCAATGCTGAGGTCATTCCAATAAAGTTGGTTATCTTGGCCTTGAAGCATCGTGTAGTTCAAATGGCAGGATATGCAATATGCAAAATTCTTTCTTCTTGCTATCTTCTTTGCACCTGATTACAGACAAGTTCTTCAGCCATCCATGAATTAGTTTACTGTCTGGTAACTCATATATTGGCACCTTTTTGCTTACACAATCAATTAAATCTTCTTCTGTTTTCATGCAAATAGTTACCATTCTTTCACCATTCACCCTCTCACGCATACACGCATGTACACAGGGCATACAAAGTTCATCTACTTATGTCAAGCAGCGAACAAGCACAACCAATGGAGTATCAGTTGTTCATAAGAGACAAAGAGAAATACAGCTGATACAATCATAGAGGTTTATCAATTCAATACCATTATCATTTAAACATAATAAATAAAGCAAAAGTTCATACTACACGAGGAGCGGCGGGGGAGGGAAGGTGGGGAGCAGATGCGGGGCTCCATCCCCGACCCCTCGTCATTCTTGACAGGCAATTTGCTCGTCCATAATATTCAGGAAAACACCTGAGAACTAAATGCCCTGTGTTATTCTGCTATAGGATTTTTTTTTAAAGGAAGAGAACTACTCATGGGATTAGCTATCCTATATCAACCCCAACGCAGACACATCAAGAAGAAGAAAGCGGAGCGATAACACACCTTTATTTTCTTTGTTCCCATAAGCTTTGTTTCCAAAGAAATAAAGGTCCCAGTAGGAAGTAGATGATCCAGAATCAAAGGCTGCAGGTGAGTTGAATACAGAATCAGGCAGTTCAGTCAAGCACTTGAACCCGGAAGAAAGCTGAAGGAAGAGACTAGCCAAGGGATTTGGGGTAAGAACTAGAGTTCAGCATTAAGGAGCCTGAAGTCATTTGTCACAGCTGGACCTATATATGGCCCCGCTGCCCTTGCAGGGAATCAGGTAGAGAGCAGGTGTTGTCACATTCCCCAGTTAAGCTGGCAGGGCTGGACACTGGGGATACTGGTAAGAACAGAGTCAGCCTTGGAAAGGAAGAGGGCCTTCACGACATGGGAGGGCAGTTATTAGAGAAGCAGAGAAAAAGGTAGCCAGCCTGGAGGAGAAAGAGAGGAAGCTGCAGAAGAGGGACAGAAAGCTTTTGGGACAGAGAGAAATGGGGTCCAGTCAGTGTTTCTTACCACTCGTTAAAATCACAGACAGGATCGGCCTCCTCCATTTTCTATTGTCCCCGCAGGAGCTGGGGAGTCTTTGCCTTTCTAAAATCATAGCAGATAAAGAGAAATAAATCTGCTGGATCATCCTATCAGTCTCTAGCCCACGAACTGCCAGAATGGAAAACAGTCAGACTTCATGCTTCACTTTGGAGCTGCAGATTTGCTTTATGTCCACCATAGCACTTCAACATATGCTGGACGCCAATATCAGGTTAGCCCCCTGACACACAACTAGTTATTATGTAACCTGCAATATAGCAGGCAGTGCAAAGTGCATTTGCACTGCTTTTATAAAGCGCTTAATGGACGGCTGGGCTTAGTTTTCAGTCTGAACCAAAATTATCTTGGAGGGTTTGCTGGGGGAATGGTCATCATTTCTCCTTACTGGAATTACATTATGCCCCTTTATCCTTCTGCAGAGCAAAGGCAAAACCAAAAGACCCTTATAGGCTTTCCTCACCTTTCAAAAAGTAAAGTCAGAAGGCACAGAAAGAAACAAATGCACCCCATCATTAATGGGGGTAGGTTGTAGCTGTGTTGGTCTAAGGACATAGGCAGACAGGGCTCTTTGGGTCAATCTGATATTTTTTATTAGACAAAAAGAACCTTGTCTCCATCATTAATGGGAACTAATACACACCATCCTCCAGGATGCATGCACTTCCACCCACACAAATCCAGAGAATGTAAAACTGTACTGCATAGGAGTGTGATGAAGCTAAATTCATTATTGCTTATAAAGTGTTTTAAGATAGAGGGGGAAAAAAACCCTGTGTAGAGGACTCTGAAAGGATTAGTTACCTGGTACCACAGCCTGCGGTTCTTACGTACAGAAGAACGGGTTCCCAGAGATAGTGCAACGCAACGAGATCACCGTAACAAAGCACAAAATGGTTTACCTACCTCTGGTTCAAAAGTGATATCTCTTTTTGGATGTCCAGCCTCCCCTATTACTCAGGTCCATTCCCTGGGACACTATTTTCAACATCTCCCTCACTGTCTCTTTCTCTTTTTTATTCAGGCCAGGTCTACATCTTTCTGATATATTCTATGTAGCAGATTGAAGAGTCGGCCTTTGCATTGACACTAAACTCTCATAATCTTGTGTCTTGATTATTGCAACATCCTCTACCATGGCCTTGACGCCTCTTATATCATTCAAAATGATGCTGTTAAGATCCTGTGTTCAGGCTCATTGCCTGGACCACATCCTGCACCATATTTCCATAGTGGCTCCCTCTCTTGCCCATTTAAAACACAAACTACTTGTTTTCACCTTCACAGTTGATCTCCATCTAGCATGTCTCTCTTATGCTATTATAATATCAGGTTCTGATATTATTCTTCATATTCTGATATGTGTGTGTGCGGGCACACATCCCCCACACACATATTATAGGTAGACAGGCAGATCAATCGCGAGACCTCTTTTCTCCTCCCTTTTGGAAGAAACTTCTACATAGATCATGGAAACATAGACAATGCTACGGGTTGGAAGGGAGCTCAGGAGCTCACAGCTCGTCCTACCCCCTGCTCCAAGCAGGACCATATTTCCTGATTTGTTTATGAGACTGTCATTTGAAACAGTGTTATGAATGTCAAGATATACTGGATCTTCTGCTTTCCTCTTAACCGAGGGCAGGTAACCTTTTCCAACTGTGGGCTGGAGCGACCCACCCCAGGTTGGAGGCATTAGGATCTGCTGTGCTTGTCTCCCTGGCAGCAAGGGGAGAGCACTCACACCACTAAATGCCCCTTGCCACTAATTGCTGCCGAAGCCCCACATCCGTGGGCCGTATCCAAAGTTTGCTCCAGCCATAGTATCTTACCTAGTATTCTAGGATCTCCCTTAGCCTTTATGAGTTTTCAAGAATAATCATCCAGCATTCATCAGTAGTCCCTGAAATATCTGCAAAGAGCAGTACCTTTATGGAGTTGCTGGAAATGGTTTTGGAAGAACACCGAAGTCTGAAAGCTCACATAAAACTTACTGTGTGCGACTTGTGCTCACGTGCAAGTTTTATCTAACATGGAGGTTAAAAGATGATCTCACTGGCAGAAAAGGTATACATCTTGCAGAGGCAGCTGCCGAAATGACTCAGAGCTTAGAGGGTAAGATGAAAGTGAGATGTTTATGAGCTGAAACTGAAGAGTTTAAGGAAGGTAAAAATAATAATAGCGATGATACGTTGCACTTATATAATACCTTCTTTCTGAACTCAAAGCAATTTGTAGACATTAATTAATGAGGATGCTTGGTACGCATGTACTCCAGTTGGAAAGAATTTAAACTTTTAAGAGGTGACATGACTTTCTCAAGGCCAGCATAGATGAGAAGGAAAACCAGGGGTCCTGACTTGTGATCTACTCTGCTAACTATTCCCTGGCTGTAATAAGATGAAAGCTGATACAACACGTGGATCGGATACTACACATAAAACACAAAAGAAATACACGCTGTGGGACAAAATGTATTCAAAGCATAAATCCATTTTGTCATTTATTTGCTGTTTCATTAAATAGAAGTAGGAAGCTGTTTAGCAAAGGCTATTTCAGGAAGAATAGTCATGTCTTCTGAAATTTAGTTGGTGTGAGTTTAAAGCTGGTTAGTGGATGGTGGTGAAATTTGACTCAGAGCAACAGCCAAGGTGTTGGGATTCAACAATAGTACTATTTGGGGACAGATTTTGTGAGTACAAAGCACATGCAAGAAAGAAGGCTATATTAAGCAGATACCTTATCCAGAAGCCAAAGGGCACTCTTTCTATAATATTTAGCAGAGGTGAAGTAGCAGAGAATTAAAATATCATTTTATCGGGTATGTCCCTATGAGAAATAGTGAAGATGAATGCTAGATAGTCAGCATATTTTAGAGCTTTTCAATATTAGATCTAAGCAAAAAACTCAAAGGGATAATGGTAGCAGGTTTTCAGTGACGTTCCTAGTTGCTACTTCTGTTTTTTGTCTTGAAATTACAAATCCGGGGGCAAAATCAAAATATATTTTCCAAAATTTCCTTCTCCTGGGGATTTGGGGTGAGATTGCTGTAGCAATTTGTATCACGGTCATTTTACATCATCCTTGCCCTGTGCAATCTAATGGTGTGATACAATCCCCATGACGAAAAACGGTTCTTAGCATAGAAATACATGTCCAGTTCCCACTGTTTGACACACTGGGTGCATCCACGTGTGTGCTTTACTGCACATTAGACTAATCTAGTGTGCAACAAAGTGTCACCTTCTATACAAGCACAGCAATTATTGCTCAGTAGATGAATTTAAAGCAACATTTGCTAGTACCAACAGATACCAGTACTAGAAAACACCACTGAAGTGCACACGGAGATTCATGTAGACAGGAACAAATTCCTGATCAGTCCAGGCGCCAGGGATCACGACTGCTGCCTGGCTAAGCCCTGAGCTCCAAGGGTTAGGGGGGAAATGGTATTGGCTTCAGAGGCAGCTGAAGCCAGATGAAGCCCAGTCTCCACCTTGCCCCACTCTCGAGCCCAGGCCTGATCCCAATGCCCCCTGCCAGTCCAGGGCTGCTCCCAAAGCCCTCTGCCAACCCAGGGCTGGCACCCAAGGGAGCTAGGCTCCTCTGGCCACTTTAGTGGGGCAAAGCAGGGCAGGAGCAGCCTTGGAGCAGACTGCTCCTGTCAGACTCAATTTGCTCCCAACCTGAGTGCACATGTAAACATGCACGTGGGATCAGTTGAATGCACCTGAATTTCCCATGTAGGAAATTCAGAAGCATTAACTTTAACTGCACTTGTAGACACACCCACAGAGCACGTCTACATGAGATGCTGACTGCAGAGTAGCTGAAAAAATACTGCGCAGTAGCACATCACAGGATAGACAGTGCTAATATGCTACTGTGCAGTATTATTAGGCTACTGTGCAGTTGCTTCACCTGAAAGATGTTTGCCAGTGCTACTGCGCTGTACCTCTAGTTCCTGCATACTTATTTAGTACTTTCTAATACAAATACTAAATAAATGTGCAGTATCGACTGCTCAGTCAGAGTCTCATGTAGACACCACCACTGAGAACTATATTACTATCATGACTGTTTAACACTTATGTGTACTCTGTGGAAATAGAGTAAGCAATGTTCCCTGTTCAAAGAATCAAAGCGAGCAAATGCATTGAGCCTTTTGTGCTTCAAGCTCTTTCAAAGACCTCAAAGAACTTTGCTATCATTTTTTTTAGGTTAATGCAAAACCTGTCCAGAGACTGGAAAAACATACAAAAGTATAAGACTGTTGTGGCAGGTAAACCTTGTAATCTATGAACAGCTTTCTTAACCCTGGACATTTTGCAAAGGGCAAAAAAAAAAAGGCTTAAATGGATTCTCAAAGGTACCAATATTCTGGATTCCAGGCTAAAGGTTGTTTCGCTCTCCCATATAAAGGGCCATAAGACTTAGTTTTACACCCTCAGGGTGCATCTACACGTGCTCATTACTGAAGAGCAGACTAAGTAGCTCCACAGTAAAGCATCACAGTCTACATGTGTGCTGGTATTAGGGTGCAGCAAACTGATTAACTTTGCTGTAAGATAGTACTATATTATGGCAGAACCATTACGTGCAATCAAACACAAGTGGAGGTGGGGACCGCAGGTATAAATTATACCTGGTCATCCCAGAAAGAAAGGGGCTGACCCCCCCCGGCATGCTCCCTGCCAGCCCAGGGCTAGTCCTGGGCTGTAAGGTCTGCTGTCCTGGGTGCATGTGTAGATGCTGTGCTCAGGAACAGTTGACTCAGCTGAAACTGCTTCTGAGTTTATTATTTTAATTTCATGTGTACATGCACCCTCTGTGAGTTACTCTAATCCCATTACTGGTCAGTCCTTTGATTGTTACATATTGGGTGCATCTACACATGCCAATTTAAGGTACATTAGCCATTTTTAAGGTGCGTTAAGGGTGTGGTTCTACATGTTCGCTCCTTTAATGTGCCTTAAAAATGGCAGTCTTGTGCTATTTGTGCCTAAATTTGATACCTGCAAAAGCAGGTATCAAATTTAGGTGCAAATAGCTGAAGCACCTTAATGCAAGTGTAGACAAGCTAAGATGCATTAATGCTGTGTAGGTTGACTGACTTGGGACTAACTTTAGTCTGACTAAGTTTAGTTGGTCCACACACCAAGATAATGAGCCTTAGCATGTGTAGACATGCACTTAAATTGCATTAATGTGCATTAGGCAAATGTGTATTAATTTAAGGTGCGTGTAAAAGCAGGTGTAGACACGCCCGTTATGTCACATATTTAGTAAATGGAGGCCTATCTGAAGGCACTCATTTCCAAAACAATTTCTATCACTGATGCTAGAAGTCAGATAAGGTGTAAGGCATCATCATCTTCAGATATGCTGAATTTGCCTTTTCATTTCCCCCTCCAGTCATACTAATTTCCTCAGCAAACTGAAGGAAAAAAATAAAAGTAGGAGAAGTCACACATTTCTTTTTATTGCAAATTCCAGTGCAAAGAACAGCATTTTTTGTCATTTTGTGTCTCAAAATTCCAAATTATTTTTGGGATCATTAATTTCTTTATAGCCTTATGTCTTGTCCTTTCATTTCACGAGAATGAGAAAGAAGTAAAAACGGGTTTACCACTTCTTAATTTCATTCTCTGGTGAGGTTTCAGTACTTTCTGTACCTGTCCTGGCTCTGCAATACATTTTATGTTCAAGAAAGTTTGTTTTTCCTCTGGTTCTTAGATACCATGGTAATGAGCAAAATATAAATATCTAGGAGAGTTTGACTGAGACATTTTACCAGAAAAAAAGCATTTATGCTACCCTCCAGTGGCAGGCTCCCAGATAGCAAGCACTTCTAACTCAGTCATATACACACTTTTGTTTTGTTACCTTCATCGTTGCGCGAATCCTTCCCAAGTGAGAACAACCATGCTGAAGTGAGGCTGATCAAGTCAAATCTGATGGATGTGTATATGATTATCAATGACCTATATGTCATAAGTATGTTTTGTCCCTACATTTGATATGCCACTGGACGAAGGAGTAGGTCTGCTGCTGCTTCTACATCCTTTGCTTTGAGCACTTCTGCCCCAAGGCACACTGGTGTTATTCAAAAGGTTTTCTTTATCCTTGTGATCTTCCTTTACTTGGTGCTCTACTGCTCCCTGTTTGCAGCTAAAAGCTCAAAAGATGTAACCAGTAGGGTGCATTTGACTGAGTGCACCTTTAGTAACTAAAGCACTTTCTTGGGTCATCATTGGCAATCCCTTGATTGTCTTCCATGTCTGCATTATCTGTTGGTCTGAAGATGGCTGACAAGCCAATCTGGAATCGACAAGTTCTATTGCAACTCAAGCACGTGTTTCCATGTGGGGTGAGTGGCTCTGGTTTTTTGATTCAGTCTGCAATGCTCTCACAATCCCACTTTTCCATCTCTTGTTGACAAGTACTTTGAGGTTTCAAAGTACTGAGGTCCTTGCAGCAGACCCTTTCTCTATTTGGGGCAGTCCTGGGTGATAGGTTCCCATGAAGTGATGACAACACTGAATTTTTTCAAGTTGGCATTGAGGAAGTCCTTGAAGCACTTTCGCTACCCTTCTTCTGAGTGTACACCTTGACTGAGGTGGGAGAATAAAACTTGCTTTCAGGAGTCTGGAGCCAGACATCTGGATGGCATGTTTGGCCCAGTGAAGTTGATGTTGGATGATCATCACCTTGATGCTCATGGTGTTTTGTGAGAGGATGCTAACATTTGTGCGTCTGTCTTCCCACTGGATTTGAAGGATTTTCCACAGGCAGAATCAATGATACCTCTTCAGCCACTTGAGGTGTCCCCTGTATGTTGTCCATGTCTCAGCTCCATACAGTATGGTGGGGATCATGACTGCTTGATAAACAATGGGCTTGGTTTCGAATCTGATGTCACTCTGTGGCTGCCTCTTTCCAGCTAAAAGCTTAAAAGAGCTAGTTAGTAGGGTACTTTTGGGTAGTAGGGTATGAGTGCATCTTTAGCACCTAAAGGACTTTCTTGGTTAACCACACGCTGTCTAGCTGTGCTCCATTTCATCATGTGAGACCTGCTTGGGCATGTGCACATGGTCCATTTGAACCCTGTGGCCAGCCCATTGTAGTTCACCTTTCAGTATTACCGATTCAATGAACTCGCAGTAAGAATGCTGAAGGATTTCATCACTGATTACTTTGTTGTGCCACCTCACTTGGATTAGGGCACGAAGATGCCTTAGGCAAACCCCTTCCTGTGGATGGATGTGCCTTCTTTATAACATCCATCTCATACACTCCTCCAGCAGGGTGGTAAGCACAACTTTTTTACACCTTAGTTTGGTGGTAGACTCCATAGTCACTTGATAAGCCTGTCGAAGACTTCATGCTTTCTGGATGTAATAGACTACCTCCCCATCAGTGCTTGTACAATTGTTCAAAACACATTTGAGATAACTGAAGCCATTAATAATCAGAAGTCTACTTTCATCAATGGATATGGAAAGGGCAACATAGCTTCTTCCAGCAACTGATCTACACAATCTTTTTTTCTCAGATTGATAGGCAGTAAAGTGTTCTGTCAACATTTCAAGATATTTCCTGAAGTGGGTCAGTAATGCACATATATCAGAATAAAGCCAGTAAAGCCATATGAAAGAATTCCTATGGAGTCTCTGGCAACCTTAGATTCAACTCACAGCCTGGAGAGGTTAAACCACCCTTCAGCAGCTCAGAAATGGATCATAACGCCTACATAGATGTTGGAGTTTTCCTTGCCTAGCATCACTGCATGTAACAGTACGGTTGTGCAAAATGGGCCATATTCGATTCAGATTCGGCCTCAATTGGGGACGGTAATTTGATTAATTGATTCAGATCCCTGATTTGATTTGGCTGAATCCGAATCTGAAGATTTGGTACTGATTCGGAGAATCAGAGATGCGGCCATAGACACAGCTTCAAACCTTTCTTCTACATACTTTGAGATACCAGGTGTGGCTCATGAATGCTGCGATGCTGGGGCAGATGGAGCATCCAACAGACGTGTGGGGGGCCCTCCCTACATGCTTCATGGAGAACCCAGAGGTGGACCAGAAGTACTTTCTGTTCACTTCTGCGTCTGCCCCTAAGCGTGCTTGGGGGCCCCCCACATGCCCTCCTGGCTTGGCAACTGGCTGTGGAGGGACCCCAGGTGCCCCCCCAGACCCAGGAAGTACCAGTTGCCAAGCTGGAGGGTGCAGGGAGCAGGGTCATGTGCTTCCCGGAGGGCCCAGGAGTAGACCAGAAGTGCTTCTGGCCCACTTCTGGGCCTGCTGCCCAGTGCACTGGGGAGCCCCTTGCACTCTTGTGGGACACTCCATCCACTCACCATTGCAGCATTCACGAGCTGCCTGGTACCTTTAGGTATGTAGAAAAAACATTTAAAGCTGTGTCTATGTCCAAATCGCTGAATCTTTCTCAATCTCTCCGAATCGATTGGGAAGGTTCTGATCCGATTTGGAGAGATTAAAGGGTCTCCTGATTCATTTCAGATTCAGAGATTCAGCTACCAAATCAGGCCAAATCTCCGCCAAATCAAATCAGGGACTGAAGCTTAGCACAGCCCTATCTAACAGTACAAAGAAGCATTCTTGTTCCCAAGACTCATCAGTTTGACACGCTTCGACATGAGGAATGATCCAGATAGGATGCTACCGACAATTACTTTGCCTGTTTAGGATCATGGAGGTCTCAAGACTGTCTGTAATTTTCTTGACAACCAAGTTCTTCCATAAGAGTCAAAGTCCCAGGTCAACCAACAGGGTCAAATACTTTAATCAAATTTGCTACTCACCAAGTTCTCAAGTAAGCCTGATTGTACCACATGAGCTGCCAGTGACGAAACTAATGAAGGAACCCATATAGGTCAACCATAGCAGAGGCATTAGCATAGCTGAGCACTTTTTCTTTTAATAAAAGATCATCATGGTTGTGACGGCGCCGGGCCGTCCCTAGGGACCCGAGAGGGACCCCGGGGGGAGAAGGAAGGTGCAGGAGACTCACCGGGGACGGGAGAACCGGGCGGCGAGGGACTGCACCAGCGGCGGCGAACGCCGGCGCAGCCACG
>JAGPOW010001338.1:4875871-4902785 GCA_030014935.1 Caiman crocodilus
TTTTTTTTTTGTGCATTTTAGACCTGCTACTTAACGATTCTGTTTTACATCCCCTAGTTCTAGTATTTTGAGAGAAAGGAAAAAAATAAGTTCCTATATATTTCTTGACATCATTCAATAGTTTGTGCGTGTGTCTACACGTGATGCTACATCATCGTAGCAATGCGCTATGGCGACGCAGTACCCATGGGCGTCTATATGTGACCAACAGCTACTTCAGCGTAGCGCCACATTCCCCTGGTATAGTGCACTGTTATGGTGAAGTAGCTGCTAAAAATAACCGTGTACCAAGTGTGCGGTGCAGTACGGGCTATTAGTGTGCTGTGATTTAGTAATCGTGTAATCGTGGCGTAGTAACAGTGTTGCCATAGTGACAAGTGTAGATGTACCCTGTAAGCATCTATCAACCCCTCCAAAGTGTCCCTTTTTTAGATGAAAAATCCTTGACTATTTAGTCTCTCCTCATCTGGAACCCCCTCTGTAGCCCTGATCTGATCGTCCTTGTTGCACTTCTCGGTACCTTTTAAAATTCTTCTCTTGAAGTGAGGGAAGTAAGATTGTAGGGTATGGACACACCACACCTTTAGAGAGTGGCATAATGATACTTTTTGGGTTGTTTTTACAATTGCCTTCTCAATTATTCTTAACATTTTATTTGCCTTGTGGTTGCTGCTGAATAGTGAGCTGATGTTTCTAGTGAACGGTCCACAATGATTCCCGTGTGATAATAAATAGTGTAAGGCCCATCACCATGCATGTATGTTTTAGGTTTTTTTTTCCCATGTGCATCATTTCGTGCTTATCAAAATTGAATTTCATCTGCTGTTTTCTTGCCCATTTATTCCAATTTTCAAGACCCTTTGGTAGTGTTCCACTGTCCACTTTGGTTTTTTTTACCACTGTGAGTAAATTTGTGCCAGTCAAATTGGCCACCTCATTATTCACCCCACTTTTTGAGTATATTAAATAGCACTCGTCCCTACACAGATCTTTGAGGGATTCCGTTGCTTACTTGTTTCCGTTCTGAAAACCAATCATTTATATCCACGCTTTATTTTCTCTCCTCAAGCCAATTTCTGATCCACAAGTGGACATTCCCACTAATCCCATGAGAGCTTAATTTCACTAAGAGCCTTTTGATGTGAGACTTTATTAAAGACTTTGTGTTTAAATATAGTTAGACAAAGTCCAGATGTAATACACTGAGTTGATTGCTTTGACCCGTATGCTTGTTGACGCCCTTGAAGAACTCTTAGAGGTTGGTGAGGCATGACCTCCATTTCAAACAGCTATGCTGACTTCTGTCCCAGCAATGGTCATCCATGTGTTGAACAATACTTCTAAAAAAAATATTGTTTCTACTATTTTTTTCAGGACAGAAGTTACTCAGTGGCTTGTAAACTCCAAGTCCCCTCTAGAAAACATTTTAAAGACTGGAGATATTTTTGGAGGTTAACCTTACAAATTAGTCTACCCAGGCCAGATTCTGTTCCACCTATTAGGTATGTGAGTGAGCTCGGGGGTTGAAATCCTTCCTCCTCTCACCCCTCCATTATGAAGAAGGGGAAAAGGTGGATGGTCTCTTAGAAAAGAATGATTTAGGCTAAAAGGACCCATGTAGGCAGGAATATAATAGAGTGAGGAAGCAGAGAAGATGTAGAGGGAGTGAGTGGAGCTCTTGCTAGAGAAGACCTGGCTTAGAGTGCAGAGGGAGACAGGGGCAGGAGACTGAATAGGCCTTGGGGAGGGCCAGCACGGGAAGGAGCCCAACCAGGACTGAGTGAGCCTAGAGGAACACAAAGGCTGGAAGAAGTCCATCTGAAATGCAACAAGTAGACCAAAGGAAAGGCCCAGAAAACCAAGGCACAGGAGAACAGACAATGAACTGTAAGTGTGGGGTGGCTCTAAAAGGGAGTGGGGAAGCCACATCTACAAAGTACGGCAGACACTTGTCTTGAAGAGAAAAGTTCTTGCCCAGTCAAATGCACAGAGGGAACAATGTGTAGCAGCAGGGATGTTGGAAGGAGCTTGAGAGCGTCCCCAAAGACCTCACCTCAACTTGAGGAGGCACTGTTCCCCACTTACAGGCACCTAAATGGGATTTGATTTCACTCTGTTTGAGTCCTGAAAAACCTATCAATGCATCTGCTTCTGCAGCACACCGTCCTCTTACCTTTGCAATTGAATCACAAAAAGGCAGCGCAGAGGAGGAAGATCCACCCACCATTTTGCATTAAGAGTGTTTCATGGGCTTGAGCAGGGTGGAATAGGTGCACTAAGGTGCCTAAACCCGTTTGTGCACCTACTCGATGGAGTGGAATCTGGTCCCAAGGTTTCTAGGATTACGAACTATAACCCTAAAGCTATTTTGAACAGTTGTAAAGCAGGCAAATGGTGAATACAGATGCTTGTTCAGTGTACAGACCTTTCGGCAATGAAGATTCCTATTCTCTTTAGGTCAATGGGAGTTTTACCTTGGTATGAATTACCCTGTGTAGTTTATCACTTGCCGCACTAGCCATGTCTACATGAGCGGTGGACTGTGCAGTCGTTACCGTGTGGTCATTTGCATGGTACTTGGTACTTGCATAACCAAGTTCTAAATGATGGCACAGTAACTAGTATTACTGCGCAGCATCCCTGAACAGTTTTTTCTCATGCTACTGTACAGTAGCATTAAGCCAGTGCATAGTAGCTCGTTATTACTGTACAGTACAGTTGCATCATGGTTTGTCCCTCAGACACTACTGTGCAGTAGCATCTCATGCAGATGCGGCCTCTGTGTAGGTAATTAGGTCATGCTCAGCACCATATTTGCAGTGCATTGCTATGAGCAATGATGCCAATCCTGGTTTGGTTAATACGTCAAGTGAAAGAACTCTATTGTTCATGAGACATTTTTCAAAGACTGTTTTTTCTCCATGTGGCTTACTAGGAGTTGGACAAGTCTTGCGTACTCAGAAGTAAAGATTGTAGGATATAGTCCTTCTGCATTCAAATTCCATGGGTATTTACCCAGATGGATTTCCATTAGTGCTTATTATATTATTGTTCCTAAATTGAAGGTGAAAACCTGCATCTACCAAAGTCATTGGAAGTTTTGCCATTGGCTTCCATGTGTGGGACTGGAATTTCTTTCTCTCTCTTGACGTCTGGGATAGAAAGAGGAGGGCTCTATATACATAGCGGGTACACTCAGTTTCTGGGCTGGAAATAATGCCTTCACTGTCTGATCCAGGAGTATTACTGGCCGTATTCCACATTTTTTTTGCGCTTCACATTTATGGAGTGTTACTATAAGCTGTTAAACAGCTGTCAGACTTCACCCAAGAGGTAGCTGCACTTCAGTAGTGAGTGAAGTAGTTCCATGGTATGTGTATATAATAGAAGGGCTTTTGGGATTATTCTGGATGAAAGCTGCTATATAAATGAAATGTGTTGTTATTATTTTGGTTACATTGTGTGGATTTGAGAGCAGTTACGCATTTCTGCAAACTGTCGTAGTTACCCTTGCAAGCTTATTGTTAGGATAAATGTTTATTTCATGGCCAAACACTACTAACTTTTATTTCACTTAGTTTAAAAGCCTAAGGATACTGTTGTTTCTTCTTTTTTAGAAATGGTAATGCAATAGCAAAGACCGCCAGTGCGTGATGCCATGTATTATTTCTACCAGGATAGCACCTGGGGGCAGGGGGATGCTGTCTAGAGCAAAGGGTGTAGGGATTCACAGATAATGTTTCTAGAAGCATTAGTAGCTTGTAAATAGTCTGTATAAAACCTGTATGTACTCCTGGAGACACAGGTCACTTACCCCTTGATCTGATAGTTTATATAACTGTTGTGATATAAGTACAAAACACCTGGTATTGGTCGTTACACTACACATCGAACTCACAGGAAATGAAGACTGGAAGGGACCTTCTGGGTCATCAGCTCCAGACCCCTGCTATCACAGATAAGAATGGCATGTAATCCTTTCAAAATCTCATCCAAATCCATCATGAAAGCAGTTTTCTTTTCTTTTTTTAATCTCCATTTGCCCTGGTCAAAGGCTGCAGAACCTCACCGCCGTGATAGTTAGAAACCTTCAAACCTTTAGTTTAAATTTACTCAGAGCCATCTCATACCCACTTATTCTTTTGTCAACATCGTCCCTTAGCTTACGTGGCTTTATTCTAGATCAGAAGAAAAACCAGAAGTAAGGATTCTGCCTCCCGTAAGGGTCAGTCAGGAAAGAGAAAATAGATCTTCCTTTTTTTTTAAAGTAACCTTTGTAAATTGAATAGGAAATAATTTGTAATTTTGTGGAACCTATTTGTAAGTCTGATTTGCTATTTTGGGTCTAAGAAGTGGTTTCTTCAAAGGATTGATGGGGACCCGCTGAGTCATTCAGTTTAGCCCCTGCTGTTGCAGGCAATTGCATCAAAAATCCTACCCATAAACCTGGCAAAAACATGTGAATTAATTCCTACGGGAGGATGCTAGAGTGATAGCCCTGGATGTCAAAGTTTTCTTTTCATCTTCATGTTTAGCATGGACAGTAGCAATGATAGTTCTCTGATCCCACTTAGCGCCATCCTCTAGTGGCCCCTATTCTCTTTTGTGCCCCTCAGTACCCCTAGATCGGTCCCATCCATGCCACACAAGTTCAGCCATTGCCCTATACACAGATCCACACCCCTGTATTTGACTCCCTTAGTGAGTGGGATTCATAGGACTTTCTTGCATTGGGCTCCGACCCGCTAGGGGATGGTCCTAGGGCCGTCAGCTATGGCCACTGCCTCCCACAATCCTCAGTATCAAGCAAGCAAGAAATGTCAGCAGTTCAAGCCCTTCCTGGCAGGAATCAGCCCCACAGGACACCCCTGGCAGCACAAAGCTCTGGTTCGTTACTAGGACATAAGCCACAATTAATAGGCTTCTGGCTTGAGCATAGGCCTCAGTGCAAACTCTAGGTTTTCAGGGCTTCAAGGTTGCTACTTGCTCTGGCCATTGCTGCTGCTTCCTTCTTCTTCTCCTCCTCATGTCTCTATACCACATTTGACGATTTTGTTACACAAGCTTGTGCTCGTTTATTGTACTTTGCAAGATCTTTCATTGTACATGTGCTGTGCCTTTGAGCAATGGGCATTGCAACAGGTTTTGCATAGTCTGAGGCTCTGTGCTGCAGTCACAGGTGGTTGAACCAGTGGTATAGCCCCACTTCTTCATTTGTTCCTTGCAGCATCCAGTTCCGGTGCATAGGTGGCTGCGGCATTGCCACCTTTGCCATGGTTCATCACCCCTGGTGGTAAAGATTCAGCCCCTGGAATGGCCATTTTTTCACTGTCAGTCTCTTGTTCTGCATTTGTAGTCATGCCTCCTTGGGTGCAGCGTTGAGAGGTTGGATGCTACGGGATGGTCATACAGTGGGCATCTCACATCTTCAGTTTGTCTCGATCGTCCTGTCCTTCTGGCCACTGCCCTTTTGATGTCAGGTGGAGCCATTGGCAACATGTAGGGGGTGCACGCGGCTGCATGTTCACCCCCCTGAGATTGGCCGTGCACCCCCTGGAAACAGAAACCAGAAGTGCCAGTGGAAGTGCACTTCTGGTTTAACCACTGGTGATTTCCGGTTTTGTGATTGGCCATAGGGGGCCTCGTCTCAGGTCAGTGATTGGCCTCCAGAGGAGCCTCCCCTGGCTGGTGATCAGCCATCAGGGCCCCCCACCACTCAGTCGGTGATCTGGTGCCCCCTTCCCCCCCTGACTTGGGAGGTGCCAGTTGCCCTTGGGTGGAGTGATGCCCATTGATTGGGAGCATCAGGTCCTTTTCTGATATTGCAAGTTCTCCTTTAGAAGAGAGGCAACCTGGGGCTACTCCCTCTTCTTGCTGATGCTTTTCAGTGGCCTGTGACAAACCTAAGCAGCTGTCACATCTCTGCCACAATGCAGTCTCAGAATGTGTATGGGGAGACCATACATGTGGCACAGATTTAAGAAGATATGTGAAAGACCCTTCCCAGGGATTGGGTCCTTTCCTTTTAGAACAAGCAGCTGAGGAAACCCAAGCATGTCCCATGCTCCAACCTCGAGAACTCAATACGTGTTGATGCAAAAACTCTTATTGTCTTTTGAGTGGGGGGAAATAGCAGTTGCTAACATATTGCATTCAGTGGAATGCCCTTCATGTGCTTTTTCTTTTAACGGTGAGATGTAAAATGAAGGACTTCATCTCTGGCCAGGATGACTCATCCATGTCCAGAATTCTCCGAGCCCCACTTCAGCTGTGACAGAGTTTTAATAAGCAGCTCCTTTGAATTCCTTTTGGCACTTATTCATGTATTTTAGCTATATTAAGCATAAATAGAAAGGCCTAGCTATTGTCTCGGGGTTTTTTTATCACTTATTTTCTTGGACACAAATATAAATTATTTGATCTCGCTATCAATCCTTAGACAAAAGCCGAACAAAAATCCCACGCCACCTTCTATTGAGATGGAGTTCTGAAGAAAGCTAAATAGCAGTAAGTTGATGGGAAAAGCAGTATAGGATTATTGTAATTATCCTAAAAATCAAGAAGCATTAATCTAGGAAATTGAAATTCAGAGACAGGCCTACGCATAAAAGAAATGCAACAATATTAAGGTATGAAATGCACAATTAAGATGGCAAAACAACTTTTGGTTAACTCTGCCCTGTAGTGACATCATGCAATAACCATATGATTTTGATTATGACATTTTAGTGTTCATGGCTGCAGATTAGATTAAACTGATTTTTAAAGATATATTAATTTACTATTCTCATGGCATTATTTTTTTCAGTACAAGTTTCTCATATTGGGAAGCCTCCTAGCCATAAGCAGTGGAAGAAGTTCTCATTACAATTTCACTGATACATCTCCTTCTAAAACGCTGATTAAGTCAGTCCAATATTTTTAGAGTTTGGAATAATCAAAATAATGTTGTGTGTTTGGCAACATTTTCTACTTGCCATTTATGCTTACACAGCGAGTTTCTCTATGTGGAAAAAAAAAATCACTGACAGAATTTTAATAAAGGGTTCCTGTGAATCCAGTACAATCACTGGTTGATTTTAACTTATGTAAAGAAAAATGACAAGTGCCTGTATATTTTTTTTCTTACTTTAATATTGCATGTATGCAACTGAAGTAGTAACAATTATTGAATCTCATTTTCTAGCTTTAACATGAACTTAATGATTCAATAACCCTCATGGGCCAAGGGTTTTAGAAAAGCAGTGTTACCAGTTCAGCAATTTTGTTATCCAATGATTTTGGGGACTCTTTTGGAGGCTTCATCAACATAGTGTTTATAGTCAGGATCCTATAGTAGTTTACTTCTTAACTTTTCAGGGACACTTTTTGATAGTTTTAGGTCCACCCAGCAACATCTTGTGACTTTGAGGTTTGTCTGGTTGTCACGGTGGGGTCCTGCAGGAAAGCCATGATCTGCACAAGGCCCCCTTCTTGTGTCAAATTGGCCCAAAAAGGCACCCTCACTTCTTGCCCACCACATCTTTGATAGAGATTAAATGTATGGGAGGCTGCCTCATGTCCTCTTGGACATGGGTTGCTGTAATATCGGCCCTGTGGACTCCCAGACCCCTTGTGGGTCCTGCTCTGCATCAGGTGCCCCTGAAGCACTCATGCCTTATGGGCTATGTGTGGCTCTAACCACCTGTTAGGGTGGCGCCCCCACAGAACCTTGCAGGGGAAAAGGGGGAACCCACGGGCTCCAAACCCCAAGAACAAGCCCCTAGAGGGGCATACATACCTGCAGGGAAACAGGACCCGCCATTACGCTGGCTGTGGCAGCAGCTGTTCCCGGCATGGGGAGCAGCTGGACCAATCCTGGCAGCTGTAGAGGCCATGGGAGAATTGAAAAACATTGGTAGGGCTGGCAGCAAGGGAGAGAGAGAGAGCATGGGTGGGCAGATCGCTTCACAAGCCTGTGCACTGGGGAAAGTGAGCCCAGCCTACAGGGCTCTGACAGGCAGGTTGGCAGGGAGCTGCGAGTCTCTGCTAGGAGGCAGAGCAGGACACGCCAGGGGAGTGTGAGCCAGGGCACTCTCTAACTCTCAGTGGCAACCGACACTCTCATCCCTGGAGAGTACGAGGTGACCATCAGGGGAGGGAAGGCGGCTGACGCCCAGGGGAGAACCGGGGATCAGGGGAGTTCCCCTGCAACCCATCTGGACCCCGAAGAGTGCCTCTTCTAAGGAAGAGTAGGAATCACTCCCCGAAAGAGGGGATAGCAATGGAGGATAGGGGAATCAGGTGAAGCCCCACACGAGGTCTGGAACGTCATGAGCTCATCATCTAGCAGCTGGCGCAGGGACGGGGTGTAGGGGAGGCGGAGCCCCATGGATCGTCGCACCAAACGTATGTGAGTACCATCGTCTGGCGGGGACCCCTCCCAGGGATAGAAGATCTCCACTGAGGATCCTCCTAAGGTACCCATTAACATCAAAGTTGTGGCAGGTGAGTCAAGGGGAGGGGCCACCTCCAGGTAGACCAGAGAAGGCGGGGCACAGGCTCTACACCGCCCCTTTACCACGCCCCAAGCCTCACAGCTGGAATAGATGTTGTTTGGTCCAGGTCTACACCCTATCTCTGCCGCTCAGGCTCTCTATGGCCCTGTCTTTCTCCGTGCCCTCTCTCCAGGGCCTCCTCAGTAATGCCACCCCCTCCTCTGGGGCTCACCACACCTGCACTGGGGCTTCTCAGCAACACCCCCTTTCTGGGGCTTCTCAACTGCCCCTCTCTGGGGGTGGGGTCAGTGCACCACAAATGTTGTGCCCTTGCTGGCGCTGGGGTCTCCACACTGCTGTGGGTCCCCTATGAGGCCTCCTCCAACCCCTCATAGCCTCACCCAAACCACCGGTGACAAACAGCAGCACAAATGCAAGCCCCTTGGCTATAACTTAAATTGAAGCCACCCGGCTATAACCATGTTCAAGCCTACCAGGGATTCTTCATCTTGCAGCAGTGTCAGATGCTGCTCCTGCATCAGACTTCTCCTCTCTTCCATGACAGAGAGCTCCTTCCTCCTTGGCTGCTGGCAGGGAACTGTCTCTGGTCTCAGCCCCTAGGGTTTATAAGGGAGCCAGGCCCTGCCCCTTTCAGTCAGCTGACTGCTGGCAGGTGTGATCTCTTGCTAGCTCCATTTGCCCTGGCAACCAACAGCTGGGCTCCTTATTCACTGCTAGGGCTCTTTCCCTAGCAGTTTTCCCTTTTTAGGAGCAGGGCACCTCAGTGCTCTGCGACACTGGTGAATTTCTACTTTCAGGATTTGCTAACATTGCTGTAGGAAGTCTGGTACAAGAGAACTGCATGAATCTGTATTGCTCTTTGTCAGAAAGTTCAATCTACTTTCTTTCAACAGATGAAGGTCTCATAACTTCTAAGAACTGGATTTAGAGTAATCGGATTTATGACTTTCCAAAACAATCTCTGTATAACACATGAAAGAAGAAAGGAGAGGGAGGAGGTGGGGTTGAACCACAACAGTATGAAAGGGAAGGCAGACTCAATCCAGATTCAGCCACACTGAAGTTGTTACAGACCTAAAGTATTAAAGATTGAATCAAGCAGCAGAGGGTACAGCATACAGCACTTTTCTATGACCTAATCCAATGTATTAGAGTGGTGGTGCTCAACTGTCTGGCCCTGTTGGTGAAACTAATGCCTCAAGGCCAGTCCGCAGGCTGGATCCCATAGGTGATGTTGGTCCCAGAGCTAGATTCAGTGTGGAGTCATCATCACACAGGGTCAATTGGAGGGTGTGATTGGGTGTAGTGGCCCAGTCTCATGCTCTGGATCTAGCCATAGCCCAACCCTATGTGCTTGTATAATCCAGAAGCCACAGCAATTAATACTGCCACCACACCCCTGCTGTCAAATTTCTGGACCCATAGAGAGCCCTGAAGGCCACATGGTATGACCCCACAGACTGGATTCAGTTTGTGAGCTGGAGGTTGAGCATCACTGTATTATAAGGGAAGCTATTAGTGGCTTAAAAACCCTTAAAGGAGTCATAATGAAGGCTCATCTAAGATACTGTTTACAGTCTGCATCCGTTTACCACCCATCCAATTCTGGTCTTGTCCTGATTAGTCATATATGTGAGAAAGCTCTGAAAAATTAATATTAGGTGACAGGTAGTCTTGCTGGGAAGGCTTCTTCCACCCCTCCATTTAATTCAGCCATCTTTCTTCATCTGGAACATATAACTTGGCTACTACTGATTTTCTACAATCCTGAATGGACGTAGCCATGACATGAAAAGCACTGTGGGTTTTTTTTTAATGTCACAGAGGAGAGCAGATATTTGTGCTGGAGCTCTCTGCTGGAAACTGCTTAAATCTTGTTTAAACCTCACTTTCAGGGCAAAAGCTTCATTTATTTTACCCTAACCAAAAGCCCCACCAATGGCCTGTAGCTTAGAAATTGGTTTCCCCCGCCAAATTTAGGAGTGATAAAATGAGTTTTCTAAAGTTTCCAATGTCAACCCCACTAAGTTGGCCATTATATCTTTAAAATCAGTCAAGTGCTAGACTGATTTTAAAGATATAATGGCCAACATTTCCGATGTTGAAAGGAGGCAGAGTGGTGCAGGTAGAAAACATCAGGAACAGAGAAATAGTAACACACTGCATTGGTAAGACAGAACCTTAGATAGTTTAGGAGAATGAAATGCGGTTAGGAAAAAAAAATCTTCCCTAGAATGTCGTTCCTTAATTGTCTATTCCAGATATTTCTTGTAATGTCTTGTGAAGTATTTGATGCTAGACATGGTAAGGTTTAGGATACAGAACTGGCTTCATCTGGTAGGGCAAAGTTTATGTTTGCGTGATTCGGTGCACAAAAGTTTCTTTTCTGCTGGGATAATGTAACCCTGTTGGTCTATTATAGTAATTCTGGGTGTATCTACATGAGACACTTACTGCTCAGTAGTCTAATAACACTGTGAAGCAACGTGCCAGTAAAAAACCATGCTAATAAGCTAATGCACATAGCTATTAGGCTACTATGCATTAAGCATCACAAACAAATTGTGCACCAGCACCACTGTGCAGTAGATAGGCGACTGGTAGGGGGCACATGTGCCCCCCTGATGGGGCTGATGCTCCCCCAATGGCCGACATTGATGCTGTTGGTAAGGTTAACAGGGCCACCGCCGGCGGATTCAGAAGGCACCAGTCACTCATGGTGCAGTAACTGTACTTACTGTACATTTAGTTAGTACTTCGTCGAGCAAGTACTGAACTAAATGTACAGTAACTACTGAACATTAGTGAACGTGTAGACGTGTCCTCTGTTCACTTGTTCCCTGCTTACATGACAGTTGGGGTGCCATTCATGTCTGTTTTTACTGTTTGTAGTCCTGTGTTTCTCTTTGTAGGCAAATTGTGCAAATGGGAAGGGCACCTGAATCAGGTATGTATGTTCACGGGCCTTTCCTTCCAAAATTGTGAAGTTTTGTAAGCACACAAATGTTGTGAGTTGAAAGTGGCATGAAGATTACTGAGGGGTCAGCAATCACTGAAGGTGCAGACAGAACGGCAGCTCCCCATTATAACTCATGGCACTTTGCAGGATCTGGGGACTGGGGGATCCAGTTGCTGTTTTGAGCAGCTGTGAGTCTAAAGCCACTGTCTCCTAGCAGTGCCCCTCCACTCTGCCAGTCCCAGTGTCCAGGATCATCCATCTACATTGTAACAGCTGATGCAGGCTCCCAAATGACAGGCCCTCCCTGTTTTCAGAAAGGGAGTGGGGGGAGGGAGTGGAGGGAGCTCATTCTGGGGGTTGCCCAGCTGGCACTGGAGGGTGGGGTGGGTAGATTGGAGCCCTTCCACCTTGAAGAGGTCTCCAGTCCACCCATGCCTACTTCTACCACTGGCTTAAAAAGTCCTAGAACAAACAGGAGTCATTACTTTATGGTCAGGGCTGCCAGGCTCTGGAATGGACTCCCAAGGGAGGTGGTGCTCTCTCCTACCTTGGGGGTCTTCAAGAGGAGGCTGGATAGATATTTGGCTGGGGTGTTATGACCCCAGCACTTGTTCCTGCCTGGTGTGGGGGGTCGGACCTGTTTAGGTCCCTTCCAAACCTAAGCACTACGAAACTATGAAACAATTAACTCCTACCCTTTCCTCCTCCCCTACCACTCTGATGACAGCACCACGAGCAGGGCTGAGTGATGTCAGCTCAGCCCTGCGCTTGATGTGCACAGACACAAGTTACTGAAGCAGCTCCATTTTGGAGCATCTTCATTTGAACCCTCATGCAATAAGGGTTCAGGTTTTCACAGGATTGGGCTCTTTCAAAGCGCTTTGAAGCTGTGCACTTGTGTTTGGTCGCGGTTGTAGAGCACTTTTAGGGGTCAGATCAGGCGAGAATTGTCACTTCTGTCTGCACCTTGAGTTGTGTAGTGATATGCAGTAAAGTGATCCTCCATTCCAGTGTAGAGGAAGCACGTGTGTGGAACAAGAGAAACTTCAGATGAGTTATTCCATGGGGGCCTAATGGATTGGCAAGTTCTCAAAGGGAGCACAAGCTCCCAGGTGTTGGTTGAGGAAGAAACCTGATACTCATTACAGCCAACAGCGCTGCCATTAATAGGTCAGGGTATAAAAGAGCTGGGGTTGCAGAGGCAACCTAAAGAGGACTAGTGGTGTTAGACTGGCAGTGATCCCTGGTGATGGCACGGTCTGGAGGTGGCAGTGAAACGGTGATCTCCAGCAGTGATCCCTACCAGCCATGCTTAGCAGCAGTGTGGTGATATCTTTGGTGCAGGCTTCCTTGCCCTGCACTTGCCACTGTGGCTGGCATAGGTGGTGGGGTGTCTGGAGCAGAGCAGCAGTCCCTGGCAATGAAGAGAAGCAGGGTCCTCCAGGGTGGGCCTCCTTACCCAGCACCTGTCACTTTTGGCTGGTGTAGGTGTAGGTATAGGCAGAGCCATAGGTGACAGCAGCCATAGACAACCCCTGGCCAGCAGCTGTGGGCAAGTCTCTGTTCCCAGGTGGTAGGTCCCCTGGGTGGGCTTGCCACTGCCTGAGAGGGACATGAGAAATGTTTGGGGTTTCAATTATGGCTTAACCATTAAGGTTTTTCTAAGGTTGTGTTTGTCCCCTTTTTCCACTGTAACGAACCCTGGTTTTGTTTGAATGTTGCTTGCCGGTAGGGCTGTCTATTCCCTTTAGAAGACCCAGTTCTAATTTATTTTCCCATGTTTCTGTGTAGGGGTTTGAGTCAGACTTAGAAAGCTAGTGTTTAACTCCTAAATCTGATCTCGGCCCTCGTTACTGCTGTCCAATGTCTGGTGGAGGAGTCGGGTAAGGACTGAGACACCAGAATCCAGCAACCTGTCAGCTACTCTGGCTCCACAAGCACAAAAAACCTTCTTATGGTGACATGTCACAAAAGGGCAGGTGGAAATCGATGCTTACATTTGCAGCTTAATTCTTTTCCTGGGAATATTACTCGAAGCCTTGCCTATGTCAAAAAAGAACACACTTGGTTTTGACTCTTCCATAGACTTACAGTCAAAGGAGGAAAATGCTATGAATGACTTATGGCAGACTGCTAAGGGGATAACAGTACCAAAACTTTCACTACTCTTATAGGGCCCAAACCAAAGACTCACTGAATCAAATGAAGTGACTTATAAAATGAGTAGAAAGAGGGAGTAAGCTATGTTAATCTGAAGTTAGGCAGAAAGCAGGGAAGTGAGACACACTACTGTACGTATGTTTTTGGATTATACATCACCAACGTGAAACAGAGTAGAAGAGCAAAAAAGCCCCATTTCTCTGCTAAGAGATGGCTAAAAGGGGGCCCTAATGGTGCGTACCAGGAATGTCAAACTCATTTGGCCACAGGTTGGATGACTGGTGCAGGGTTGGCTAACTCATTCAAAGAGGCACGAGCTTTTTAGATGACAGCCTATGTCTTCAGAAACTATGAATGGGTTTGCAGAGGGCAGGGATAATGAAGAATAAGATCATTTAAATATAAAGGTGAGGGGAAGTGGAAAGAAAGGAAGGGGCACTGCTGAGAGCACAGAAGCTGAGCTGAAGAGATGAAAGGGGATAAACAAATCAGTTAACTCACTGAGGGGCAAAAGTCCTTCCGATAATGAGATGAGACTCCAGAAGCTTTGTCGAGACCATGCCTCATAAATTCCAGCTTGTGCCTGAGCTCTTGTTCCACAAATTTGTGCTCATGTTGGTTTTAAAAGTTTTGTTGTTTAAAAACAGCTACTCTGAGGCCCGGGACACTACAGTTTTCTGCCATGGGCTTAAATGTCTGTCTGGACTTGATGTCAAATCCGTGCCCATTCCTTCCTTCACCTAGGGATTACTCCTCTGTCTAATGTAATAGCAGAAGGGCGCTGCAGGCAGGCGATGGCATATATGCCATCAGTTGAATTGCCTGTGAATGAACCCTGGATGTTATAACCAGTGCAGTTTGATTCCCCGATGGTCTGGTCTGTGTTGATGATGGGGGCACCGTTCCAGGTCTGAAGCAAGGCCTGGTACCTTGGTGAGAATAGGAGTTAGGCCGTCTATTGCTGAAGAGATGATGTTTGAGCTTGAGGGTTAGTATGTCTCCCTCCCTAACTTTCGTATGGCCACATGCTTTTTTATTTAGTACCTGTGCTCTCTGCAAGCCCATTCATAGCATCTGATGAAGCAGGCTATAGCATATGACAGCTCATGCCCCTGAATGAGTTAATCTGCAAGGTGCCTTCTGTCTAACTTACACACTGTATGAAGTATTATTATTTATCTGTAATTGTGCATTTTGTCGTTTATCTATAAATGATCCCAGGTGGCACAAATCACAGCAAAATAATACAGTGGTTTCTCTAGGGATCTAATTTTTCTAGCTCATACTTGCATCCTCCTGCTTCTCTGTGTGCTGAGATAATTGGCAGAATTTGAATACAGGGTTTGAGTGGGTCTTCTTCAGTGTTAAGAGTGGATGTGTATAAGCTAAATAAAGGCTTGACAAAATACCTGGGCATATTCTGATTTGATTCTACTGGAGTTTCTTGCCTGTAAACCAGCTGTTGAGTCTCATAAAATTATAGGATGAGAAGGGATCTCCTAGGCCAGTGAGGGCCAACCTTCTTGGCAGGCATGCCACAGATTAGCTCCTCTCCCTCCTTGAATGCCACTCTGACCCCCTTCCCGTGCCCAGTTTTGCTACTTTGCTTTCCACTCCTTACCCAGTGCCCCCTCCCTGATCTGATGCTCTGCTTTTTTGCTACCTGCTCTGGTTTCTGCTCCCTGCCCTATCTGCTAGTGTGCTGGCTCTCCCCTCCCCAATCTGTGGCATGCCACACACAGAAGTGTCCTCTGCCCTTTGCGGCATCTGTGCAGCAGGTTGGCCTCCTCTGTCCGGAGCTATCTTGGGAACAGTGTCACATAATTCTAATATAATAAAAGGCTTAGTCTGTCTGTTGGTGTGTCTGCCCATCTGTAACATTTTTGGGCATCTGTGCATGCGCCAGTGAGAGGGCGGGTGGTGATTGGCTGCATGGCCTGGGCTGCATGGGCCCAAATTGGAGTCAATGCCGGGGACGTTTGTGGTGCTGGTGAACGTGCCCCAGCTACCCGAGCAGCAAGGCTTCCTCATGCCTCCTGGCCTAAGAGAGAATGGGGGCAGGAACCATGGTGGCCAGTTCCTCCCTGCCAGCTGGCCCTGATGCCCTCCAGAACAGCTGGCAGGGGGGCAGAGAGGTGGAAGCGGGCCAGGTGGATGCAGAGCAGTGGGGGGGAGTAGAGCAGGCTGGACCCAGAGCGGCTGGAGAGGGGGGTAGAGTGGGGCTGGGCCTGGAGCGGTGTGGGGAGGGGTAGAGCAGGGCCAGACCCAGAGCAGTGGGGAGGGGGGGTAGAGTGGGACCAGATCTGGAGCAGCGGGGGGTGGGGAGGGGGCTATTGTAGGGTCAGGTCCAGAGCGGCAGGGGGTGGGTAGAGTGTGGCCGGACCCAGGGTGGAGGGCAGGGGGGCCCTTACAGGCCACATGCGGGGCTCCATCCCCACCTGCCCCCCATCATTCTTGACAGGCAATGTGGTAGTTGTGATATAACTCTTCATAAACTGACCATGCTCCATCATAAAACAATTAGGTTATTTCTGCCCTCACTGCATTTATCAGAAGTCTGTTCTAAAACCTTGCATTTACTCCCATGGTTAGAAACAGTTTAACTTCCAGCCTGTATTTATTTACATCCAGATTATACCCATTTGTTTTGGGTGTTTCGTGGCAACATTATCCTTTTTTTCTCCCTGGTATTTATCCTTTATTTCAGAACAATGGTAAACGCCACATTGAAACTTACTTAGCCTTAAGCTCATACCTGAATTTGCCCCTCTTTTTCATGTAAACTAGCTCTATTTTCATACTAGTGATGGCAGATCAGCAGGAGGTTGGAAGTAAGATGTTTGTTTGCATTTGCTTGTGTAGGCATCAGAAAAGTAAATCCAGTTTTAATCTCCCCTCGTGCACTGCTTTTTTTTTTTCAACAGACAAAGGCTTGGTATCTTTTGAGATGCTTCAATACGTAGATTGGAAAATCTCTTTAGAATATCAGAAATGAGCTAAAAGCAGGGAACATAGTAGGAAACAAAGCCTAGACGCTTGTGTAGCAGAGCAGACAGACACTAACTAGATTTATCCTTGGTGAATTAGCTATGAATCTGTTGCATTAACGACATCCTTAGGCAGCTAAAACTGCTTTGTATGTGGTAGAGCCTCATTTGTCTCATGTTGATAGGAACTGGAGTGGGGGAGGCTGGGGGAGGTCAGCTGGTATGTGGGCAAAGTCTGGAGGCTGGGTTCCCGGGGATCTCCACTGGCCTGCCGGGGAGCTCTGAACACTCACCATGCATGCAGTGAACAGCCAAAGCGGGGATGTGGCCATACCACCACACTCCCTCTGGATTTGCTCCTGGTTACTGGAGGACACTGACAGGGAGCCTGGCTTATAAACAGTTGTTAATCCATATCCACCCCGTACCTAAATAGACTCTACCTTTTCTGATTACTCCATAGAGCTAGAAAAAGCTCCAATATAGTGATGTTGGTGTTATGCTGTGGAGGGTATGTGATGTGATCTCCTGAATGCTGGGTAATCTAAACACTGAGTACAGTGTTAAAATTAGGGAGAGCTGGTCACTGTGGAAAGCAGATGAAGCTTTACTGATGAAAAACCAGCAGAACACTTGTTTAAAATCTGCCTTTTAGAGTATGAAATATATATATTTGTCTCTGCTAAATGCTCATCCATTTTCTCTATCTTGAAAGTTGGTCCAACACGAAAGAGAGGTGCTTTCTTCAGACTAAGCATCCAGAGCAGGCAACCTCAAGCCCTACTGAAACGCAGTCTGTTTTTCAGGTTATCATCTCTGGAGAACCTAGACAATCTGCTAGAACTTGTACCTCTGCCAAAAAAGAAAAAAAAAAAAGAAAAAACCCCCCCAAACAAAAACCCACTCACAGCTAGCTTAGGTGAATGATTCCAGGCACTGGATAATAATAACGAACTTAAACAGTACTCCGAAATCCTTAAAATCAGTCTGAAAAGGAAACACAGGAGTGAGGAAGAAGCATCACCTATAAAAGGATTATTGTATATTGTCCCACCTGTCAGAATTGGGGTTTACATCTCGCTGAAACTGTTTGGTACTGCCCCATATCTGAGACAGGAGACACAGCTGCATGAAGCAGCATGGAAATTCCCGTGCTCCCATCATCAGGTGGAACCCAAGTGTAGACAGGTTGTTTCCCTTCTGCTTTTTGTCATGTTACTAACCATCCAAGTAGCTTTCCCCTCCACAATATAAGCCTCAGCAGAGCAAACCAAAACCCCGTGTCCTCTCCAGACAAAGTACTTTGGGTAAATCCAATATCTTTTATTAGATGAACTAAAATAGTTGGAAAAATTCTTCTTTGCAAGCTTTTGGGTACAAATAGCCTTCATCAGGCTGAAGAACCATCTGCAGTTGGTCTGTGCTCTTCCTGGATGGAATAGAAAAGAAGTCAGAGGCCAGTATGCATAGGAGAAAACCAGTCAGTGAAAATGAAAATGCAAATTGAGAAAGTCAATGGGTGGGAGGGAGAGGAACGTAGACCTAGTGATAAGAAGATAGCTGGTAAATAGCAGAGAGGTTGCCTGGTGTGCCAGATGTCAGGCAGGTTATAATGTCCTATACCTCCAATTTCTATATTTAGTCCATGATTTTTTTGTATCTGGTAGATTGATGAAGTGAAGTTCATAGGCCTGTCCGTGAAAGGTCTTTTGTGAAAGGTGCCTTCTGCACACATGAGAAGAGTCACTTTTTACCTTAGTTTCTCTTCAAAACTTGTTTCCATTTTTCCCTGCTTTTTCTTCTGGGGGCTTTTGAAAGATCGCAGTGCGACACTCCCTCATTAGCAGGATGCCCCACAGCAGAATGTCTTTAACAAGGCTGATTGCCCCCTTTTAAGGTATATTTTCTATTGGGGATAGAGCTCAAGGAGGATACAGTTTACCCAGACCTTTTTAGAATAATAATTTAAAAAGAACAAAGGGCACCAATTCTAGCAAATAGCCACAGCACCTCGCTGTAATCCCATATCCAGTGACTTGTGGAAAAAAATCAATTAACTCACCTGAGCTGTTCTGTAAAGAAATGGAAACATGCTGGATGCGGTTTAAAAACCATGTTGCCACTTCACTTATCACCCAAGAAGGTCTGGGACTTGGACTCAGTCCTTTGAGTCATTCTCTTGCTCTCATCTACAAATGTTGGTGACTAAAGAGGACTGAACACCCTGAATGAATTTTTGGTAGATAACAAAGGACACAAAAGTGCAAGAGCCCATCCGTGTACTGTATACAATTGAAAAAATATGAAGTTCTTAATAGATTTTATAAATGGCACAGGACAGTGCCAGCCTTTGTTACTTGTTCATTCACCTTTCTGCCTTGTTGTTGGCTCAGTGAGCTATACTAGCTGGAATATTTGGAAAAGGGGTCATTAAAATCTTCAAAACACCTAAAATAGCAACAAACGTATGAGTGATATTTCATAGTGTAAAGTATGCCTGGGATTCTGGGTGAAGCACATCACTTTGCTGTAAAGTTTCTCGCTGCTAGGCTGCTGTCCTTACATGAGCAGTGGAAAGATTTTTTTCAGTCTCCAGATTTCTACCTATTGACTTTTCTAAGGCTGTTGAGTCAGATAAGGACTTATTTAAAGTTTGGAAAATTAAAATGCAACATTACCTATCCGTGACTTTTTTTTTAATCGGAGTTCTTTTTCTGCCCCACAGTTCTTTTCCAGATTCTCTTTATACAGAATGATCATTGGCAGAATTTTAATAGAGAGCTCCTGTGGATTTTCTCGCCACTTGTTTGTCACATAAATATGGACTAAATAAGAGAGCAATGGATTGCTTATGCATCCTGCTTATGTAAGCAGGCGCTGATTCTCATTTGCTAAAATAGCTGGCGCGTTTAGTAGCACTAGATTCAGGGTCACCTCTGAGCTAATGGCACCTGGTTGTTCCACTGAAGCGGTAGCGCTTCTCTTTTTTAGACCTTGACGTCATGTGTCCAGTTCCCCCGGACAGCCTTACCAAGGTGGCTTTAGAAACTTATGAATTTCAAATAAGAAAGAAAATTTAAAGGGCAGCATCCTAATTTGGAGTCAATTTAAAAAAAAACAAATCCCAGTGGCTTCATTTTCTTGTGGATCAAGACCAGAACTAGGTCCAAATGAATTGCGAGTGAAAAAAGGAAAAAAAAAACAAGTACCACAAGTTGGGTAAAATTTTGGTGCCTGAATTTGAAATTGTGGTTCTGAAAAGTACTCAGCTCCTAAGCTTCTGGGGTTTCAATCTGAATGCACCCCTATTTTTGAGTGTATGCTAGAGTGTATCCAGACCCAGTGATCTTTCCTGCCTAAGCAGGGGGTCGGACTCGATGATCTATTGAGGTCCCTTCTGACCCTAGCATGTATGAATCTATGAATCTATGAATGAAGCTAAAGGATACTAGCCTTGACCATCCTAAGCAGCTCAAAACTCTGCACCCTCCATATATCTTCCCCTCAAGGCTTCATCTAGTGGGTATTCTCAGAGCACACTTGAGGCACAGGTACAGGATCTGACTCCTCACAAAATGCAGAGGTAGCTGCCACTTTCTTTTCAACCACAAGCTCTGGAGGAGGAGGTGCCCTTTTGTACAATAGCATAGTGGTTGGATTATCTGGGAGACCCAAGTTCAGATCTTCCATATATGAGACAACTTAGACTCACACCTCTCATCTTCCTGAATGATGCCAAAAACCACTGGGGAAGATGCTGTTTCCTCTGAAGCCATGTGCATGAGCGCTGCATGCCCCCCGAGGCTGGGGTGGGCACAGCGAGCTCCCACAGGTGACGGAAGTGCTGGTGGTGGTGGGAGCCTGGTGGAGACAAGTGGGGAGCTGCTGCAGGCAGCCACAGTGCTATTGGCGGCAGGAGTGAGGGGGGTGGCGAGTGCCGATGACCACCCGCAGACATCATGGGCAGCAGCCAGTGGTGATCATGGACCACCTGCAGGTGCTACTGGTGGTGTTGATGGTGAGGGGCTGGCGAGCATGGGGTGCACCACCATGTACAAGGGGTGCGCATGCACCCGCACGCACCCCCTACACATCGCCAATGGCCGTGGGGGTTAGGCACTCCCACGGAAGGAGGCACTCACGCATTCTGGTGCCTGTTCCAAGGCCGGTATAACAAAATACAGAAGTGGGCTTTGGAGCAGTGACCAGGACTCAGGTCTATTCCCTACCAGGTTTGCACTGTCGCAGCTGAGCTGGAGCATCACAATCATGCTTGCTTTCCCTTTCAGGCTTTGTCAAATGTGAGGTTCTTTCTGCAAAGTTGAACCATTTTGAAAAGGAGGGCGGAGGGAGATTACTTTCCAGAAAAGTCTAGTCTGGTATCCCTGTCCCTGTCCAAGAAAGCAAGAGGCACATCCTGACCAAGTACTCTTAGTACCAGTGCCATGAAAGGGCAGCCCTGCTCTGTTTCCCTTCCGATACTTCTTTCGTTATCCACTTTTTGTATAATACCTTGTGGAGGCACTGTCCGGAAATTTAGCAAATGAGGTGTCAAAGGGTGACGAGCATTTTCACCCAGCCCTATCTCTGACTAATCAGCCGCCTCTCATCTGAGGCTTTGGTTTCCTCTATTAGGAACCTCTTCAAACACTTTACATCACAGGGGACTTGAGGAATACACACAAATAAAAGCCCTTATGAGAAAGTCAAACCAGCCCACAGATCTACAAGGTTATTACAAGAACACGGAAAGAGAAGCCGCTCAACACACAGAGCGAATTTCCCAGATGCAGAGATACTCATATTTAATAACAGCAGAGTTACGGTATGGGCATATGCACAACTCACTGCAGGGAAAAAGGGGGGACAACTTTACTGCACGTCAGCTGCTCCATGGTAACTGTGTGCACAGTCTTACTTCACGGTAAGTGGAAGAAAAAGCACAATAAATCCACACTGTTTCGCCAAACACTGAACTACTTCAGGCCGCTTGCATCAGAGGGTAGTTACTGCATTGAATTGCATGCTTCATGCACATTTTTCCTCAAAAACCATGCCCCCCCAAATTGTCTTAAGTGGGGAAGCTGATTTTCTGACTGGAATAGAAGTGCCCTGCTTTGATTCCTGCTCCGCACTGCAGAATGTGTGGCATTATTATTAGGCAGATGAGGGAGTCAGCTGACTTAATGACTCATTGTTCTTTACTCCACAGGCGTTAACGGTGGTCTCTCTTTTTAACGGCCTCGATGGTCCACTAATCAAACTAACCCTTATTCCAGCAAGTTTGCTGTCTTCTAGCTGCTCCTGATGTCTTTTTTTCTTATTTCATAGCTCTGGAACTATTTAGTTATTTTCAAAATCATAGCTCCAACCATGAAGAGCAGTCTTCAGCAGCAGCTAGGGTTTCAGCTTTTAGCTAATCAGGAAAGGGAGGATGAGTGAGCTGAAGATTAGGCTCTGTCCTTACTCTATGCAGCCATAACTGGAAAAATGTGGTTTGTTTCTTCATTCTGCCTTCCTCTAAACAAAGTGTTTCTTTTATTTGGGAGTGTTTTATATGCAAGAAAATACTGAAATCCTACTCCTCTAGACCCAGGGGAAAAGAACCTTACCAATTTCCTTCTAAATTATCCTGAGGCCGAAAGATACTCCCAAATCAAGGGCAAGAGGAAAGGAAAAAGGCAGTGGTATAAAAACTTCACTTTTTGGACAATCTGGGGACCTTGCCCCCTCTCCATAACCTACCTCCATTCTCTGGGGTCTTTTTGCAGATTAACTCCACTCCTACGTCAAACACCTAGACAGAAATAGGCACTGTGGCTTAGATGGTTAAAGCACCTGTCTTGTAAACAGGGGATCCTGGGTTCAAATCCCAGCAGTGCCTACTTTTTTTTTTTTCCTTACTGGACTTGGTGGGGGATATGCAGGTACAAGATAACCTAGCAGGTAGTGACCACCTATTGATAGAGTTCACTATCTGGCAAAAGGTGGAAAAGATAACTAGTAGGGCTGAAGTGCTAGATTTCAGGAAGGTCAACTTCAACAAGAGATTAGTTAAGGAGGGACTGATGGGCAAAAGCATCAGAGAGATGGGTGTCCTGGGAAGGTGGGCATTTCTCAAGGGACTGATCCTGCAGGCACAGATAAAAGGGGGCAAACGAGCAAAGAAACCCTTTTGGCTGAGCAGGGAAATCCAGGAGAGCCTGGAGGGGAAAAGAGCGGTCTACAGGCTGTGGAGGCAGAGGCAGCCACCAAGGAGGAGTATACCTGCTTGGCTCGAGTTTGCAGGGGAGCAGTGAGAAGGGGGCTGAAGCGGAAATGGAGCTGAGGCTGGCAGCAAAAGTTAAGGATAACAAAAAGTCATTCTTTAAATACATAGGAAGCAAAAAGAAAGTGCAGGGTAACACAGGGCCCCTTCCAGATGGACTAGGGCAACTGTCTAGATAAGACAGGCACTACTAGCCGTCCTCCACTTGCACTATTCAGCGTTACATTGTGCAGTTTCCGCGCTCCCTTTCTGTAACCCAGAATCTAACCATCTTCTTCCAAACCAGATCCACATCACTCTGGAATTTTTACCTTCATTCATTGCCCTCCCGGGGGCTTTTAACTTCTTCCTGATAATCACTGCAGCTTTCAAGATGAGGACCTGCTTCTTCACACTCCAACTCTCATTGCTCTCCTCTAAATATTGCTTGAAAGGATTTCACTCTCTCTTCTGATGTTGTCTCTAGGACTCCCCCCTTCTTCTCTTGAACCTGCTTGGAACTTTTCAAAAAGAAGGCTCTAATGACCATCTTCTTTTGTGTGCTGCCAATGAAGGATGAAGGCTATGAACGGTTTTAGCATCTGCACATTACAGAAGCATTGCAAATGCACAGAAGCTGTTTTGGCTTCCTTTCAGTAATCCTGTTATTTCCGCATATGTCTTTCACACGTAAAGGGGGAGACCAAGTATAGGGGAAAAATGAATAAGAAAGGGGTCTGAGATGTGAATAGGTACTGCAGAATATGTTGCACTGTACATCCCTTGCACAAATCCTATCGGTTTCCCCCCCTTCCCCCAACCTCATAGAAGAAAGGCGGACTCCATATGCAAACCATTTTTCCTAGACATGGTCCTGCTGTTCAAGCTGTCTCCTTTAAACCTCATCCCTACCTCTTCCAGTACCTTCTGTGGTACTAAGCGTGTGCAATGAGTTTGCCAAAGTTATCTTTTGGTCCTCAGATCTGGTGGGTTCCAAATCGCCCATCAAAGGACTTTTTAACCATTTATGATCATCACGGTCAGGAATTGATTTTTGAATGCTAAAATGGAATAGATTCTGAGAGAAGTGGAAAGCATAAGCTCCCAAGAAAGTCATGATCTGGCCTAAGTCCCCTGATTACAATACCCAACAGCCCAGAGATTCCTCTTCTATGTTAAATAGTGATCTTCCTTACTCTTTGTTATTCATGATTGTTATTGGGGAATGCACACTCTTCCCTCCTTTCCCCGGTATCTCCATCCTGTCTTTTACCCTAGGGACATGTAAGTGGAAGAGAAATGGATGGAGGGTAATAGAATTCAGCTTTTTGCGCCTTTTCATTCACCTCTCTGCTCCTAATACAGAGCAGAGAGATGGCTTTATCATCCAGCTAGAGTATGTAGGTATGAAGGGGAATTATCTATACATATAAAGGGCTTAGTCTGTCCATCTGTGTGTTTGTCTGTGTGTCTGTCTCTCTGTCCATAATGCTCTTGGAAAACTCTGATTGGTATTCTCAGCAGCCAATCACAATGCTTACTGAAACAACCAATCAGAGTGCTCCACACAGACAGACACACAGACAGCCATCTGGAAGAGAGTGGATGGGGGGAAGAGTGTTTCGGGGCCGGATGCAGAGCGAGGGGGGAGAGTGCCGCGTGTCCAGATGCGGAGTGGGGATGGCATGCAGCCGGACACACAGCGATGGCAGAGCAAGGCGAGCAATTTGCTAGTATCTTTATAAGTCCCTTATTCCAAGCGGGGGGCCTAAAAGAGGTGGTGGCTTGTTCTTGTGTAGTTCCTCTTCAGCATTTGAGATCAGCTTCAAAGACAGAGGAAGTTCTGCTTCTGAAGGACCCACTGATGAACTTGAATTGGTCTTCTAGAGGAAGGGCTCTTTTTTGCAAGTGTCTTGTTGCTCAGAAGAAGTATGATCTCTTGTAGGGGTTAGAATTTCCTTCCACCGTTTGTTCAGCCAGGGCTCCTTGGCTGGTCTGAACAGCTCTCCCACTGGTAGTCCCCAAAATCTCACCAGATACCCTTTCTAGGAGAATTCAAAGACAGAGTTTCCATGAAGATCTTGGCTTTCATTTTAACTATCAGATTTCTTAATAATCAAAAACAATTATAACATTCTGGGTTTCTCCACTTCCTCCTACCTCTCAGAGATGGGGGCCTCTTGGTAGGAACATAACCAGGGCAGGGCAATCAGGGCAACTGTCCCAGGATCTGACTTGGAGGAGTGAAGGTAGTGGCCATCAGAAGTCTCCACTTCCCCTGTGTCTGACAGATGCCCTGGGCACCTGGTTGCATTGTCATGCCTCTACGTTTTGGCATATCATTAAAAAAGGAAATGGGAGAGAAGGTTGCCTGAGGTTTGGATGCTGGTGGCCAAAGGTTACTAAGGTAAAATCTGAAGAGAGGGATGATATGTTGATGTGGCAAGCTTCTGCCCCTACTCTAGAGCATCATTCTCCCCAAAGAATTATGTATATAAGGCAAACATCAGATAGCATCAATTTGGACTCATTTTTGGAATATTTTTAATATTTAGATGTACATTTATCCTGCTCTTGTTGTTTTTTACTCTGACACCATCAAATAAATACTTTTAAAATTAGTCCTTCTTAAAAGAAACCCAGTTTTGTCTAGGTCGCCCAAAAAAGGTGCTGATAGAAATATGTGCTGCAGCTTGGGACCCACACTATCGGTGATTTACTGTACAGTTTCTCTCCAAGACCCCATTCTCCTTCCTTTATCTGAGGAGCAATGTGCAAAAAAATGTTACCCGGTGGACTAAGTTGGCCAAGAATGCTTTGTACTTTTGCGAAGCTATGAAATCATGAACAATAGTCCCACATTGCTTTTAACTGATGTTCAATTAACTCTGAGATGTAGAAACATGGCAAAAATACATAAGATGGATGGTCCTTTTGATACCCAACAACCATGTACTGTATTCCAGAGGTTGGACCCCACAATGTATCTTCTGGTCTTGCTGAGCTTCTGGAATGTTTTCTGTGAAACATGGAAACTGGTCTGCAAGGTTTTGGTGTAAGGCATATTCTACTGGTTTGACTGCTATGAAGAAGTGGAAGATAAATCTTGTGCCATTTCAGTAGATGCCTCCATTCTTTCTGGGTAGGTAGGTATAACTTAATGACCTCCTGCTTGATTATACTCCAAACATGGCCTCTAATGAGAATTTATGTCAAAGAAAGACCCAAGAATTCAAACTTGCCAAACTCAAATAGTTTATTAATGAAAACTCTAAGGTAGGGTGGAACTGGTAATTATGGGCATGTATAGATGAAACAGGGGCCTTGAATTGAAGCAGTGGGTTTCAAAAACCACCACTTCAATTTAGGGCTGATAAAACCCTCACGTCATGCGCACCCCCTGCTGACTTACCTGCCTATCTGGCAGGCAGAGTAGGCCCTGGGTGGTGGAGGCAGCTGGTGCTTGGCTGGACCCTGCCTTCCCAGGCTGCTGCCAGGCTGCCTGCAAAGGTTGCCTGCAGAGCCCCTGAACTGCACGGAGCCCCTGCTTCACTCCGCAGCCTTCGGGGTAGAAAACTAAAACTCCTTGAAGGAGTTTTGGTGTGCAGCACCCCAAGTCATTTAAGGCGCATTATACTGCCAAATTTCCTACAGCAGCTGGAATTAATGCAGAATACACCACCAAGATGAGCAAACACTGACACCATCAAAAAGCAGTGCAAAAGCATTTAGCCCACTTTAAAGTGTTGTGCACAAACGTTCTATGATTATTGAATTTGGGTAATTATAATTAATGAATTTGGGTAGGTGACCATTAATGTACCCATCCCTGGGAGCTTGTGTCTTGTAAAATAGTCAAAGTAGTTTTCACAACCAAAATGTCATCCACAAAATATAACACATGTTGCAGACTGGTAGAGACATGTTAGTAATGTGCTATTAACTATGCTATTAATGTTACTAATGTTAGTAATATGCTAATAGGTTTTGGGTCTGCTAAATGACATGCTTTCTTTCTCATGGGATCATCTAAATATATGTGCCATTAATTGAATGAGTATAG
>JAGPOW010001338.1:4902885-4917948 GCA_030014935.1 Caiman crocodilus
AGGAGTATAAGTATCACATGAAATGGATACAACAATGGGGCTGTTTCCTGTAAATGACCTATTACTTAGAAGAAAATGTTACTCTTCTGCAGGCTTATTTTACCTTTTTTCATACAATTTTATTGTGCACATATCTCCTTAGCCTGGCTCTGATAATCTCTGCTGGGAATCCCTTTACCATTACCAGGCATTTCCAATACTTCCATTAGGCAAATTCAGATGCAAGCTTTTTCCCAAGATCTTTACTTTCATTAAAGCACTCATGAAAAATAGCTTGGGTTTCTCCACATTTACTTGCTTCTCAGTGATCAATGCACCCTTAGGACTACTTGGTACATAATTATAAAAGAAAGAAGGCTTTGTCACATGGAAGAAAATGGATCCTTGAGCTTGAATGCTGGGATCTAAATTTACCTGTACGAAATTTGAAAATGACGATGGCAAGGTGATGACATTCCCAAATTGCTGTGTTTTCTGTGATTGACTCAAGGATGTGTTGTACAATATGGATGCATTTTGTAGGAAGTAATATGTGGAGACATATACTATGCACTTGAGCCTTGAAGAAAACCTGCCTATTGCCAATTTATGAATACTTTGTATCTTCATAGGAGGTAGAATGCACATCTGATTTTCTTCTGTGTGTGAAATAAAATTTAATCTCAAGATTTCCTTTTCAGTGCATATTCAAGATCATCTCCTTTTTAGAATTCTCTTCTTATTCCATATCTCATTTCTGCAGCCTAACTTCATAGATTCATAGATTATAGGACTCAGATGGGACCCAATGGATCATCATGTCAGACCCCCTGCCCCTGGCAGGAAAGAGGACTGAGGTCAGATGACCTCAGCCAGGTGCTTATCAAGACTTCTCCTGAAGACCTCTAAGTTAGGTGATATGGTCACCTCTCTTGGAAGCCCATTCCAGACTCTGGCCACCTTTCCTGTAAAAAAGTTCTTCCTAATGTCTATCCTAAATCTATTCTCCACTAGTTTGCACCCATTATTCTTAGTTACTCCCTGGGGGCTCTGGTAAACAGCGCATCCTCAATTCCCTGCTGACCTTCCCTGATAAACTTACAACGCCATCTCTCAGATGTCTTTTGTAAAGGCTGAAAAGATTCAGATCCCCCAACCTCCCCTCATAGGTTCTTTTACAGAGACCACTAATCATGTGAGTAGCCCTCCTCTGAAGCCTCTCCAGATCCTCCGTGTCCCTCGTGACATGTGGCGCCCAAAACTGGACACAGTTCTCCAACTGCAGCCTGACCAATGTCGCATAGAGGGGGGAGTATCACCTCCCTCCATCTGTTGGTCATGCACCTGCTAATATATGACTGTATCATGCCTGTATCACCGTGACTCTTTGCACCTGGGAAACTTTGGACCAAGAAGATCTATCTGCTCTCCTGCATCCTGAAGAAAATGGGTATAAAACAGATGCATTGCACTTTTTGGCTTTGCTGTCTATCTACCGTGGAGAAGAGATGAAGCGAGAGAAGCTTTTGTGTGCAGCTTCAAAGGGAGTTTCACACAAATTGGCTCTATGACATGTAACAAAGCCATAACGGGCCATTTCTCCACAGAGGTCAATGATGACCCAAAGGAGAAGACCCTGAGTATGTGTGGGATAAGCAGTCATCTTTAGACTCTTTGGATAATGGTACAGCTGTCACTCCTCAAAATTTCTTCCAAGCCACCACACACCTCAATCATCAACGTTTTAAAGGGAAACAGTATAAAGGTGAAGTAAATGGAAAATAAAGTCATAGACCTCTAACCAGCAAAAAAATATCTTAACTTAGCCTTTATTAATCAATATTGACAAGATGAATGTTGCCGCCTCAGCGAAAAATAGTGGATCAATGTTAGCTTGAAATTGGTGGAAGCTTTAGTCTCAAATCTGATTTGATATCCAGCATACTTTGGTATCTGTTCTGAGCCCAAGAAATGGGAAAAAAATCCACTTTCACTAAAGTATGTGATGGAAAATGGTATCAGCTATGTAATTGCTCCAGGTATGCACCCAGGCTTGTAACTCAAGCTCAGTCATATTTTGTTTCAAAAATGGTAATTTGGAAAGGGCTTCATGAAAATTCCAAAACTCTGTCTTTTTAGATTTACTGGTGTTAACTGGCAAATTAAAGCTGGACAAGGCAAAGGGGGAAGGAAAGGTAGTGAATCAAGAAGAAAGAGTGCTCCAATATGGTGAAAGCAAATCTAAATAACGTTTCTGTGTGGAAGGAGCTCAGGGAAATTATTTTTCTTCTTTGTTTCTCTCTGTTCTTCTGGCATATAAAAACACCTGGGCCCAGATACTACATCAAGCTTGACTTTTATTAAAAACCCCTGTTCCCTTTGGCTGTATTTCATAAGCAGGAACTTTATGGCCAGGAGCTGGAATAAGAAAATTGCGGGGTTATGGGGTCATATGTAGGGGATTCCTAGGGGATTTGTGCATTCTGATCCATGTCCAGGGGGCACGTTTCAAACAGAAGTGGACTTGGGGGTTGTAAGGAGATAAAATGAATGAGACTGAATGCCCTCCCTTCCGGCCTGCTGTGCATATCTGCAACCTGTCGTGGCACAGGGGACACATCTGGTGCATCAGTCACAGGAAGAACAGAGACCGTGTCATTGCACTGCAGCTAGAGACACATTTGCCCTGGTAAAGCCCATTTGGGAGATACAATCTACAGACCAGCTGGGGACCACTTGACACAGCCTCATGGTCTAGCACTCTGAAGACCACACTTTGGGAGACACCACTGTATTCTGTCCCTTCTAGGAGATCATAAAACCCCCTTTCTTTTTCTACGGAAATACACTGAGACACTGGGACATGTGTTTACAGGGAGGATAGCACAGCATTGTCCAGGGCAAGCATCCCTGATGAATCCCTCCCATGCCAACTAGGAGAATCCACATCATGGGATACAAGCATTGCATTGCATATTTTAACTAAGTGCTTCTCAAGCTTGTTAGACTCAATGCACCCCTGAGAAAACACCAGATCTTAGTTTTCACTCATGTCTTGCCTAGAAAAATAACGGAGCAATTCTTCTGTTGCAAAGCACTGGGACCACAGCCGGTCAGAAGGTTTTGCCCCTGTGGATTTCTATTTGAGATCTCTGGGTTGATCTTGGGAATCGTGCGTAGATGTTTGAGCACCTAATATTGTGCAACGCCCTTAAAAGGATCTCATGGCACCCTGGTTAAGACTGATCTGTTCTTGAGCATCATCTGCCTGTGACATTTTCAACTTGGTTTCAGATCACTTAAAACGGTGTAAACATTTGTTCCGTCTGCTAGTGGTGGGGGTGCTTTAAGCTCCCTTACCACCATTTTGAAGCACAGGACACTGAATACACAAGATGCAGTGGGCACCTGAATTAGAGCAGCTCTTGGAGCTGTTTTAATTAAAGGACCTCTCCCCACCTCTGAAGCACATGTAAAGACACCCAGCGAGACTAAGCCAACCCGGGTGCACTTATGTTCAGCCCAGAGACAAGGGCCCAGGTTCATCATCCAAGCTGAGGTAGGTGACCACAGAAGTATGGTTGTGAGGGAGCGCCTGTCTTACAAATATATATGTGACCAGGTATCTTTTCCACGTAGGGAAGAAGTCTCATATTAATTTATAACGGGCGCATTTTCTTGTGCATTTAACTGTGCAACAGACTAATTTGCTGCAGTGTAAAGCATCAGGCACTGCGACACTATCAGGGGCAATACTATCTTATGGCAGCAAAAATAACTGTATCTAAAAGCACCTGTAAATACTGACTCAGGCATAAATTGCACCCAGTCAGGCCAGGCAGCTGGGGGCCAGAACCTTGTCTGCTGCCTCGCCACATAGAAACTCTTGGGCACTTTTGTGCCCCAGCTCTCCCCTTTGTTGCCCAACGCTGAACCAGAGCCTAGGGATGCTCCTCTGAGACTGATACCAGCCTGGGGATGCTCTGCCTCAGCACTCACTACTGTGGTCTTGGGTGTACGTGTAGATGCTGTGCTCTCGAACCATTAACTCCAGTGTGAACTGCAGTGGAGTTTATTTCATTGCACTTATAGAATATGTAGACACACCCAGTATGTTCAAATCTACGTGCTGAGTATGCTCACACTATGTCCCCAGCACGCACAGCTTTGCAAAACCAAGTTAGATGCCTTTTGTATCATTAAGTGAGACGCGTACTGTTCTTTTGCACAAGGGCTCAGCGGAAGAAACGTTCCATTACTTAAACGGATGAATGAATTAATTTATCACCTGAAATGTCTAAACATTTGGAGATCTTTAAAATAATGATGCAGTTAAAGCGTGAACATGCTTTCCATTTCATTCTGTGCTTCAAATCTTGAGAACACAACACATTTTTATTTTATGCTGTTTCTTGCAATCTGTCAGACCAGAGACTTTATTTTTGACACCGTGTTTGCACATTATGGCTTGTGATTTCCTTATTTCAGTGCTATATCCAGTTAGCAGAGTAAGATGAAAAAGGGGCCTAAAATTTCCTTAGTTTCCTTCTCCTAATCTAGCCACTGCTAGACCAGCCTCTTTGTAGGGGCCTGGAAGTAAGTTATCAAAACTGAAGATGAGAGAAGGGGGACCAACTTCCTTACATTTAAAGCAGTCATTTTTTTAAGTGAGTTTATATTGTTGTATACATTTGTTTGTCTTGTCAAGCATAGTTTCTACAGCTTCAATAATTTAAGGGTGGACATGTGCTGCTACACAGAAGCTAGGGACAGGCATTACACATAAACCAGTTTAAGTGATCAGAATAGAGTTTAAATCTGTAGCAGAGCATAAATTCGCTGCACATAAACCAGTTTCAAAATGGCTGAAACTGGTTTAAGATAAACCTGGTTGAATGTAGTATCAGACTTGACTGATTTGTGCCTAACCAGTTTATGGATTGTCTGTCCCAGGCCTCTTTCTGGTTTAAGTTAAACCAGAGTTTCCCAGCATCTCAGATGCTTTGTAGCCCTGGGCTGTCCCCTCTGCTCCAGAGAACAGACTGGCCCTCCCCTCTCCTCCCTAGCCAGAGCTCGGGGGGATACTGCAGACACAGCAGGGGCTGCCTGGCTTCCCTTAATGCTGAAGCAAGGATTCCCCCCCCCACTCCCATCTCCCATTGTACAGATCCCAGCCCCTTGTATCCCAGACATGTTGTATGCTAGCTAATGCTGAGAGGTATCTGTGTGTCTGTGTCTCCAATTTCACTGGGACAGACAGACAAAACAGTGTCCACTTAGGGTGTTTTCGAAGTTAATCAGCAGGTCAGCTGGTGATGTCCCTCTGTTCCTTCCTTGGAAAAAGCTGTTTAAGAGCTTGAACTAATGAGAGACATTTGTTTTGTCGATGGGCTGATAACACAGTCTTTATCGGTGCCTGCTGTCTCCCCTGTCTGTCAGGTCTGCAGACAGTATGAAGAAGCAGGTGGCGGGAGATTGAAAAGCTCAGTATCATCAACAGATGCATGCACTGCACACCCACCCTTTGCCTCTGAGTGCTAGCTGGAGGCTGGGGTTTGGCAACACTCCTGCCACTTGAGCAGCAAGTGGGAAAAAGCCTGGGATGATGCAGGCAGAGTGGGGGTTTAAACCCCTCCCTAATTAGAGTGTCGAGTCAGGACCTTAGAGGGGTACTAGGACTGTACCCGAAGCAAGAGCTATCCTTTTGCTGTCCAAGATTTGCCCCCACTCCCATCTCATTGTTTCCTACTTAGAGGCTTTGAAGGTTAGGTTGGCAATGCTGTGGCCATTACCAGCTGCACGCAGCTTGTTTGGAGGCTCTTCCTTTCCATATCTCTGTGAGTTCTCAGCTTCTGGGCTAAAATAGCATAGCTCATAAAAGTTTCAGAATTGACAGAACTGTATCTGTCCGGCTGTCACATAAGTGCTCCAGAAAGCATCCATCTTCTGGTCTGAATGCATTTGATTATTCCATGTGCTTCCAGCAAGTGTGGCTTATTACTTATATCTGGGAATAGAAAAATTCACCTTGTTGTGCATAGGATCATAGGAAAGTAGGGCTGAGAGGGCCCTTAGGAGGTCATCTAGCTCAATCCCCTATTCAAGGCAGAATCATCCCTAACTAAGCATCCCAATCAAATGTGGGTCCAACCTGCTCTCATAAATTTCCAGGAATGGAGATTCCACAACCTCTGCACATATCCTGTTCCAAAGTCCAACCACCTCTCATGGTCAGCAAGTTCTTAATCTGCTGCAGTTTGAGTTCATTGATCCTTATCCTTTCCCCCATGACCAGAGAGAATAGTCTAACCTCCTCTTTGTAATCACCTTTCAGGCACTGGAAGATTGTTACCAAATCCTACCTCAGTCTTCCATTCTGCAGACTAAATAATCCTAGTTCTTTAAGCCTTTGCTTATATGTTTCCCAGAGCTCTAGTCAGTGTTGTCACTCTCCATAGCACTCTTTTCGGTATTTCCATGTATTTCTTAAGTGAAAGACTTTGTGTTTGTCCTTGTTGAATTTCATCTGATTGATTTTGGACAATTTCTCCAGTTTACTGAGGTCATTCTAGATCCTAGCCTTACCTTTGAGTGCTACTATAACTACACCTGACCTTGTGCCACATGTAAATTAGCCAAGCGTGCACGTATTCCCATCCCCCACATCATTAATGAAGAGGTTAAGCAGTCTCAGATATAGGGCTCAATGATCTAACCAGTTATAAATCTACCTTACTGTATCTATCTACTGTATCTATTTTTAGAATAAGGAATTTTGGAAGGAGGGTCTTGCGGAGCTGCATGCAGCCAATAGGCCTTATGCTGTATACCCATGCTCTACAGCCTTTTCCTTGTAACTACACAGATGTCTCCAATTAATCTTCCTTTGAATTTGTTTTTAGGAGAACAGAATTGAATCAGATCCAGGAACCAGTATGATGTCCAGAGTCTAACTCAGCCATTCCCAATCTTTGAGTGTGGCGACTCCACTTCTAGGCATGCAATCCCACTTCTAATCCAAGCCAATTTACTATAACTGAATTTATTTGACACTTTCACACCTACTTTAAGTGTTACATTGCTGCGTGGGGTCGTGACCGAGTTTGGAAACCACTGTTTTATACTTTTAGAGTTTTAAATTCCTTAAACTTCTACTTTTGGCTAACTGGGAACTCCTAGTAAAATGAAATTTCTACTGAGTATGGCATTGTGTAAATTTAGACCTCACACTTCATTAATTTTGCTTCCTATCTGGAGTACAGTCTTCACAAATAAGCCCTGGAGTAGACAGCAGGGTATTAAAGTTGCTAGAAATTATTGCAGTGAATAAACTGTGAACAGTTATAAAGTGACACATGGCTGTGTATTCTGCTTATCATTTACTAATGGTAGTATGTGAGCTAACAAAGTTCTTGCTGGTTTAAAAGTTAGTCTTTCATCTAGTTGCATGAACTGGGAGTGTTAAATAAGGGAAAGAAAGGAAGACAAAAAAAACTTTTCTTGCAATAATTTCAAGGCTGTGGCTTTCAAACCACCATTCAAAACTCTGAGGTTTAGCGCTGAATTTACACATTTAGACAGTGTCGAGTTTGGTATCCTTTTTGCAACGGTGTTCATTAAGCAGTATGGTATGTGTTCAGACACCCGGGTGTGGAGAGCGATATAAAGAATGGTAGGCAAGGTTCTTTATATAAATATAAAGGTTTTATATATAAATATAAGTTTTCATCCGACAAAGGTTCTTTATATAAATATCTTTATATTGTTATAAAGAATGAAACATGTCACATATAAATGAATAGGCCTTTGTGTTTTGCCGTTGTATCAGGCATCAATCTGAGCTAAAAGCTTCAGGAAAAAATGAGCCCTCCCAAAAATGTATGTCACGGGATTATCTTGAGTCACCCACCATTAAACAAGTCACAGAAGCAGATTTACACAACCAGTTTCCAGCTGAATAAGTGGGTTCAATTCAGGGCTGTTAGCATTATGCAATTAATGGTGCTGAGCCTTAGACACCAGATGGCGAAACAGCTGAGTGGCCCACTGTAGTTCATGTTGGTTCATCCACATGTTGACCCGATCAAAGTAAATGGAGACACCAGAGCTGAAAAGCTTCTAACAAGGCTCTTGAAGCTTGGAGAAGGTTCATAAAAGAATGATTGGAAGGCTGGGCAAAAATGCCTCAGCAGGAAAGACTTAAATAGCCCAGTCAGGTTAGTTAATCAAAAAGATGCTTAAGAGGTTACTTGGTTACGGTGTGTCCCTGGGGACCCAATACCATATACTAATGGGCTCTTCAGTATGGCAGAGAAAAGCACAGCAAGAACCAGCATCTGGAAACTGATGCCAGAAAACTGTAATTAGAATTGAGGCATGGATTCTTAACAGAGAGAGTGAATAACCCTCGCAGCAAACTTTACAAGGAAGTTGTGGGTTCTTCATCGCAAACCTTCCAGGAGTGCCTATACATTGCATTGGGGTGGGGAGGGGGAGCATTTTAATTAGAGCGACTCTTGAGAGACATCAATTAAAATGCCACAACGTCCTGTGTATTCAGTGTCCCCTGTTTAAAAATAGTGAATTAAATTCGACAATAGTTTAATTAAAGCTCATTCGGCAAGCTTTAATTAAAGTGCCCCGCCACTATTTTGAAAGGCGGGATGCTGAATACACGAAACGCTGCCGCACACTGCAGCAGTCAAATGAGAACACCGCGGCAGACTCGCTTAGTCACATCTGCTCTGACGCAGTCTAATCAGAACGCATGTATGGGCGCCCTAGATATCTTTCTAAAAGGTATGTGCAGATGTAACTATGAAGTGACATAAACATTTCACATAGTCATAGCTTAGTAAACCCCTTCCAGAACGATAAATTTAATACATGTGAACTCATGAATATGGCAATATAACCTTCATCAGTGAGGCTGTGATGCTAATGTAGGTTTTGACCTTCATCAGGGAGCTCTTCCTTGATCGGTTCTGATTGTGCCTATGGCTTTTAGATGAATTTCCTACCTCACAAAGATAATTACACAAGGCACGAACTTTGTGTGGAAAGATTGTAACACTCAGAGGTTCTGTCTAGCCACCTGGCTTCATCTACAGGTGAGCTGACCTGGACGTATCTCTAAAATACAGCTAAAAGCTCCATCAGACAGTGTAACTACTGCATCAAATGCAAAAGCTAGTCTTCTTGTTCTGACTCATTAGCATAAAAGAAACTTCTCTCTTCAGTTATGTGAGGTGTATTTATGAATCATACCTGATGTGTAGGAGCTGTAAATCAACTATTCCCTAGCTGGGGAACTCCCTCCCTGCTCATGTTTCTATTTTGGTTAAGGTAAGGCTGGTGGAAAGTTTGATGAAAACCATAGCATTTAGCAACAGGGGTCCAATATTCAACTCTGCAGGTACCTGAAATCAAGCCTACGCAGCTGCACAATTCAGATTGTTTGTTTGTGCATCCTCTGCTTTTACGCAGGGGCAGTTATCCCCTAGAAGGCCGTGGTACAATTGAAGGAAATGCAAGTGTTCATTCTCTGCAAGTTGAGGTGGTGCCTGGCACCATTTGGGTTTGGACAAGGTGTCCTTTACACCTGTTTGTGCACCATCCCTTAACTGTGAAGGTGAAAAGTCACTGACTCTAGAAAGCCAGACGTTCTTAATTGTTTCTTTCCTTTCCTTTTTGCATCCATGTGCAGATATAAGGGCCTTTACTCCATACAATGGACTGATTTCTATGGAACGGGGCTCTGAGTCTTTCCCATTGAAGAGGTTCAAGGTATAGTAGAATGGTTTCAGAAAGTGCTGTCCTGAGAGATACCATGCCATATCACGCGCACCGTAGAGTGGAAACGAGGTAACTACCTGAGTGCACCCACCAACTGCTGTGAGGCAGCGCTTATCGCCATGCATGTACTGCCATGCATGTAGCACTAAAAAGTGGTTCTCAATCTTTTAGACTCAAGTTGCTCCTCGGTAGATTTGAGATATCTTTTAAAAAAGGTCAACACTTTATCTTGGGTTTATTGTGGGAATAATCTTGGGAATCATGTTTGCACCCCTGACAGTGCTAACATTACGTGGCACCCTGCACCACTCTTGTACAGATCTCAAATCACCTCTGAAAGGATCTCAAGGAGCCCCTCTGTGCCACAGCACCCTGGTTGAGAGTCACTGATACAGCACCACAGTAAGGCAGCTATATTACTCCCAGTTTGAAAGATAGGGCACAAGGAGGAACAGAGACGGCCTGCCTCAGCATGGTAATCTCTGGCAATACAGTAGGGCGGTGTAGACAGACCTTTGCAAAAGGACTCAAGATGAATGGCTGTAATGTCTTAGTCCGAGTCTGGCACTAAGATCTTTTATGATACAGCTATATTCCACAAGGCAGAACCGGGTAGAAATACCCAAGATCGCTCTTCTCCAGCACTAGCTACACAACCACAAGCCCTATTGCTATGCTACTAAGGTGCTATGGTCATGGTAATGAGCTCTGCTGAGAAGCAGGACTAATTAGCGTGGGCACAGCGCTGCAATAATCTGGCTGTGCAGTTCCAGATCCAGCTCATGCACAACTGTACAGATCTAACCCTTAAGCTCCAAAGACTTGGGCTTTGAGACATGAGATTAGGATTGTGGAAGATGTTAGTAGGCTAGGACACTTTATAGCAACACAGAATTTTATAGAAGCAGCAGTGAAACTGTATAAGAGCACTAGAGAAGGTGTAAAATGTTATGGCTAGCATCTGTCAGCTATCACTTTCAGTGACAGCCTGGGTGTAGAAAGTGGTTTGTCCATGTGTCTTTGAAACTAGCAGCACAAGGTTGATCCAAAGAATCATATCAACCTTGTTTTATTTCTTTATTTCATGCAATAAAACAATTCGTTAACCAGAAACCCATGTAACACAGCATAAAACACATAACAAAGAGGCAACCTGTACTCCACACAGAATACCTAGGGATTGATGGGTCTTATAGCAAATGTCAGGGTACTGTGTGATACTGCTAAGGGAATAAATCGGTGCTGGTGTCACCTTGTACTCCTGCCAAGAGAGCAGGGATCACATCTGGGGTCTGCACATGACAGGATAAGAAAAACCAGTTTCACAGCACAAAGGCTAGAATGGGTGGGCCAGGATCCCATGGAAGGGCATCATTCTCCTTTGCTCTGAAACACAGGAATCGAAGTGGCAACCTGTAGCAGGCTGGCCTTTCAGGGCCGGGTCTCAGTGCCAGCCGCCCACCTGTTCTGGGCTAAACCACCGCCTCACTCTCCTGCCACGCCTTGATGAAAATAAAATATGAATCTTATTTCTTAGACAGGAGGCTGCCCATTGTTCGACCTCTTGATAACAAGGGCCTAAGTACACGCTCCAACCTCCCCTTACACGTGTCCCATGGTCCGTAGCTCTTTCTATGTCACACCCTGTATTTTCATACTGTCAATTCCAATATTTCTGTCATATCTGCTATTTCCATATTATCCCATCCAATATATCTGTTTCCTCAAGTCGGTGGTTTGGCCCCTCAGTAGGGCCACTTGTCTTTACCAGTCTCAACTGGGCTTTGCTTCCCACTTGGCCCCTCCCTGCACCTCCTGCCCCTCACTGGGGTCACATGCAGCCCCTCACTGGGCTTTCACGCTTGCTCAGCCCCTCCCTGGGCCTCCTGCCCCTCACTGGCACCACACGCAGCCCCTCACTGGGCTTTCACGCTTGCTCAGCCCCTCATTGGGCCACTTCACACTCCCAGGGCCTCACTGGGCCACTGGGGTGTTTCACCTGGTGGGGCTCAGGCGGTTGCTGCCATGCCTTGCCCCCTGCACTAGGGTCTTCCACCCTGAAAACTCAAGTGGCTGCCACCGCGCCTATACTGAGCCGAGGCAGCCCTGACTCCAGGCTTGTCTGGTCCCACTCCCCTCCAGTTTTAGTAACCCACCCGTACGTGGGGGCTGGGGTTATAAGACGCCCTTCCTCACCTTTCAATGTGGAGGTAGCTGGCCTGGCATTTCCTGGGGACTCCTCTGCCACAGGGAGTGCCACTAGACCACCCTTCCCCGGCTGGGTGCAGTTTCAGGTCTTGCCCAGGACTAGGAGCCTTCAAACCATCCCCATAGCTTCCGCCCTTACCTCCAAGATGTTCCCAGAGCAGCTCAGCCTGACGTTGCCTCCTGCCCTGCTCAGCACAGAATGTCCCCTTCTCTCACTGAGGGCCTGGGTTAAAATGGAGGCTGTTCCACCCCCTCAGCCAATCCCAGGGTCCTCTGAGGGTCACATGCTAGCCTTGATGAGGCTAGCACCCACCTGCTGGCTGCTCCCTTGAAAACTAGAAACCTTAAAGTGGCAGGCACTGCAGGTGCCTTGCCACACAACCCTATGGGCAACGCTGACTGCTATTTGATGACCAAATGAAAATTCATTGTGAGATTGAAGCCACTGCTTTTTAGCTACCTGAAAGGAAACGGATGCCTCTTTATTTGGAGTGCTCATGTCAGCTTAAGGCAACAAAATGCAAATTCATATGACTACAGCAATGGGTGTGCTGTTCAGAGACACTTGGTAATGGTGGTATTATTAATTGATTGTGCATTTTCACAAAAATCTGCCAATGTAAGTTGTCATTGCCATTTTTCTTTCTGCAGTGTTCTGACAGTAGAGACAGTGAAACATGACTCACTGTATGATCTCCTACTCAGTCAATAATGTTCACAGATATGTACCGTATAAAGTGACTCCAAACTGATTAAATCATCTTGATTTGTATAAAGGTCACACCTTTTTTTTTTTATACACAGGCTATTATAAATCTCTCTCATTGCTACAGTAGACATGTACAACTGGCTAATGGAACTGGAACTCTATCCTGTTACCACTGCAGTATTACTATCTGTATTGAATGAAGCCACTAGGAGCAGCACTTCTGGTTTGCACCTGTGGGTTTTTAAATACCTGTAACCTAGTGTTCAACTCAGAAGATGTTCACCTTCCTACAACTAGACAAACCCTAGTGAGTAAGAAAACCCTTACCTTCAAATGAATTGGGATCACATCCCATCTGTAGTTATCTACGAATCAGCAAATCTGGCTACATATTCCTGACTTACGATATTGTAAAGCACACCTAAAATAGACAATAGAACTATTTATTCTGCCTGTTGGAGAAAGACAACTTAGTTTGGTTTCAGAGAGTACCCAAACTTGTACCACTATATTCTAGCCACAGTTTCAATGACTTCATGAAAGTCTGCTTCTGAGTCTGAAATTAGTCTTCCCCTCATGGCACTCAAATGAGTCAGCTGGATGAAAGTTGGCTCCATTCAAGCTAAATCCCTGAAGTGGCATCTAGACGGATAAAGAAGTGAGAGCTCTCCAGTTGTCCAAGGGTATCTTTTCTCTTTCCTGCCCAAATGAAATGAGAAAAATAGCATTGGGTGCACTCTTCAATACCTGGCTAAAACCCTGGTTCATGCTCTAGCAAATAGGATTGGAGAGGACAAGTACAACTTATAGGCCAGACTTACAACTGAAATTATTCCTCTAACATATAGCAGTGGTGGGGGCATTCAGACCATTACCCTGTTCCAGAGTGACCAATGAGTTTTGATAATGCAAAGCACAACAAAATAAACCTAACCTATGCTGGTCTCTTTTCTCTGCTCTCTTGGCCTTCAGGTCCTGGCATGACACTTAGAATCATAGGGCATATGCACACACTACAGGGATTAATCCTTGTTACATTAAATAGGTTTATAAAATTAAAATTTGTTTATTTTGGAGCATTGCATTGTGTTTGCACACACTAGGTTTTTGAACAAATTAAACCTGATCCCTGGCCAGCACCACAGGACAGAGGAACAGTTCAGCACTGCCCCGCCCCCACCCCAGGGCCCGTGCCCTGCCATGCACCTATGGAAGCAGGGAGCTGTCAAACTGCATTAAAAAAAATGAATAAATAGAAGTGGAAGCAATTCGAAAGAGGAATCAATTTGAGAGGGTGAACTACAAAAAAGTTGCACCACCATCTAGTGGACAAAGGGGCTCATTACATGTCTTTGAGTGCCTTTGTATTTGCATGCAATGACTCCATGGATGCAACACTTCAATTCGCATTGAGCCAAACTTAATTATGTCCAAGGAGTTTTACTTTAATGTACTAGAAAGACTTTTAAAGCATCTGAAAAACCTGCTCATGCAAACAAACAGTCACGCCGTTGCAACACAAAAAAGGACAAAAAATGTGTTGTGTACATGCGCCCATAGAATCATGGAAAATTACGGTTGCAAGGAATCTCGGGCGGTCATCTAGTCCACGCCCTTGCTCAGAGCAGGAAAACCCGCAACTAGATCATCCCAGCCAAAGCTTTGTGTAGCTGGATCTTGAAAACCTCCAAGGATGCAGATTTCACAGCCTCTTTGGGTACCTGTTCCAGTGTTTTACTACCCTTCTAGTGAGAAAGTTCTTCCTAATATTTAACTTCCTTTGCTGCAACTTCATTGCTCCTTGTTCTGTCATCTGTCACTGCTGAGAAAAATCTAGCTCCATCTTCTTTCAAACCTACCTTCAAGTAGTTGAAGGCTGCTATTAAATCCCCTCTCAGTCTTCTCTTCTCCAAATTAAATAAACCCAGTTTCTTCAGCCTCTCCTCATAAGTTATGTGCCTTAACCCCCTCACCATTTTTGTTGCCCCCTGCTGGACTTCCTCTAACTTCTACATCCTTTCTGTAGTGGCAGGCCCAAAACTGAATACATTACTCCAAATGTGGCCTCACCAGTGCTAAAGAGAGGGGAATAATCACTTTACTTCATCTGCTGGCAACACTCCTACCAATGGTGCCCAGGATGCCATTACCCTTCTTTGCAACAAGGATGCACTGTTGGCTCATATTCAGCTTATTGTCCACTGTCATCCCAGGTTCTTTTCTGCAAAGCTGTTGCCCAGCCAGTCAGCCCCCAGCCTGTACCGGTGCATGGGATTATCATAGTATCATAGTAGTTAGAGTCGGAAGGGACCTGGGCAGATCATCTAGTCCGACCCCCTGCCTTGGCAGGAAAGAGCACCGGGGTCAGATGA
>JAGPOW010001338.1:4918048-4931058 GCA_030014935.1 Caiman crocodilus
GTAGCCTCTCCTCATAAGGCCTGCCCTGCTGACCCCCGATCATACGGGTGGCCCTCCGCTGGACCCTCTCCATATCATCCACATCCCTCTTGAAGTGCGATTATTCTGTCCTAAGTGCAGGACTTTGCACTTGTCCTTGTTGAACCTCAGGAGATTCCTTTTGGCCCAATCCTCCAATTTATCTAGGTCACTCTGAAACCTATTCCTACCCTCCAGTGTATCCACTGCTCTTCCCAGCTTGGTTTCATCTGCAAACCTGCTGAGGGTGTACTCTATGTCATCTTCCAGGTTGCTAATGAAGGCATTGAACAAAACCAGCCCCAGGAATGACCCCGGGGGCATGCCGCTTGATACCCGTCACTTTGCTGTGCATGCCTCCTTCTCTTCTTTTTGGAAAAAAAGATCCAATTAATATTTTTTAAAATTACCTCCATTAACACTGCAGGGTTTGTCCTCAAGTGCCAGCTCAGATCTCTGTATTTTGACCTACCAGTGTGGTAAGTCATTCTTCCAGCTAGGAATGAACCATCTTTTTTACAGCCAAGCATTGACTTCTGTGCTGGCAGGAAGCCAACCTGTAAAGAGAAGCTTGAAAACTGGAAGAGCAGACAGTAGTGTCCACAAGTCTCCTGCTGTGGTTGTAGACTGCCTAGATCCCAGCATTTCACCTAGACTGTGGTGCTTGGTTTTTTTCATTTTTTCTCTGCTCCGTCTGGCTTCTGAGCCTTGGCTAGATTCTCAGCTTCTGATCCTGACCAACTTCCTGGTTCTTGTTCCTTGACTTCAGTTTGTTCATGACCACCACTTTGGGTCTTTGACTCTGGCTTGTTCCTGACTATGTCCTCAGGACCTGGGCTTTACCTTAACCACTAGCTGCAGGTTCTGCCTGTGCTCTGTCCTGGCTCCTGAGTCTTGACTAAGGTTCTTGACCATAGGCCTGGCTTCCCAAGCCCTGGTTGTGACAAGTAGAAACTTTTATTTAGTAAATATTCTTTATTAGTTTCCCATTGTACTCTTCCTCTGTGTTATATGGCAGTGTGTGGGAGTGAGCCATAGAACTTTTTCTACAATTGTACCTACTGGGGTTTCATGAATGTTGGCTGGACAACCCCCCAAGTTTATATAAGCAGTGAGCTCCCATCCATCTCTGTTCCCTCATTGTCCCTTTGGAGTTGCAGGAAGTCTAAATGCAAGAGTTGCAAGAAGTTTAAATGAAGAGGTGACTCTTGAAGAAGAGTTTCCCATATGTAATCCTTTTTGGTTTTAGGCCTTTCTTTGCATTCATGGTTGTGGGAGAATAGCAATCAGCAGCACCATACGTGTAAGGTACATTGGAAGCTTTAGTGCAGCAAGGGCTGAAAAGTGTTGTCTTCTACACCTATATTTGAAGGTAGCTGAATGGGACTTGGAGAGGAATGTTAGAAGGGATACAGACACCACTTTTGAAGTGAATTTTGAGTAGGGGTGGAGATACTGTGTATCAGAGAAGTAACTTCCAGAACTTGCAGTTTACTTATCTGTCTGTAACCATCACTAAGAAGGCCATTTGTAAGACAGGTAATTTTGGACACAGTCCTCAGTGGGACTGTCCATAGGGGTTGTCAGTATGAAGTTCAAATTCCAAAGTGCTGCAAGGTCCTTAGCATGCAAGGAGACATCAGTGAGCCCCTTTGGTCTCTCAGATGTGCTGCTACTATGGCTAAATGCTTTGAAAGTATTCTTGACGTAGTTGAAAGGCAGAAGAGTTGACTCAGATGTTGAAAGGGTTGGCTCCCCATGCAGATATTTCTTATGAGTCTGTGTTGCAAGTCAGGGACCCAGGGGCAGCTGTGACACTCCCTGGTGGCTCTGTGACCATGTCCCACTCTGCCCCTAGGTAGCTCTCCTTTCTTGCTACCTGTGGCTTGATGAAATAATAATAATAAGGAGGCTGCCCAAGAGCATTTTCATGGCCCCAGTCCATCTGGGCCCCCACTGGGGTGCCCCAACACCCTACTGGTTTCTACTGCTCGCAAGCTCCTTGGTGGGCCCCTGTGGTTGGCCATTATCTACAGGGCACCTAAAAGTTAGAGGATAATTGTGTGGCTCCAATCTTCCCCTACACCACGCCCAAAACCTCACAGGTGTTCCCATAATGTTGTTCTTTCCTGTTGGGGATTCAGTTTTTTTGGCTTCTCCCTTTTACTCTGGCTAGGCCTTCTAGACTGGGCCTACTGTGTCAGACCTGGCTTTGAGGCACTAGCTCTGGTTTGGCCCTTTCAGGCCCTGGGTCCCTGGCCCCTGTCTGGCTCTGTGACCTCACACTCTGCCCCCCTATGGGCTCAACAGTGACTCAAGCCTTGAGCCTTCCCCTGGCAGGGATCAAGGCAATCGCAAGCCCCTCAGGAACTAATGGAACCTCCATATACCACCCCTACAGTCCCAAGCCAAACCGCTGGTGTAACTATAACATAAACTGAAGCTCTTAGACTATAACATAAACGTAAAGGGGAAGCAGCCATCTGCCCATTTAAGAGGGTAACTGTCCCTCATTGCTTGGCTATGATAGCCTCCCAGCCCTGGGCGATATCCTAGCGAGCCCCCTAGCATCGCTGGTGATCCACATGCAGCACCACAGCCTCTTCAGGAGCTCTGCTGCGTGGAGCTCTTCACCCGGTGCCTACCAGGAAAAGACTAGCCTGCTAGCCCAAGCCTCAAGCTTATACCGTCCCAGGGCCCTGGCCCCTTCCAGTCAGCAGACTGCCCAGACTGCCTGCAGGTGCCTGCTCATTGTCCCAGTTGTCCTGTTGCCACAGTGGCCTGCAGCTGCTGCACCCTGCCTGGCCTGCAGTGCCCCCTCGCTGAGCTGCTTCTTTCTTTTAAACAAGCAGAGAGCCCCAGGCTCTCTGTTACCGTCTGTCTGGTGGCTTATGGAAAATTAAATCTCTTTGAGATTGAGACCTGAGTGTTGCTCCTTTTTTGCATGGGTAGTAAAGGTGATTGTACCTGGGGAGAGCATCCTGAACTCGATGAACTCTTTAAGTGCTTGTTCAGTCTTCAGAGATTTTGATTGTGCAAAGGCAACCTACCATATTTCTTGCGAAATGAGGAAGTACCTCAAGCAGAAACAGTTCCCTCAGTTCATGAAGGACCTTCTAGATTATTAAAACATACTTCTGATTCACATGGAAGGCTCCTGGCATCCTAGCATAATTATGGAACAAACCCAATTAAATTAAACCTTGGCAGCAGGGAAATTGGTTCCAGAAGTGCTTGGGCACCCACCTACTTCCTCTATCACCAAGAAGGCATACATTCCCCCCTCTCCAAAGACTCTATTAGGGACTTTCTGAATCCCTGAAAGTCATCAAACCCTGACTGTTTCAGACTTACCCTGGGATTAAATTCCAATGAGCCTTTAAAGAGTGGAGGTGCACTGGCTGAAGAGACAGATGGGCCCCAATACATCCCCAATACAGATGGGGAATTCATGGATTCATAGACGTTAAGGTCAGAAGAGACCTCAATAGATCATCGAGTCTGACCCCCTGCATAGGCAGGGTAGAGTGTTGGGTCTAGATGACCCCAGCTAGATACTTATCTAACCTCCTCTTGAAGACCCCCAGGGTAGGGGAGAGCACCATCTCCCTTGGGAGCCTGTTCCAGACCTTGGCCACTCAAACTGTGAAGAAGTTCTTCCTAATGTCTAGTCTAAATCTGCTCTCTGCTGGCTTGTGGCCATTATCTCTTGTAACCCCCGGGGGCGCCTTGGTGAATAAAACTTCACTAATTCCCTTCTGTGCCCCATGATGAACTTATAGGCAGCCACAAGGTCACCTCTCAACCTTCTCTTGCGGAGGCTGAAGAGGTCCAGGTTCTCTAGTCTCTCCTCGTAGGGCTTGGTCTACAAGCCCTTAACCATATGAGTGGCCCTTCTCTGGACCCTCTCCAGGTTATCCGCGTCCCTCTTGAAGTGCGATGCCCAAAATTGCATGCAGTACTCCAACTGCAGTCTGACCAGCGCCCGATAGAGGGGAAGTATCACCTCCTTGGATCTATTCATCATGCATCTGCTGATGCACGATAAAGTGCCATTAGCTTTTCTGATAGCTTCATCACACTGCTGACTCATGTTCATCTTGGAGTCCACTAGGACTCCAAGATCCCTTTCCACTTCCATGCCACCAAGCAGGTCAACTCCTAGGCAGTAGGTATGCTGGACATTTCTTCTCCCTAGGTGCCGCACTTTGCATTTCTCCTTGTTGAATTGCATTCTGTTGTTTTCTGCCCATTTGTCCAACCTGTCCAGGTCTGCTTGCAGCTGTTTCCTGCTCTCCAGTGTGTCCACTTCTCCCCACAGTTTTGTGTCATCTGCAAACTTGGACAGAGTACACTTCACTTCCTCATCCAAGTCTCTGATGAAGACATTGAAGAGTATTGGTCCAAGGACCTAGCCCTGCAGGACCCCACTGCCCATGTCCTTCCAGGTGGATACTGACCCATCTGTCACCTCTCTCTGGTTGCGACCCTCTTGCCAATTCACCACCCACCAGACTGTGTAGTCATCCAAGTCACAGTCTCTTAACTTGTTCACCAGTATGGGGTGAGATACCATATCGAAGGCCTTCCTGAAGTCTTGGTATACGACATCCACCCCTCCTCCTGCATCCAGGCATTCCATAACCTGGTCATAAAAAGAGACTAGATTAGTCAGGCACGATCTGCCTGCTACGAACCTGTGCTGGTTTCCCTTCAGCATAATTTGTCCTGCCTGGCTCTTGCAAATGTGAGCTTTGATAATTTTTTCAAAGATTTTGCCAAGGATGGAGGTGAGACTGATTGGCCTATAGTTGCCTGCATCCTCCTTCCTCCCCTTCTTGAAAATGGGGACCACATTGGCCCTTTTCCAGTCCTCCAGGACTTGACCCATGCACCATGAGCATTAAAATATTACTGCCAGTGGCTCTGCAATGACATCAGCCAGTGCCTTCAGCACCCTCGGATGGAGCTCATCGGGGCCTGCCAACGTAAAGGCATCCAGTTCTTCCAGGTGACTCTGCACTATCTCAGGGTCTATGCATGGTAGTCTGGCACCTTGCTGCTGACTCTCTACAACTCCAGTGAGAGACTTGTTGTGCCCCTCACTTAGGAACATGGGGGCAAAGAACTCATTGCGGAGTTCAGCCTTGTCCCACCTGTCTGTCACCAATTGTTTCTGTCCATTTAGCAGGGATTCTATTCCTTCCTGGGCCTTCCTTTTACTCCCTATATATCTAAAAACAATTTTTTGTTGTCCTTTACTTGGGATGCCGTCCTCAGCTCCATGGTATCCTTGGCCCATTTAACTGCCTCCCTACAAGCACTTTAAACAGATAAGTGGTTGTTAAGGCCACATATGTCGATTTGAGATTCTGCTCCTCTGTGCCCAACTGACATTGTCATCCTGACCGAACTCATAAGATATCTGGCCTCTGGCACTGTGCTGTGAAACTATTCTGTTTGGGAAAATTGTGTGAACTCTATAAAATTCTCAGCAATTTTAATCTTTGAAAAACTACAACTAGTGACTGACACCAGAGGAATGGGGCTAAGGAATAAGCTTCCTACATTTTGGCCCAAAGAAATAGACGCTATCCCACTGTTATCTATTCATTTTATCCAATGGCAACAAAACACAAACACACTATTGGTAGGGGTAGATACAGGGACTAAAGAGTATATACATTTCTTCTATGGCAGCACTCATCTCACTGATCTAAATTCCCACTAGCAGGTTGCCTACTGAACTAGTTTCAACAGGAGGGCTAGAAAGTGCCCATGGTAATGCCTTGCCCATGACCTGGTTGTTGGGCCCTTTTGCTGGGAAGTGAGACGTATTGGTTCAAGCTTCCTCTGGATAAATGTGATGTAGAATATGGCCAATTTGCCTCCAAAGAGAAGTTGGATTTGAATCTATAGGTTTATAGGACTGGAACTCAAATAGATCATATTCTTCCAGTCATTTAAAAAAATACCTCCACAACCCTGTTAGGTGAATGTCCCAGCTGTTTTGCACCAAATCTTCAACACAGTGATCAGAAACTAAGATTGACTTCTTGAGGTATCCACTTGTATAGAGGAACCTGCGGTTGTCATCGAATTAGCACATTTTAACCACATTTTCAAAAACTTGACCTAGAGGAATGCTGGCTGAGCTGAGGCAAGGCATGAGGGGAGAGAAAAGTGAAGTCTCTCCTATTAGAAAGGAAATTTTCCCACATCTTTCCCCTACCCATCTTCCTACAGCTTTTCACCTACCTATTCTAAACTATTGTCATAATTTTTTGTAGTTCAGATCATTTTATTTAAAGTCAGCAGAAGATGCTGTCAGTGCCTGTGAACAGGCAATGGGAGATTTCACCAGCTATCAAATATCACAGATAGACAGGTGGCTGTCACTGTTACATACAAAGTTGATAAGATTTCCTTGTGGATTTTATATTTGAATATAAGCCTGTTTAGAAAAATAGTGATGTCAAGGTTTGAGGAATTCAGCTAGAAATTAGTTAAAGTTTTATGCCCCCCCTGATTTTTCTAAGTCATTCTTTGCTTTTAAAAATATAGATAGTTTTTTATTGCTTTATTTTTCAAGGTCACTTAGCAGGGCTTACATTAAATGATGATTGCACTAAGTCTCATTTTATTAAAAATTGCTCTTTAGAAAGGGATCAGTTGAGCAACATTTCATTCAGGTTATATGCTACTTATTAATATCAGTATTTTATAGTACCCAAAATTGTGCTAGAGCTTCATATAAATCTACAGGGACAAAGTCCCTGCCTGGAGACCTTGTCATCTAAATTTTAGATTTTACTGGTAATGGTGGCAAAGTAGGCTTAGGGCTTGGAAGGGCACTGATTACAAGACATTTGATGATGCAGAAGTTCAGTTTTAAGTGCATTTCCTGAAGGTTCAGTTAATGAGTTTGGAATAAATAATTTTGACTCATTTTTAAAAGTGATGTAAAAATGAGCAATCAGGAAGGAAGTGTCTTTATCCTCAGCCTTGGCAACCCCATGTGCTTCCTGCCACCTACTCCCTTCCTCTCCATGCATGGGGTGACTTCAGGAATAGGGTGAGGAGCATGGGAAGAAGTGATCCAATCAGAGCTGGGGGAAAGGATGGAGCCTGCTAATTCAACTTCAGCCAGTTATAACAGTTATAACTTTTTTTCATGATGACATCAGAGTCAGTCAGTAGGTTGGCTCGCAGCAGTTTACCCCCACAGTGATTTGAGCTATGTCATGACTATACATTGAGATCTTCCTGTGGGAAAACAGTCAATCACACCTTGAGATCAACTGTGTTAAAGACAACTGGTAGGTCTAATGATATCCACTTGGAGAACCTGCCTTCACCCATCATGAGGAGACAGCCATTGACCAAAACAGGCTGAGTGCCACAGTCACAAAAAGAGACCGGCAGGGGCCAAAGAAATCAAAGACTTCTAGATACTTCAACGCCTTCAGCAGCCATTCTCTCTCGCATCCCCTGCCCCTTCCCAAGACCCTAAACCCTTCTTGTCTGATTTGGGCATTGACTCAGAGTTTAAAGATAAGGCGAAAGGGGAACCCATGGCCTCTGGTAACCTTGACATGTCTGGGAGCTACTCTTCCCTGAAAGAGAGAAATGATCACCATTTAGTAAGGGATCGCATTCCCTTGCAAGAGAACCACTAGCCCTCAGATACTTCCTTTGGAGATTAATTTGGGGCAGGTTACTCCCTTGAAATTACTGTTAGGTTTCTTAGTGAGACCAAGGGATCCTGGAAGATCAAAAACAAATACTTGAATCATTCCATGACCATAAACATTTCCTAGACTTGGCTTGTAGTATGGCAAAGACAATTCTAGCTAAGGAGGCAATAACGTATTATGCATGCAAGCTAAAAAAGTAAACACAATAAAATAAAGAGAAAACCAAAAAGAAAATTAAGAGACCAGCTTGACAGAGCAGCTTGTTAGTAAGGAACAAACCCCTTGACTGCTAACGGCAACTTTCTGGGTTATCCTACATGAAGCAGAGCCCTTACTTCTTTCTCCTTTTTCCTCCCTGCCTGCCTTATTTGTCCTCTTCTAAAACCTGTCACAGTGCTGACCTTTGCTCTTGGCTCTCTCAGCATAAATGGCTGTGGGGACCTGAGAAGGTGAGCAGATTTCTTTGAGTTCCTGGATCAGAAATGGTTAGACTTCATCTTGTTGCAAGACACCCACACAGATGGAACCAATGAGGCAGGCTGGTATGCCACCTGGAGTGAAACAGCCCTCCTTAACCACGGCACCAACTTCACTGCAGGCATTGTCATCCTCCTCTCACTAAAATTGGGACCCACCTCAGCAGTTGCCCAGGAAGCCATCCCCAGTCATCTGCTAATAGTCTGAACCACTTTGGAGCAGAACCACCTCGTCCTAATTGAATATAAATATATCCAATGAAGAGTGGTAGAGGGTGTGCTGTTTTCTGATGCTGGCTGACCTCTTACAGATTTTATCTAATGGCAGTGACCCAGGGGGTGATGTTCAACTGAACTTTCCAGGAAAATCTTGATGGGAATGGACCAAAGTCCCATCCACCTTCTACATGACAGCTGCAGACCATCCTACAAGCAACAAGCATATCCAATGTGTGGCTGCACTTCCATCCTAACATAAGGCAGCATACCTGGGTGAAGGTGAGCACCAACAACCTATCCATGGATTGCCTGTATTAGCTCTACATCACCGAACTCCATTTGCCTCCGCTTTGTTGCAGCCATATTACTCCATCACTAAAACTGGTAATGGAAACTGGTTTCCATAAAAAAAACCCAAAAAACAACTTGTTTATGGAAACTGGTTTATGGAAACTGGTTTTCCAAAAAAAAAATCTTGGTTTATGGAAACGGGGAGAGATTACTAAAGAGGAGAATACCTCCTCTGCTCGCGCTTGTAGGGAGGCAGTTAGAGAGGCCAAAGCTACCATGGAGCTGAGGAGGGCATCCCAAGTTAAGGATAACAAAAAATTGTTTTTTTAGATATATAGGGAGTAAAAGGAAGGCCCAGGGTGGAATAGGACCCCTACTAAATGGGCATAAGCAATTGGTGATGGACAGGGGGGACAAGGCTGAACTCCTCAATGAGTTCTTTGCCTCTGTTCCTAAGCTAGGGGCAAGACAAGGCTCTCACTGGGATTGTAGAAAGGCAGCAGCAGGGCACCATACTACCATGAGTAGACCCTGAGATGGTGCAGAGGCACTTGGAGGAACTGGATGTGTTTAAGTCAGCAGGCCCGAATGAGCTCCATCCAAGGGTATTGAAGGCACTGGCTGACATCACTGTGCAGCCACTGGCGGGAATATTTGAACGCTTATGAAGCATGGGCCAAGCCCTGGAGGATTGGAAAAGGGCCAATGTGGTCCCCATTTTCAAGAAGGGGAGGAAGGAGGACTCGGGCAACTATAGGCCAGTCAGTCTCACCTTCATCCTTGGCAAAATCTTTGAAAAAATTATCAAGGCTCACATTTGCAAGAGTCTGTTAGGACAAATTATGCTGAGGGGAAACCAGCATGGGTTCATAGCAGGTAGAACATGCCTGACTAATCTAGTCTCTTTTTATGACTAGGTTATAAAAGCTGGACGCAGGAGTAGGGGTTGACGTCTATACTTAGATTTCAGGAAGGCCTTCGATATGGTATCTCACCCCATACTGGTGAACAAGTTAAGAGGCTGTGACTTGGATGACTACACAGTCTGGTGGGTGGCGAATTGGCTGGAGGGTCGCACCCAGAGAGTCATAATGGATGGGTTGGTGTTGACTTGGAAAGGTGTGGGCAGTGGGGTCCTGGAGGGCTCGATCCTTGGACCTATACTCTTCAATGTCTTCATCAGTGACTTGGACGAGGGAGTGAAGTGTACTCTGTCCAAGTTTGCAGATGACACAAAACTGTGGGGAGAAGTGGACACTCTGGAGGGCAGGGAACAACTACAAGCAGACCTGGACAGGTTGGACAAGTGGGCAGAAAACAACAGAATGCAATTCAACAAGGAGAAATGAAAAGTGCTGCACCTAGGGAGGAAAAATGTCCAGCATACCTACAGCCTAGGAAATGACCTGCTTGAAGGCATGGAGGCGGAGAGGGATCTTGGAGTCCACTAGGACTCCAAGATGAACATGAGTCGTCAGTGTGACAAAGTCATCAGAAAAGCTAATGGCACTTTATCGTGCATCAGCAGATGTATGACAAACAGATCCAAGGAGGTGATACTTCACCTCTATCGAACGCTGGTCAGACCGCAGTTGGAATACCCTGGGGGTCTTCAAGAGGAGGTTAGATAGGCATCTAGCTGGGGTCATCTAAACCCAGCACTCTTTCCTGCCTATGCAGGGGGTCGGATTTGATGATCTATTGAGGTCCCTTCTTACCCTAACATCTATGAATCTATGAATCAGGACTCTCAGACCACAGTCTGATTTGAAATGAACTGGATTTTCCTGACTTGATTCACACCTGAATAGTCTCCCAGTGTCTCATTGTTAGCTTCCTGTAGGACTGCCACTTTCAGGACTGCTTCATGTACATCTGGTAGGTATGGGCAGCCTCAAGAAGCAACTTTACCTCCTGGAAGAAGTGGTGGGAAATGGGAAAAGCACAATTCAAGATTTTCTGCCAACGGGGTACACAGCAGGGACCCCAAGACTATCACCACAGTGTGTAAGAGCTTTGAAAAAGATATTGTGGAGCTTGATTGAGAAGAAAATACTTGGGATAAATGATAGAAGATGCAGCCTGAGCTGTAGAAACTGGAGCCCACTTCCAAGAAATTGCTGAAGATGATGCCCTGACTTGGTCCTTCTTTGGTTTGGAGAAAAAGCTCCTAGAACAAAAAATCATTGGGCTAAGTGCTCACAAACACTACTGAGTGCCAAGAGCATGCTATTAGCTATTTGCACAGAAGCCACCTATAGCAAAGCTGAGTGCTACCATTGAGGGCCTCATCATGGGAACGGTACCAAGCTTTGATGGATTACCCATCAAATTATACAAGACCAGTCTTCCTAAACCTAGTCCACCTGCACATCTTGCAGGAGAGCCTTGAACATGAGCTCCTACCAGTCAACTTCTGGGGAGTAGTCCTCTTGCTTCTGCCAAAGAAAGGGGAACTTGGTGACATTAAAAACAGAAGCCTGGTGTAACAGCTGAAAATTATGGCTGTGCGATAAGGTGCTTGCTGAAGGCTCTATGAAGATTAGACCAAGGGTTTTTTTTTCTCTCATTTGCTTAGATATTAAGCTATATGTTGTTGCTAAAAGCCTAATTAAAGCTTAAGCTGTAGTAAGGCCTCATATAAAGTAAGGCCTAGTAAATTTAGCAAAGCCTTGAAGTAGCAAGACCATGTGGCATAATTAAAATTAACCTTATAAAAAAAATGACAGGCTTGTATTTCTATTAATCAGTCTAAAGACAGTTAAAATAAAAATAATTTAAATGGCTGTACATTATCAGCACAGCTCATAAATTATAAATTAGCTGGCACATCCAGGAATCATTCAAAAGAAAAATGTAGCTTTATAAAAGAACTAGTATTTAAAATTAGCTGCTGGCCTGAATCAGTGGGCCCGTGGACCTCGAGGAGCCCAAGGACTGAATGCTAGGGTCCTTCCTGGTACCCCTTGGACAGTGCTGATCAGGAAAGCCTGACTTCGCTAAACTTTGCAGAATAAAAACTTGTACAGCAGGCGTCAGAGGGGGCTGCTGATAAGTTGCCGATGCAATTATTATTGTCTGTCTGTTGTTTTATTATCTGCGTGTAGTTGTGGTTTTATTAAATCAATAAACCTTTTTTACCTTTCTACCCCCGACCATATTCTCAATCCCAAACCCTCCACTGGCTGTTGGGATACATGCTATCACTGCTGTGGACTGATTACAAAATCCTGACCAAAACCCTGGCCAACCAGCACAACATTTTCATGGCCTCCTTCACAGGCACTGAACAAAGCTACTGTGTACCTGACAGAATCATCCAGGGAGACCCCAAGGCGGGGGCCTCAACACCTCTAATACCTCTTTATCTCAGCCTCGTCTGCCTGGCTATCAGCAAAAGCTGTGGATAACCAGCTGGGCCTGCACTCTGTCAACTTTGCTTATTGTCTCTTGGCTGAAGTGAAAGCTGCTCTCTTTGCAGGTGTGTTTGCTGTCCTGGATGACCACCTCTGTATATGAGAAGCCCTCCATGATAGCAGCTCTTTAGATAGACACCCTCCCCCCATTCTCCTATCATTGCTAATTTCTCTGGCTGTAGAAAGCAAAGAGAGTGGCAGGCCCAGTAGCTTCTGTCCCTTCCTGTGCCTGAAGAGAGCACTGGTGGCTTTGAGATCCTGTCTGGGAAGACACTGCACCTGTCATGCCCATGTCCTTACCACCCACCCTGAAACAACTTGAAGGCAGTGCCTAGTGGCAGCAATGCTAGAGCAAGCCTGCCCAGCCTGGCGCACCCTGTACAAGCTGTCTAGCACCAAGAGAACTAGTGACTTCCAATGGCAGCTGCTGTGTGAGGTCCTGGCAACAGTCACCTTTGTCTGCTACTTAAAACCAGCAGCAGAACTGCATCTTCTGAGAGGAGGTGAAGACTTCCATCCATGTCTTCCTGGACTGCTTCCAGCTGTGGCTGCTTTTTGTTGCCTTCAGCATTTTCTTGATTCACTGGATTGATATGTGGGCAGCAGGATAGGCCTTACGAGGAGCATCTGAGGGACCTGAACCTGTTCCGCCTCAGTAAACAGAGGCTGAGGAGGGACCTGGTGGCTGCCTATAAACTGCTGAGGGGAGATCAGCAGGAAATAGGCAGGCTTTTTTTTCCCGGGCACCACTAGGGGTGACTAGGACCAGTGGTCACAAGTTACTGGAGAGCAGTTTTAGGTTGGACATTAGGAAACACTACTTCACAGTTAGGGTGGCTAGGACATGGAACCGGCTTCCTAGGGAAGTTGTTCTTGCTCCTACCTTGGGTGTC
>JAGPOW010001338.1:4934459-4967005 GCA_030014935.1 Caiman crocodilus
CATGACACCACCTAAGAAGCCAAACCCCCGTAGTGAAATCAAACCCCTTGTAATAACGCCTGAGGCCAGCTTCATACCATAAAAGGAATAGAATGAAAACAAAGAATTTCATAGGCTAGCTCCATGTATAAAAAACCCCCCCGTAGCCAGACCGAGTGGAGCTCTCCGTCTCGCGATCCGCGGCTTGTGATCGTTGAGAGGTCGGATGAAGGATCTCTGCCAAAAGCTGTTTGCTAAGCCATAGCAAAGAGCCAAAAAGCAGAACCTGGAAATCCCCGAATCCCCCCCCTCCTTCTCTCGGTGATCAATCTCTCTCTGACGGTTGTAACGTTCCTTCGGTCATCTGTCTCTGTCGGTTGTAAACGGACCAATAAAACTGCTACTTCTAACAACGAACGTGTGAGTACAACCTTATCTCAGCATTCTCGCGATATCTGATCTGTCTAGCAGCCAATAAAAGGGGAAATCAAAGCCTAGTGTGGGAAAAAGAAATTAGCTAGAGTCCGTTCGTTCTCACCCTGGGGCCTGTCGGAATTAAGGCTCTGGAGGTGCGACATCATCCACTTTCCTTGTCTCACTCAGAGTTGCAGTGCTGATATGATATCTCACCAGTTCCTTGGAGATGATGGCAACTCTTCTTTTTGGTTGTTCATTGTCTTGGTTATCCATCAAGGTGTGAGTGTTTCATGTTGTGAAAATCAATCTCCTCTTGTGATGTTCTTCACCACAGAGAGAGTGCATCTCTGGATGCACTTATCCAGCCAGAAGTAAATAAGACAGCCTAGGTTTTGGGCACCTTTTCAATTCCCTTCCCCATGTAAGGTAAGTAGCGGGAAACTTGAATAGGACTGCTCTGTCGTGGTAGCAGCTGCTGAGTTACACCCCGGTCTCAACCCAGATGCAAGATGACTATCAGGCTTCTGCCACCTGCATGTAGATTCATGGCTGGAGACTGCTGGATAGTACTAGTCCTTTCTTCATCACCACTGGTCCATTGTTTCAGGGCTTTAGAAAGTTGGTAGACGAGAGTGTATAAGCCTGCGGTAGAAGTGTAAGCGTGACTTTGTTTAATGTGAGGAAGCTGGTACCAGAAACAGCAGCCACACAATCTTGGCATTGTGAAGATCTAGGCCCAGTGGCAAGGGAGAAGCCTAGATGACAGGAAACCTCCACCTTGCTGAAGCTTCCTTCTGTCTTTACAGCTATTGAGATCCTGACATCATCTTCTGCTTGATTTGCTGTTGAGGACTTGGGATGGACCATGGTTTTTCTGGAATGACCCCTCAGGCCTGTTCACCATGGGTGACCTTCCAAGGGTGTGACATACCAGGCAACATAGCTCTGAGGAGCATTGAGGCACACATGCTTATCTACCACTACAGTCTCAGTCCACGGAGGAGGCCCTGATGTAATGCATATAAATAGTACATAGAAATACATGTCAGCGGTTAATATAACCTTTCAAAAGCAACACAAAAAGCAAGGGTATGAGTTGGTTCTTGAAAGCCTGTTTATTCATTTACCTTAAGTACTCGTATCGCCAGTGACAGACTGTCTGAGCATGTTGCATTAGTCAGTGCTGACCGTTTCAGCACCCCTGTCGGAGACACAAGTCCTCTCTCCATTTTACAGGTGTGGAGCTGTAGCAGAGAGGCTAAATAATTTGCCAAAGGTTATAGAAGAAATGGATGATGAAGAAAAGAGCTGGACATAGGTTCCTTGAGTTCCAATTTAACATCTGAACCGGTGGGCCATTTTTCCTTCTTCTAGTCTTTACATATATATTAATACAGGCTAACAAATAATACTCATATATCATTAAGGCTTGCTGTGCAGTCATTCACAAGAGACAGAATCAACATATTTGTCTAATTATGTATTCTTTGCTACCATGGCCCTTCTTTGCAAGAGCTGAAGTGTTTGTCCATGTGCTCTGACTCAATTCCAATTAAGTCATCAAGCATCCTGCCTAAGAGCTACTTTTGCAAATGTTATTTATCTTAATTTCCTGTCCGGAGCTTCAGTCTACTGCTACCACAATCAAAATAATTTCTTTGTTCCATCCCAAAGCTAGCCATGTTCCAGGGGTGTTCAGACTAGCTTTAATTAATATAGTGGATATGTTAGGGTGCTTTGAAATCCTTATGAATAAAAGCATTAGGACATTGTGTCTAATTAAAGGACGTAAGCAGTGTTGCTCCATTACTCAAATAAAGGTGCTTTAAAGGTGCATGCTATTTCTCAAGTAATTAATCACCAGGTCAAAACTGAAGCTTTACAATTTTTTTTGGAGTTATTTTGTTAGTAGTAATTAGCCAGCTACTACTTTTCACAGGGGAGAAAGTTCTTTAGAAGTGATAGTGTCAAGTACACTACGGGCACATTAGATGTCTGAGTTTTGCAGCTGATGATGTTATGCAAATACCTAAGATAATAAAATGCTTGTGAGGGGATAAACTGATCTAGCAAAGCATTGTATCTATGGTTTTAAGGGGCTATTTTTATCTAAGAAAAACTTCACTCCACACATACACAACTTAAATGAGAAGTGACACGGGCTGTCAACAATCCATTCACGATTTAGCTCTAGAAGTTGCAGTTCAGTGAGTGAAGAATTTTGGAAGAAAACTGTATTCTTGGATATGCTTCCCCTGTTCCTCCTATTCCAGGCCACCGCCCCCTCCTAGAGAGAAAAACCTGGTAACTCCATTAAAGAATAGCAGCCTATAACTAGGGACCTATAATATGTGGATTAATGGCTTCACTGGACTTAATCAGGGTAATTTAGCTGCAGTGTGGGGCCATGTGGCAATCTGCCAGGAGGGGCAGGACTTTCAGGGTTCCTCAGCCAATTAGAGGTATGGGGGGCCCTGTCGTATTTGACCCGTGAAAATGGCACTGCACCCCACCTCCTGCCTGCAAAATCGGTGAGCAGCCGCCTTGAATTGAGTAGGTTCCTACCTATAACTGTAAATCATAGCGTTACACAAAGCTTTCATTTAAACAACTTGCTGCCCCCACCATGTAGTATGAAAAGAAAATCCCCCCGGCATTGGCCCAGCAGCGGATAATTTACTACCAGCTTGAAGCATTCAGGATTTGGAAAAGGCTACAAGGAGAATTGAATCAAAACTATACTGAAAAACAGCTTTCAAACATAAGAATATAGGGCCAGACACTTTTCCACCCACAAGGTGCTTACATGGATGTAGACACATAACTGTGGTCCTGGTCCACCCTAAAATCCCACTAACATGGACTTTTGTAATACTGAAGACTACTTTGCAAGAGCTGCAGTGAGGAGCGGGGAAAGGATACACCCGTTCAAGGCGGGCGGAATAGGATCACATTTAAACGCTCAAGACGTGGAGTAGTATCTGGCACATAAAGTGGGTTGGGGCAGTTGGGGTCCAGGCTGCCAGTCACAAGAGTAAAGACAACAGATTCCAGACGTGCCAGTCACGCTTACAGACAAAAGCATAGCAGGGAACAGAGAGACGATAGTAATAATCTAACACCGCACAATAACTCCCCTGAAAAACGGAGCACGGGGGAGCTCAGCAATGCCAGCTGTACGGTTGCCTTGTCAACCTTGGCTTGGCCCCCTTGTGCACCTGCATTATGAGACTCAGATGAACCAGACTTTAATTACATGGTCACATCCTCTTGTTTTTCCACAAGACCTCTGATTCATTCGGTGCACAGGGTGGACAGTGTTCACTTAATGAGCAGCTACTCAATATTTTATCTCATTGCTCAATGGGTGACCCCTACGCATTATTCATGGCATATTATTCAAACTTTGCTCCGAATATAGAACTATTCATTTTTTTTTTGTGGGTCCTTCTGTGACACTCGTCACCAGAGCATCTGGCTGATTTCTGTATGTGAACATCACTTATTTTGACAGCCCTGCTATGAGAGGAGGGGGTGTTTTGGTTATTGCTACCCACATTTTACACGTTTTTGACTAAGGAAGGGAGTCAGTTAGGTCAGATGTCCCTGGTAAGACAGCCACATTCCAGGTTGGGGATGAAGACAGAAGCCCACCCCAGCCCTGAGCTCCCCGTCTGCTGCTCCTCCCGAATCCCAGATCTGATGAGCAGTCTGAGGCTGAGCACATGAACTCTTAAGACACTGGCCACCCGCAGAGCACCGGTCCCCTGCATTCATTGCCTGGTCTCCAACTATGGATACTCACTGAGACTTCAGAGGCAGATTTGACTGAATTAAATGGGAAAACATTTGTCTAAGTGTGCATTGAGGGGTGTGTGTGTGTGTGTGGGGGGGGGGAGTTATCTCCTTTCTCTTGCAGGAGACCAGAAGCATTTGTGGATCATGGACTCTGATTATAGTCATTGTTTGAAGGGACCATGTTATTAGTACTATGAAGGCAGTGTTTGGCCCTGAATGTTAATTATTCTGTAGCACTGAAATGCAGAACCAATAACTTATGTAAAACCTTAGAATGAGTCTTTCTTGAGATGGTTTTTAAATGGAGTTTGGCTAATTAAGCAGCAACAAAAAAAGCCTTTAAGGCTAGGGCTAGGAGTTTAGTACAGTTCTGTGCGGAACAGACCAGGGACACCGACCTACATAACACAATCCTTTGCATTTCATCCTGTAATTCTTTCCAACAAACCTGTTCTTGATTTAAAGATGGGAACAGCCAGCCCTTGGTAAGATCTTCTGGGGGTAGATTAAGCACACTTAAAAAATTGCAACTTATACACACTTTGGGTTTTCTTAACTTCAGCTTCCAACACTTGAACTTTGTAATGCCTCTATGTTTGTTTAAAAGCCTTCTAGCGTCAAGGGCCGTATCTCTGTTTAAGTATTTCTATTTTGTAGCGTTTTTTTTCGAACTGAGCACAGCATCCCAGCCGCAGCCTCTCGGATGCTTTATTCAGGGGCCATAGCCTTTCTCAACTATTCCTTTGTTACCAATATAGATTTGTGAAGCCCATCTTCACATGGGAGAGACACATGGGAAGCACTAGCTAGCTGCTTTTCCCTTTTGGCCCGTTTATTACCTGTTATTATTTGATCTTTTCAAACCACCATTTCTAAATGCAAGACTGAATTGTCTTAATATCAGCTGCTGAAACCATTAGGTCTCACCCGGGGGGGCGGGGGGGAATCTAGATCTTTTAATAATGATCATATAAAATCTTTTCATTAAAATGTATATTTTTAAATGAGCTGTTCATTTCTGCTGTATTTAAGAACACTTTTTTTAGGGGGTCCAAGTAGCAAAAGGGCTAGATTGCACATTAAGATGAAAATCGGAGGTTGCCCCTGCTCCCCAAGTAAGCACGCGTTTGGCTTTAGTGACCATCTAGAAATTTGGCTTCAGTGGCCATCTTACAGGATGAAGGAACTACAAGCAAAAAGTGAATTACCTTTACCAGCACCTTGTTTTCCCCATTCACTTAATTGCATGGAAATCTGATTTTTTAGGTACTGGAGTGCCACATTTGGAATTGTGCTTGAGCTTATTAAACCAAGTGGAAAAGAAACAATGGTAGGGGCAAAGGTTGTCTTCCTCTGCAGCCTGGAACATGGATCTCTTACTAGGATCATCTTACCTAATCCATTCCCTGCCAGTGGTGACACCTCTAAGAACACAAGAAGTGCCGTTCTGGGTCAGACCAGTGGTCCATCCAACCCAGTATCCTGTGTCCAACAGTGGCAGAACTGGATGCTATACAAGGAGAGCATCAAACCCAGTATCTCTACAGTGATCTGCCCCTTATTCAACACCCACCCTAGCATCCACCGTTACTTGAGTTAGAAATGCCAGAGGACACAGCTCTAACCATTCTGTTTTTTTTCTCTCTCCTATTTGTGTAAAGCACTAAACAGTGTAGCAATTGTCTCCTGCTGCCAAAGGAAGGCAGGAAATGTAAGGCTGCTCCAGTTACATCCCCTCCACCCCCATTTTAGTGACTTTGCCACTGAAATCTCGAGGATACGTGACTTGAAAGTCATGGAGACAGATGAGCAAGTCCTTCTATATAGTAGTGTGTATAGCTTCTCCAAGAAAGCATAGCTACTCTGCAGCCAAGCAATGTTTCATCTGTCACTGTATACCTGTACATGCCTCTGTGTTGATTCTCCAGCAAGTTCATGGGAGGGGGGAGGGTAGGAAATGTAGAGTCCAGTGACTTTTTATCTGTCTTTCCAAAATTTGCATTAGCTTTGGATGCTTTTACAATGACACGATGCTGATGAACGGGTGCACCAAGGAGCATGTGACTACTTCACAAATATCTACAACAGGAATGCTCTTTAAAAAGGCCACAGGAGCCACCTAAATGTTTGTAGATTATGCAATGATCTGCGATGGAGGTGTCCCAGGACCAAGTCATAACAGGGCCTGGCAGGGACCGGGGAAGAGGGTTGACCTAATGTATGTTGTCACGATGATAGGCTGCCAAGAGTAGGCAGGGAAGCAAGGAGAGGGCACCACTGCTGCTGGGCCCACCTGCAGGGGCTAGATGTAAAGATGGGGCTCAGAGGGGCTCCACAGAGGAGAGAAAGTGCCTGGATGAAGAGATGGGGCAGGACACAGCTGAAAGAAGCAAGGATGAAACAAGAAAAATGGGCTTCATCTTCTCCACATATGGTCCATGGGCTGGAACCCAGAGGAGTGGGTCAGCCTATATTCCCCTACCCACCTGTGATGATTAAGTTGTTGTATTGTTTGGTTGGATGGTGTGTGCTTAAAGTGGGTTTTTTGTGATGGGTTTTGTTCTGGTAGAGAAAGGGTGAATGGCTGGATTGCAGAGGGGCTGGCTAATAACACTTTGCTACCTAGATGGGGCTAGAAGGACCCCTGCCCAGGTAACTGCGGCTCTTTCTAGAAGTTGTTTGGGGAGGAGATATAAGTAGGGCTGTACCTGCCAGCACTTTCCCCCTTGGGTGGCCTGTGAAGCTGGGCCACAGTGACAGGGAGCACCACTGGTCCCCACTGGGGAGCCAGCATTTTATTTTTATTTAGTTTTTATTTTTGTAAGTTGCTTTCATGGACAATCCTATATTTCACGTTTTCCGTGAAATCCATGAAATCACGAATTGAGCTGACCCTTAGCTGCAGGCAGGGAAGCCACAGGGCGCATGGGCCACGGAGGCCCAGGAAGTCTGCTGGCAAGAAGCCCTAGACAGTGGACATGGAGAGCATCTGCTGCAAGGCGTCAGCAGCTGAACAGGCTGGCGTGGCTGGGCAGAAACAACCTGCTGAGGCTGATAGCGAAGTCGAGACCTCTGGGGACAAGGAGGAGTTTGCTGCAGACAGTGACAAAGAAAGCACTGGCCAGGTGTGTGAGTGAAAAGTGTTAGGAGATAGTCTGCTTTACACATTTATTTTATGTTCTGTCTTCCCCAGCTATGTTGCAGTGTTTTCCCTTAATTATTAAAGTTGGGGGAGGGGGGTTAATCCCTACTTTGAGCTGTCCTTTAATTGGGTACATCACCTCACGGGGTGTATGTACCCTCTCGGTCTTGGCTGACTCAGGGTCCTATCACATCGCCCCCTTTGGCACTGGTTATCAAAGCATAGCACACTAATGGGGGCGTCCTGGGATAGCGAGGTACTTGGATAGTGAACCAGATGCAGAACAGTGATTGTACAGTTGGACACTAAGCCTGGCTCGCTGCAGGTCCCCATTTAAGTGAGAGAGGGCAAAGCTGGAGTAATCAGCCTGAAGAAGGCGTTTGTGCCTGAAAGCTTGCAAAGAAGGATTTTTTTTTCCAACTATTTGAATTGTTGTAAAAAAAGGTATCAGATTTATCCAAAGAACGTTGAACCTGGGTAATGACATTTGGTGGCGTTCACTTGCTCTATTGCAGTGGCACACAGCCCCTCTGATGCAGTGTATTTCAACCTGGAGCTCTACCCCAGCTGTTCATCACTACAGAACCTCTTCCAGTAGAAGTGGGTGCAGCGCTAAAGGCTGGAGGCTAAAGAAGTGTGGCTCATTAGTGCCCTCAATGCATTGCCATTAGTTCCTGTTTATGCATCCCCATTCTGGCTGTTCAATTCTACGGCAGCATCTTAAGTTTGTTCACTCTGCAGTAACTGTGGTGTTGTGCGATTTCCCCCTGCTACCTCAGGTCCTTGGGGCTGTCTATCTCTAAACCTGCCTGAAAAGCTAAGCCAATGCTTTGTTGGTCAGGCAACAGTGAGTGCAGATAGATTGCTAGCAATACACGAACTAGCTACTTTGAAGTGCTGTGATGTAGAAACCACCCCAACGCTGCACTCTTCTTTCAGTATGAGAGCAGATGGTGATCTTTTTATAGTATCCAACATCTGGCAGAAGACCAGTTTGCAGGTTTGTGCACTGTTACCTGGATGTGGGCTCATGGACCACCTTTATACACGCTCCGCTCTGCGCGGGTGTTTTGATCCGACGTCACAGCTCAAAAAGCTTTGTTGAAGCAGACCAAGCAATCATTGTGAAACGGCACCCCTCTTCAGAAGAGGAGCCTGTTCTCTGCTCACTTGAATTGTGAATTCTGTTTCCAGCCGGAGAGACAGATGAAAATCACTTGTACCGTCATCCCACGGCCGTCCAGTAACACGGTTTGCTGAAAACACTAATGATCTCTATTCCCGGACATTTCAAACATAGGCTGAGCAAGGAAGCTTATTTTCTGACACCGGAGTGAGAAAGGCAAGTCTCATGCTGTTTTTGGCTGTGTAGGAGACATGAATTTATCTTTATTAATAAAGACAAAGAAAAGTGTAACTAATTATTAAACTCCACCTGCTTTTCCCTTTTGGTACTGGTGGCTTTTACATTTATAACATGGCTATTCCTCACATTGCCAGTGACTACTAGAGTTTAAGTCCAGTCCAGTCTCCAGCATTGAGACGTCTACTTTATCTTGTTGACATATATTTTGCTTTTAGAAAAAAAAAATTAAGAAACAAGAGGTTTTTGACAACCTAGGAGTATCTCCTCAGCATTTCACACTACAGATACCCTCTCCTGAAAGTCAAAACTATCTTGCTTGTTCCCAGCTTCTCACATTACTGGAGAGGTCTTACCTGACCTAACCCACTGGGCCTTACTGGCCATTGCTTTGTGAGGTGCTTTTGTCCTACTGGCCGCCTGCACACCAGCTCCTCCAGGCATAATGTTGGCCGGCCAGATTACTGAAGAAGTGTCCTAAAGGAACATCTCCATGAGCCTGAGTGCCATAGTCTGCTTCCTCACCCTCCTGGCTCTAGTGGGAGACCAGGTCCTAGGGGAAAAGCCACTGTCCACCCCTTTTCTATGACCTCCATCGACAATAGGTCAGGTGTTATTCTTGGAACGATGAGCATGGATGCTTATCTAGCATAATTCAGCGATTTCCTGGATACTTGCTCATTCTGCACCCAGAGGAAAGCCTGAGTGCTTCTGTTAATAACCTGATAAAGTTCACTGGGCACATGTGATATCTTTTATTAGACCACCTAAATAGTTGGAAAAAGTCTTCTTTGCAATCTTTTGGGTGCCAACACCCTTCTTCGGGCATAGGGAGCGTTCTCAAAAAATGGGTGCTATTTATGTTTCTCTGCTTGGTGTCCCTGATTGTCATACTTTGTTTTCCAGAGCCCCGCGCCCCGCACAGAAACACATGCCCGAGCTGCAACAGAGCCTGTTGACCCCCGATAGACCTCGTCAGCCATCTTCAACCCACTCAGAAGATGGCCGAGGAAGACGATCATTCTTGACTACAAGGGATTGCCAATGATGGTGTGTTTGGTTATTGCCGTCCTTCATCCTTTTTCACTTTCTTTTAATAAAAAAATTCCTGAAGTAATGTCTGAGGTCACTGGTAAAGGTAATGCATGTTCCAGCATGGCCTGGACAGTGCTGGCTTTAAAAATAAAAAGGTCCAGAACCCCAACAGGTTGTAAAGAAACAAAGATGTGTCTTGGTTTACATGTTTTATCCAAGAAAACTGGATGCCACCCTAGGTGAGATATGCAGCACCTGCTCTACGTGTGCTAGAACCTCCTCTAGAAAGGAAGTGGCTCTACAGAGCCTATTGGGGTGTGCAGAAGGCTGCTACACCACTTCCAGTTCATCAGGAGGCAATACGTGTAGAGCAGGCATGGTGTGTCTTAGTACAATGCTGCTCGGAGTCATAATTTAGCAATATTACTCTGGCTGAGGGTCTCGTCATTTTGACAGGTTTAGCTATTGCTATTTTCTGTTTTAGGGCCCTTTGTTCATCACCTGTACTGTGCCCAGAGTCTCAGAAACCAGCCCTTTACCTTTCACAGGCACTAAATTGCCTGAAACACTGTTTGTTTAAACGGCCATTAGTCTCAGTCTTTCTTGTCTGCCTTCTGTAGATATTGGGTCTGTTATTATAGTAAATCAGGCATAAAAATGAGTTGCCATTCAACCATGCGCAACCAAATATTCTGAATCAGCTATTTTTGTCTTTGTTATTTTTTTTTGTGATTTTTTCCATTTTGTGGGTTAACCGGCAGAATTGGTTGGAAACCAGGTCTTTAGTCTGTGGAAACTTCAACTAATAAGCACAACATTGAAACGCATTTTTTTTTTTCAGAAAAAAGCCTTCTGGTCCATTACTGTTTTGATGAAATAGGATGTTCCACACCCCACCCTGCCTCAGAAAAAATGGTAGTTTCCATGGGGTACAAAAATGTTATTAAAAACCAAATTTTTAAATTAAATTTAATTTTTTTTTAGAGTACAAGATAGATTTGATGGGAATTTTTCAACAAGTCTTGTGAATTCAGTATGCACGAATGCAGCACTTGAAAGCCCAGCCCACCCGCAGATGTAAATCCTCACCAAACATAAACCACCAAGGAAAGAGAAAGGTCTCGGTTTGGCCCGCAAGGATACTGCGGCGATATGTGATGGTGTACAACGTGGTACAAAGCACTGGCATAACATAAGCTTGCAGATGTGAGTCAGATTTTATGCAAGGGTTGACAACTCTAGCTCCATCCCTCTGAAGTGCCTGGTCTGAGTGAACATAGCAAACCCTCCATAGCATTAGATTAGTCCAGTAGTTATGGGTCTACTCCTGCTGCTAAGCAGCAGCTGGTCTAAGAACTTTTTAAGGTATTTGCAAGACCTGTACACCCACCCATTATATATCACTTCAGAGCCTACAGCGTGGATTTCCACAACATCCAAAATATCGCAAAACATATCTGAAAAAAACATGAGAAACAAATAAAAAAAATATCCTAAAAAAAGCATCAAATGAGGCTGTGCATACACATGTACCAACCTATGAACCCTTGATTAAGCCGACTTCTGGCTGTGTTTTTTTTGCCCCCGAAGTGAACACTGCAGTGCTATACATGAGAATGTAATTGCCTGAAATAATGAAGAAGAAAGAGTATACTGAATAGTAGATAGTGCAGATAACGAACTCGGCAATGGGGATATTCGACATCCAACCAAGTGTCTCAGTTGTTTGTTTAACAAACTTTTAATGTGGGAATAGATTGTAAAAACTGGCTTAGTCAATGAGAGGAGATTTACTGTAAAAAGACTTCACAACAACACTGTGGGCTTAGAAATGATAACAGGAGAGATTAATGAAACTCACATTATTTTGCCAAGAGTCACACTGCACCCTCAAAACAAGCTCTATCTTTTAAGAGATACAGGAGGCAGGTTTCGCAAGGACTATCAAAAAATTCAGTCAAACACTTGATAGAGTTCATGTTTGTCTATGGCAGCCTGTACTTGGACATGGCCAACTGTACGTGGCAATGTCGAGTGAAAATACAATATATTCAGACAAGAAAAAAGTTGCAAGAAAAAATGAAGCAAACTTGAGTTGATCAAGGGTGTGATGTAGTTGTGTGTTACAGCCTGAAGCTTCTTTTCAGTTTAAGCCGTCAGACAGCTCGCAGTTGGTGAAGACAACTTGTACAGGAAATTCAGGAAGAATCTTATTTATGAAGCAAGCACGGACCCAGAATGAATGCTTTTAGAGAAAATTCACTGGGTATGCACTTATGCTGACTGAAGGCAATATTTCTGGGGCTAAAGTCTTGATCCTGAAAGGTTCAAATGCTTCTGATGCCAGTTAAACTTCATGGGGGTAGATGGAGTTCAGCACTTAGCTGCAGATTTCCCAACAAGGCATGCAGCCCTGACACTCTGTGGTTTTCATACTGGGTTTAATGGGACTCCTGGTGTGTTAAAATTTGGCAGGACTGAGCTCTAATCTTCCTTTTTTAAGTCCAGTGAATGTTTCACTGTAAATAAGATTGCCAATTCTCATTTGGATATCCCTTAGTCTTTGAATTCAACCTGAGGCCACTGCTGGACAGAACAGAGCCTGCTGTGTCTGGACACAACATTTATCTTGATAACACTAATTTGCTAGCATCTGAGTTATAAAAAATAGCTTTCTAATTTTTCCAGTCCGTTCTAATTTGCTTCAGGAAGTGAGGGTGTTTAACATAAATTTCACAGAAAGCCTAGCAAATATTATCCCCCTGATTCCAAATATTTATTACATTGTAGTTGCTTTAAGAAAATGGAATTGAAGACGTCTGACCTATTATTATATGATGTAGATGAATAGGAAGCACTGTCATCTGGGATAATTTGATTGAAATCTCTGCTACTGATCCATTTTGTTTTAATGTCTTCTTTATTTTTCATCCCTTTTATTTTTGTGGATGCTCAGTTAATATAGCTCTTCAACTTGGTTCAAAAGCATTGGCAGCCATGTTCCTTTTTTGGGGCCAGCATACTACTTTTGTTGATAGTAAGCAGTGAATTAAGTATATGTGTTTCCTTGTTAACTTCACAATCACCCCTTCCCCTGAGCATGTGTGTGCATGTGCACGTGCATGTACATGCGCAAGTTCATTTTTGATGCGTAAATCCAAACCTAGAATTGAGAAAAAGAATCTGCCATGGCTACTTGTTGCTGCCAAGCTCAAGATCTGTCTCTACTGTACTTAAGGATAGCAGTGGGAGTGGTTTTAGCATGATTTTGCCACCTCATTTTATGCATAGTTTATTGTATGCGGAGTCTGAGCAGGTGGGCACAGCAAACATCTTGGAGGCAGTTTCCAGGGTACTGGGGAAATAGTGTTGTTGTACATGAAGAGCCTGGTTCTATCACTGCTCACACCTATACTCTAAGGCTCTTGCCAAAGTAGGGCCGATTCCCATATGGGGCCCTGATTGATGACCTTGAAATGTAGAACATATTAATAAACCTAATATCAAAAGCAATTAGCGGTGAAGTTCTTGCAGAAGAACTTGTATTTTTCCAGCAGCCAAAAAGCTCAAGTGTAGGGGATTTGGGGACTTTATGTCAAGATTAAACACAACTCCATTTGCTTTTGTCTGAGTCCCTCTCCCCCAGTTAGCTTCTCAGTAAGAAGGGAAGCTTAACTAGTGAGGGGAGGTTGCTATGGTGCTGGCTGTCCTTTCTTAGGTTTTTTTTTTCATTTACAAAAACATTACTGATACTTGTTAAGCGGTGATACTGTGGTGGGTACTATAGAAAATGCAGTTCTTTGACTGTCTTACGTGCCTTCCAAATAAATGGATAGCTCAGAGTACACAGGGCCATCTCTATGGCTAGGGACAAACATTACACATAAATCGGTTTAAGTGATCAGAAACTTGTTTAAACCTGTAACAGAACATAATTGCAGTGCACATAAACCAGTTTCAAAATGTCTGAAACTGGTTTAAGATAAACTTGGTTGAATGTAGCATCAGACTTAACTAATTTGGGTCAAATCGGTTTATGCAATGTCTGCCCCAGATCCCTTCCTGGTTTCAATTAAACCAGAGTCCCCCAGCATTCCTCAGGTTTGTAGCCCTGGGTGGAGCTAATTTGATCCAGAGAGCAGAGCTGGCCGTGCCCTCCTTCTCCCTGGCCAGAGTTCAGACAGAGACTGTAAGTAGGGCAGGGTCTACTTGACTTCTCCTTGCCCCCCACCCATCGCTCACTGCTCAAGCAGGGACCCCCCCTCCCATCTCCCACAGCATGGACCCGAGCCCCACAGACCCGAGTCATGTGGTATGCTAGCTAATACTGAGAGGTGTCTGTGCGTATGTCTCCAATTCCACTGGGACAGGCAGACAGAACAGTATCTGCTTAAGACTTTTGGAGCTAATCAACAGGTCATCTGGTAATGTCTCTCCATTCCTTCCATGGATAAAGCTGTTTAATAAGAACTTAAATCAATGAGAACTGCTGAAGCTTTACAAAACTCTTAAAGCTAATATAGTATAATTAAGATGCTTATATGGTAGTCTTATGGCCAATGTTTTTCAAATCTGGTGTATGTCTATATTGCATAAAAAGGTACTTGATGGCCCTATAAATTAAGTATTTGGAGATGCACTCAACAATTAAGAGTTAAATATATGACAACATTCTTAAGGAGGCTTATTCTAAATCACCTAATGGATTTTGAAGCAAAAAATCCCGTTGGAAATCAGATAACTACTCCCTTTTAGTGGAGTCACATTTATGAATAGGACATTATGAGATCTACTTCATCACTGAGCTTCATTTGGTTAAGCTATGCGTCTTCAGAAGAAAAATACATAATTAAATGAAGTGTAAAATGACATAAGCTAGGGACAAACACTGAAAAAGCTTGAGCCTGAATTGATTCAATTGTTGCTGGTTAGCCTAACCTGCAAAGCTTGAACCTGTTGGGAGGTGGATAGACACTCCTTTTTCATTCTTGAAACTCAGGCACATGCCTGCAGTGGCTCAAGCTAGAAACCAGGGGGTGCTCAAGCAGCCCTCCTTTCCTTTCCATAATGCTGAGCTGAGGGAGGGTGTGGCCAGGCCCCGGCAGAATGCTGTGTTTAGAGAGGAGTTCCCCCCCATCCTGAGCAGCCCAGCACAGAGTTGCTAGCACAGTGTTTATCACCCCCAGCTCTGTGTTTATCAGCCTAAGAAAATAAAAGCATCTCTTATTAGTTCAAGCTCTTCTTAAAATAATTTTTTCTAAAGAAGGAATGGAGGGACATTACCAGGTACCTGTTGATTCACTCCCAAAAGCCCTAAATTGACATAGTCCTATCTGCCTTTGTCCTATCTCCCACGGCACAGACCATTGTCAGTACGTGGTCTGTTAACTAATGCTGAGAGTTGTCTGTGTAAGGCAGAGGGAGTAAGGGGAAGTGGGAGTCCCTACTTGAGCAGGGAGTGGTGAGGAAGGGGAGAGCAGGTAAACGTCAGGCAGATGCTGTTGTACCTGCAGTCTCTACTGAGGTAAAGCCAGGGAGCAGAGAGGAGGGGCCAGCCCTATGGCTGGAGCAGAGAGCCTCACCCAGTCAATAGAGCATGCCAGAATGCTGGGGGGCTCTGGTCTAACTTAAACCAGGAAGGAGTCAGGGACAGACTTTGCATAAACCTGTTGGACGCCCCCTCAGCTCAGCATTGTGGAAGGGAAGGGACGGCTGTTCTAGTGCCCTTGGCTTCTAGCCTGAGTGACTGCAGGCATGTGCCTGCCTCTCTTGATGTAACAGTGAATGTCTATCCAGCTCCAAATGGGTTCAAGCTCTGCAGGTTAGACTAACCTGCAAAGATTGAATCAATTCAGGCTCAGGCTTTTTGAATGTTTGTCCCTAACCTAGAACATAACAACTTCAAGGCACACACCCAAAGTTAGTTCATGACCTTTTCCAGTACACTGTGCTTGTTGCAAGCACCTGAGATACTCAGGAGTTCTTATCCAATGGCAAATGCCAAACTGTATTGAATCTGGGCTGCAGTCACTAAAAAGGTGAGTAGAAAAATCCCACACATTCTTCAGTTCCAAAACCCCAGGCATCAACACATTGAAAATGCCTTTAGCTTCTGCTATTGGCAAATGCCTTAGCCTCTCCAAGAGCCTTTAGAAAAGGCCACCTTTTGCACACTACCAACATATAAGTTTATAAGTTTGGGCTATAGTAAAGCTTTAACTCGAGAACAAGCCCAAGCATGCATTCTCTGTCATTTGTTCAGATCACTGGGCAATATCACACTTTTCTTCTGCTTGCTTTTCCAACAGACTGAAAAATAATTCCATTAGTTACGATAAAAAAATCCTCTCTCTTACATGTGTTCAGTTTCATTTTAACACAGGTATCAGCCCAGACTCAAGCAATGCAACCAGGGAAAAAAAAAATCCTTATAGAAAAGCAATAAGAGCTAGAATCTCACACTTGTGTTATCAAACCAACCTAGAGAAGCCAGCTGTGAAGGTGGCAGACTTAAAATGAGACCTGTCTAGAAAGGTGCATCACTGACCCAGCAGCGAAACTATAAAAGGGTGGCTTGTCCCCTTAGGAAAAGGCAGCCAGGCCCGTTAAGGACACTTAGCTGTGGGAACTTCTGCTAGCAAGGGCTTAGGAGCCAGAATGAAGGGCAGTTGCAAGTGGAAACACAGAAGGTTGTGAACTGAACAGCTTGTTGCATGGAGGAGCAAGGTAGCTGTACTGGGACCAGAACCTGTACTGAGACCAGCTGCACTGGGGACTCCCCTCATAGTGCCTGGGACACAACAGAAGGTTTTGGTTTGGTTTGCTTGCTTGCTGGGTACTTAAAGTTTGTGTTTTATTTGGGAGGAGATTTGCAGGGAGCAAAACCCACCTGCAGAAGCCACCAGATGTGGCAACCTGCATACAATACCCCATTATGTTTTGCTACTATCATATATCTCACACTATTGCATGCAGATGGTTGAGTTAGGTCATGATAGGACAAGAGATCCCCAGATGCAGGCTAGGTACTGAAGGAAAAATTGCTGATGAGGAAAACATGCTTCCTAAATTATTCCCTGTAATATCTACTTGGTATCAGGCAGGGACACGCAGTTCAGCTTGTTATTATTCTGCATAAAATTTGCAGGAACTATTACTGGAATAATATGTTAAAAAAGCACTGACTTGACTTTAACTTGGAAAACAGATATATTTGGTTTTGATCTTATAATTTACTAGGAAAGAAAAAAACGCTTCAGACTCATAACAAGTATGTTTTTCTTTACTGCTGTACATAATCCACTTATATAAAATACATAATAGAAAATACATATAAATAGAAGGCTACAAGATACAATTACTTACGAGTAGAGACCTATGCTTTCTGCCAACTAAGATCCCATCAAACTCATTTCTTGCATCTGATCACGCACAATTTATACTTGCTCAGTCCAAGTATAATTCTAGATACTGCAATTGTTTTTAAAAGGGATTCCATTTAATTTCAGGAAGCTTTGTGCTATTTACAAAAACCCAGAACCCAGGATCACCTTTTAGACGCATGAAAGAAAAGTTAATTTAATCTGTGTTAGAAATCAGTTTACTACTGATTACTGATTACAGTTTACTACTGCAACACCAGCAGTCAAGCACTTGGATCATGCTGCTTTCCTGAGGAGTGAAGAATGGAGATTTTGTTGTGGGATATGGAATGGCCCTTTAAGAGGCCAGCAGTGGGATGACCCAGTCTCTACCCAATGGCATAGAGGAAACATAATTGTGAAAACAAAAATGTTTCCATGTGGAAATCCACTGAAGAAATTATGGCAAGTCTTAAAAATGGTTGAATATGTTTCACTTTTTGTCAAACTAAGCATTTGGGGTTGAATAGAGCAACTGAAGTGCACATGACCTGAGGATCTGGCCCATAAAATCTGTTTCTCTCTCGTAGCAATGATGGGTAGTGACTCAGTCGTAGGAATTGAGGTTCCTGGGTTTCATTCTTAACTCTATAATGAGTTGTGAAAGTCCCCAAATCTAAAGTAAAATGGGTATAAATTAATCCTATCTCTGCTGGGATTGTTGAGACCTGAACCCTGATTTTTAGAGGTACCAACTACCCCCAATTTCAGATGTAGGTAGAAGCTGTACGGTCTGAACATCTGGAGGAATATTACACTTTCATTAAAGTAACTGATTTCAGTGGAGTAAGATTTCCAGCTCTCGTCTTCAGTGTTTAACCCCCTCTGTTCAGCAGAGTCCTGAAAAACACATCACTGCTCAAGTACCCCCATCCTTATTGTAAAAAGCACCCACACACATCCCTACGTCTCACTGACACTATTATGATTTAAGGATATGATTAAAATTAGGCTTCATCTTAAGAACTTTTCTGATTAATAAGGGGATTGCTAAATGTTTTGCTGAATTGGAGATGAATATGCTCAGCGGCTACAAAGTCATTCAAAGTCAGTGGAAACCTTCCTGTTTGAAGCCTTTGATTAGGTTCAGTGTGATTGGAGACTCTTCAGTCAAGGATGCCATATTCTTCTGCTTCCATCTTTGAACTTTCCCCAAATGTGAGTTGGGGTACGCTCGGACATTTAGCTCATTTCAAGTGTAGGTATGTGTTTCATCTCACTACAGTAGAATCATTTTTTAAAGATATAAACTCCATAGGCAGAAGAACGGGGTGAGACTTGGCTATAGTTTTGGCCTTCTGCTGTTCAATACATGTAGGGAATATCTGGAATCACTGGGCAGTTGTAAGCAGGACTTACCCCTGCCCTTTCGATGTTGCTATTAGGGCAAGCACCCCACATATTCCATGGATAGACATGAGGTGGGTTTTATGAAAGGGGAGAAGCAGGATCCTAGCACTGAATTGGTTAAACCCCACTCTGGCCCATCAGGATTTCTGTACAGCCATGTTACTGGTTCTGACAATAAGCTCATTGAACAAGTATGCCAACATTACAACGCTTACAATCTCCTCTGGGTATATTACCTAATTAACATTGATTTACTATCCAGATCCCTTTGAGATTAAATAACGTGGGGTTTTTTTCTGAAACCCATCACGATTCAAAAAGCTCCATAAAACAAAATGCATGAAGGCAGGAGTCCCATTTGTTTTTCATTACAGCAAAGAGCAACAACTGAGGATGCTCATAAAGCCAAATGACATTGTGAGAGAAGACATGTTCTATAAAACAATTCAGAAAGCTTTCTCCGAGAGGTGTTTGGATCGCTGCGAGCGTTGCCCCGCGCAGGCATTACGCTCTGCTCGGCACCATGAAGACAATGAAATGTACATTTTACCCTTTTTGTACAAGCCAGAATTTCTGTGGCGGGAGCTAGAAAAGGGGCAAATGGGTCTGTTAGCAAAACGAAACCAGCAAAGCAGGGTTGATGTTTTTTTCTCTCTTGAGGATGGTGTCTTTATAAACGCCATAAATCTCCACTGCAGAAACATTTCATAGTTGAAGGAAACCAAAGACACTTTGGAGATACTCCCTTGTACGCTGGAAATGTAGAAGCTGGAAACTTTTCCAGGGAGGTTCTTGGGAGGGATTCGAAAGGTTAATACGTGCTTCTCAATGATATCATCTTTAAGTGATTTTATTTGGCATGGAATACAGATAATTAATGTCCCTGGTAGAATACACTGTAATTAATATCTACAAGATGGAGACATAAGATTAACATTCAGCCCTCCACTCCTAATGGTCCTCCTGGTTCTTCAGGTTTCACCCATAACCTCATTTAACAAAGCCAAACGTTTGGGTGGCACTTTTAATGTTTTGTCTCATCTGGGCTCTTCAGAGCAGCTGTTCTCTATTCCCTTCCTGTTACATCCCGACCATTTACAATCTGTGATCCTTTTAAAGATGCTAGTCTATACGCTCTAGGCTTGATCAAACACCCATTGAAAAACTAGGCATACTCCACTAATAATATGAATGTTATCACTCTTGTTAGGTAGTCAGTCTGAGGGCACTGTTTTTCCCATTCTTTTTCATTATCTCCCCAATTTCCTTCTGATGGTGTATATACTATATATATATATACACATACACATTTCCCGACCTTCCCACCTATACTTGCATTCCCACAAAAATCTCTTCAGATAATGAGAGATGTTGGGTGCAACCCGGTTATGGTGCTAATTAATATCCTTCTTAATATTTAACACCCTTACATTCAAGTGATGACTCTGGAGACAGGTCAGTAGATCCTCTGTCTCTAAGGTTAGTAAGACAGAGGTTTAGAAGAACTCCTATATCAAATATGAATTGCAGATTCATTAAAAGTAATCTTTCACAAGTTCTCTGGGATGTGGGGTCTTGGGGGGCCTCCGGGAGCTGCAGCAGTGACAATCCTGCTGCACGGAGTGTGGCTGGCAGCCAGCGCATGGCTCCGACTGGCCAGGCTCTGGTTTTGAGCCGTGATCCTGGGAGGAGTAATGGAGGCATAATGCAATTAATTAACTTATTGATGTGACAAAGATTTTGCACTGCTAGGATTTTTGCCACAGCTGGGAACAGAAGGCTAACGTCTAAGGTGGCAGACCTATATCTTAGGCACTGAACCCGGACTGTATTAGTCACTAGGCCCAGAGCAGCTCCTGTGCTCGTAGATCACGTTAGCACTTCAGGATCTCAACAAACATTAGGCACCTATTGGGTGAAGCTTTGTACAGACAATGAATAAAGACGGTCATTGCTGTGAGATGTCACAACTGAAGTATTAGAAAATATTAAGAGGTTGTGGGGGAGGCTAGATAACCATAGAGAAAGAACTGACTGCATGCATTAGGAGTGGTTGCAAATGCTTCCTGAAAACTCAGGACTTCAGCCAAAAGTAAACTGGCAGGAAAGCTCTGGCTGCATAAAACTACGTATTATCAGCACCAAATGGTACTGGACTCTGGGTAGTTAGTACAATCATAGCTCTGCTAGGATGCTATACAGCATGGAGTTTACCACTGTGGTCTGAACCAGCCCTGGGATTGAGAATCACTGGAAGGGGCCTCAAGTTAGTTCAGCACCCTGCCCAAAACAGGATCAGAGTATATCTAAACCATGCTTGACAGATCTAAACCATTCTTGACAGATGTTTGTTTAATCTGCTCTTAAACCTCCGGTGAAGGCAATTCCACGGCTTCCTGGAGAGCACGTCACAGTGCTTCGCTAACTATATGGCAAGAAAGCTTTTCCATAATATCCTCCTCTCTGAAAAAATGATTAAATCAAAATGAACTCAACAGTGACAACTGAAATGGGCGTTTTGGGGGATCCAGAGATGCAAAGCAGTAGCTTTATGCTACCAGGGTTAGTGTGAAGCCAAGGATTTTGGGTTATTATCAGATCATTAGTAGAGTCTCTGTGTTGTTTTAATTTAGTACAGGCTACCTAATTAAAGCCTTGCTTGATGTTTTTATGGGGGTTCTGACCTCATCGTGACGGGAAACCTGGAAAGCTGGCAGATTGAGAGCCAAAACTCTTCAATAGCAGGTTTCTCTGAGTGAGAACGGAGTCAAAATTCAATTTGGCTGTACTGCAGGAACTTAATTGGGGAAAGCAGTTCACCGCGTATTGATTGCAAATACCAGGTGTTACTCCTGCATGCTCCACCTTCTGAACTAACTGTGTTATTATAGTCTTAATTACCTCCCATCAAAGTAATATTTGTTTCTTATCGCTATCATTTAAAATCCTCCTGCTCCAAAGAACCAGCTAATTTTGTCCTGCCGCAGACAAATCATTACGTCTCAGGAACACGTCAGCCTGCTGGCACAGTAGCAGTCATACTGATCTGGGTGGAATGGCTATGGCCTTGAAATCAGCGTCTATCTATAATAAATCACAGATATATATACACACATATACATATATATACACACACAGAGACACAGAGACACAGAGACACATACATATACACACACACACATATATACACATAAACACATATAAATCCAGGGCCCTGTGTTTGTTATCTGGGCAGCACATTTCTCCCAAGCATAGTTGGCATGTGCATGTTTCCCATTTTATTGTTAACATCAAGGGTGGGGTTTGTACTTTTGAATTAAAATTGAGTGCTGAAAGAAACACCAATGTCTCAGGAATTGGGCTGCTCAGAAAATATAGTGGCAGGCACCTGTAAAGGATGCCTGTATAGCTTCTGTAGAGGAACCTAGAGAGAGAAAAGACTCTATGACTTCTGCTACCTTTGTGCTTATGGGACTCATCCGTGACTGAGGCCCAGCGTAGTTATTTGTAGCTGTATATGCCTCCGGGGCCACTTTACCAACACGCTAGTGATGAGGGCTATCATAAATTGTAACGGGCATGTCTACATGAGATATTTATTGTGGAGTTGCCTAATTAGCTCTGCAGTAAAGTCTCCATGTCTATCAGGCTTCATTAAACCAATAAACCCCACCGTAGGTTAGTACTTGTCACATGTACTAGTCAGCAATGCACATGTGGATGCTGATGGCATGGGATGGGCTGGGGCACATGGGTGCTTCATTGTTCTCTGCAGCACACTGAGCAGGGTCAGAGCTGCCTTGGGCCGTCAGGCTGATCCCCGTGGCCCCCTGCCAGCCGGGGCTGCTTCAACCCGGCTCCATGTGCTGTAGTACTGGGCGCACATGTAAATGTGGTGCTGTAACAGAAGGCCTTCTCGGGGCCAACTTCCTAGTGGCCCACCCACCTGTTCATGGGCTAACTGCCCACCTTCTTGTCTGCCATGCCTTGATGATAATTAATTAATAGATGTTGATTAGTTAACTGCCCACTTCCTGCCCCGATGCCAGGGGGCACTATCTGCAGCTCCGTTCCTGCAGCCCAAGCCTCACAGATGGCATCCAGATGTTATCAATATCACCAGCCCCACACTGGGCCCTAGAATCCTACTAGCTGAACCCCACCTGGGTTCCTCTCTTCAGGCGGCCTACTCTGCCTTCATTCTGGGCAGCATAGGTCCTATGAATGTGGTCCGCCTTTGGCTACTGGCCCTGGCCCACCTCCAGGCCAGTTGGAAACCCCAGGCCCTCAGTTCTTGCGTATTCCTTGTGGAGGGCCCCTGGCTCTTTGACCCTTCCGGTCCTGGCCCCAGCATTGACCAGTCAGGGGATGTCCACACAGGTGTGAGTCTGTGGCTCTACTCTCTCACTGAGGTCCACCTTCCAGACCCTACAAAGTGGGTAACCCACCCAGTTGTGGGGGCTAGGAGTTAAGGCAGCCCAACCTGCCTTTCACTGGGGTAGTAACTGGCCTGGCATTTCTTGGGTGCTCCCGCACCACTGGGAGACCCACCAGGCCACCCACTCCTGGCAGGGTGCAGTTTTAGGTCATACCCAGACCAGGAGCCTCCTGGCCACCCTCTACAGCTCCTCCCTTACCTCCAGATAATTCCAGCAGCCCTGCAGCCAGCAAAATGTCCTGTTTATATGGGCAGTCCTGAATCTAAAATGGCTGCCCTAATCGGGCACCTGCCGACTGCTGTCTTCTAGCCCTTAAAGTGGCAGGCACAAACAGTGCCCTGCCACAGGTGCCTGAGAGCAGTAAAGTCCAGTGTGAACTGCACTGGAATTTATTCAATTGAATTCATAGCACGTGTAGATGTGTCCACTGTGAGCCAATCCCAATTGCTTGTTTTGCTTCACAGGGAACTGTGCCAGCACTTTTCTTGGCCTCTTATTTCTCCTATGTGACCTGATCTGTGCCTACTTTTGCCCTCTTGCATGGGATGAAGAGGAGCAATCTGGTTGTGCTTGCTTCCCTTCTCTGCCTGGCACAGGGCCTGGGAAGAGGAGTAACCCATACTGACCTGTAAGGTTCTTTCTTGTCACTTTTTCCTCTCTTGTCCTTGATGCAAGAGCTGATTTGGTGGTTTACATTCATTGGATTAGATATGGGAATAGGCCCAGGATCTGGGATCCAACCCCAGAATGCCTCCTTCCCCAACCAGTGCCATAACTGCCCTATGAGCATGCTTCCACCTACGTGCTCTCTTTCTGGGCTTGCACAGTAGCAGAGCTTCCAGAAGAGAACGTGGAGGACTTTTATACTCTCTGAATGGCTACAGCAATCACCAGGGAAGTGGACGATGTGGGCCTGACTCTTCTTAGGAACAGGATGGAAATTTACCTGTGTTAGTATTTTAATTACCAGACTATTACATGCAAAGCGGATGGTGGTATCTCTGCCTGCCTTTTAAAAAAAAGTAGTGGCTACCACTGCATGTGAGAAGCCGAGCCTTGCTCATTTGTGCTTCTCTTCTTCTCAGGGGAAAGAGTTGCTCCTCTGCCTAATTTTTGGATCCTGGTTAGGCCTTAGGTATGGGCTAGCTGCCAAGGCATTGAGGCCAGGCCCACAGTGCAAGTCCACCTCAGGGTATGAATGCACCTCTGCTGACAGAACAGAAGTTTTGCTGGTTAGTTTATGCCAGTGGTGTTCAATATTTGGCCCACAGGCCAAATGAGGCCCATTGAGCCATTGTTTCTGGCTTGTGGGCCTCCCCATGGAGTAGGAAATTTGGATTAGGGTAGTGGTGGCCATTAATATGGTCATTCTGCCCCCACCAAGTTCTTAAAGCCCAAGCCCTGCACTGCTGTTTGCAGCTAACCCATGCCTCCCATTTGGATTGGTGCCAGGCCAGACCATACCCGCTTCCCCCATGGGGCCAATTTGGGGGCAAGTCATGCACCTTCCCCGACAGAGCCTGGCCACACACCTTCCCTCCACAGGGCCAGGTTGGGGTTAGACCATATCCCTGTTAGCCATGGGGTGAGGCCATGCTCCTTTCCCCCGCACCGGGCTGGTTTAGGGGTGAGCCACATCCCTTTCCACCTACCACAGGTCCAACCTATGCCCTCTTTTCCCCATGGAGCTGTGACACCCCCTTCCCACCTGCTATGGGGCCAAGCCACATCCCGTTTCCCCTTCAGGGCCAAGCCATGCTGCCTTGCCCCTGCAGGGCCGGGATGGAGTTGGGCTGCTTCTCACCTCCCTCCATATGACTTGATGATGCCTACTACAATGGCCCTGGTAGTAGATTTGGACCGCTGGCAGGAATTAGCCTGTGGGCGGGCAAGACACTGCCCATCCAGCCAACCAGGGACAAAGGTTGAACACCATTGGCTTATGCCATTTAAGGAAGCAGTACAGCTATGTTGAAGAAAAAAACAATGAAACCTCTTTCTATTATACTTTGCACCTGTTCTAGGAGGTGTTGCTAATATTAATATGACAGCAGAAGCAATGAATCCTTTACTGGGTCTAGTCCTCCATGTATTTCAAGCTAATGATACTGTGCAAGTAGGGGACCGTCATTGAGACCAGGTGCTGTAGAGTCCCCTCAGCACTTATTTATAACATCTACAGGTAAAACATTTTTTATTCCACTTAGCAAGATGGGATGGGGCACAAACATGACAGAGGTGGTTGTAGTGCAATTTGGTCAACTGAGAAGCATAGCTATTCAAAGGCACAGTATCTTGACCAGCTGTGGCTTAAGGTATTGGTTATCAAGGGATTTTATGGGTGCTATGCTAGTGTTTGGGAGCCTTGTTCACTGGTGCCTACTGTACAGCCTCAGAACAAGAAAGCTCTCCTGACCTGAAAGCTTCACATTCTTAGCAATCCAACTTCTGCTGTTAAAAAATAGCAGCTCCATTCCTGAGCAGAAAACATTCATGCTTTTCTTAGCTTATTTCCAAGATACTTTCATAAGCAAATGGGTGTTTCTTCCGTCCAAAATATGACAGAAGCCTGGCACAACTTTTTTTGTTTAATATATAATTGCTTCTAATTCAAGCTGTGATACAATGGGGTAATTAATTAAACAAGTCGCTACTGTGTCCATATCTGTAATGAATCTCAGTGCTCTGAAACACACCATTGACAGACACGAAAACACAGGAAATTGCTTTAAAAAGGTGCTGTGTTATCATTGGCTCAGTAACAGAGAATGGATGTACTGATGTAAAGGCCTTTTGGGTATACAAAATAATCATGTGTGTATTGTATGGCAGCATCTAGAGACCCGGCTGAGATTCAGGATATTCTGTGCCAGGTGCTGTACAAGTATATGGTAAGAGACAGTCAGAGAACAGACAGGAAAAAGAAGCTTATGTCCATTTTACAGTAATGGGAAACTGAAGCACTGACTATTTGGTGATCTGCCAAAGGTCAAGTAGGGCTGCGTGACAGAGGCAGGAATTGAACTGAAGACAATACAGTCTTTAACTGTACCACCACCCTCCATCAACCAGGAAAAAGGGATCCCTCACCCCTGTCCCAAGCCACAGCTCTATAAAACCATAAATAAGAAAGGAACCAAAAAAGGGAAAAAGGAGGATTTGGGGAACTACAGACCGGTCAGCGTTATCTCTGTAACAAGGAAAGTCATGAAGCAGGTCCTCAAGGAATCCATTTCTAAACACTTGGAGGACAAGAAGGTGATTAGGAACAGTCAGCGTGGATTCACCAAGGGCAAATCATGCCTGACCAACTGGATTGACTTCTAGAACAAAATGACTGACTCTGTGGCTACGGGGAGAGCAGTGGATGTGATATACCTTGACTTTAGCAAGACTTTCAATAGGTCTCCCACAACATTCACCCAAACAAGCTAAAGATATAAAGGTTGGATGAATAAACTGTGAGGTGGATAGAAAACTGGCTGGACCATTGAGATCAAATGCTAGTGATGATCAATAGCTCAATGTCTAGTTAGCAACTGGTCTCATGTGAAGTATCCCAGGCGTTGTCCCTGGGATGGCTTCATTTAATGTCTTCATAGTGACCTGGGAAATGGGATGGAGTGCACCCTCACTAAGTATGTGGATGATGCCAAGCTGGATGGAGTTGAAGACATACTGGAGGGTAGGGCTGGGATTCAGAGAGACCTCAACAAATTGGAGGGTTGGACTAAAAGTAATCTCATGAGGTTCAATAAGGACAAGTGCAAAGTCCAGTGCTTAGGAAGGAACAATCCCATGCACCGGGACAGACTAGGGATTGACAGACTAAACAGAAGCTCTGTGGAAAAGGACCTGGAGGTGACAGTGGACAATAAGCTGAATATAACCCAGCAGTGCGCCCTTGTTGCCAAGAAGGCCAATGGCTGGCTGCACTGGTAGAAGCTTTGCCAGCAGATCAAGGGAAGTATTTATTCCCTTCTATTCTGCAGTAGTGAAGGCCACATCTGGAGCCCTGTGTCCAGTTTTGGGCCCCCCACCACAGAAAGGATGTGGACACATTGGAGAGTGTCCCTGCAGGGCCAGATAAATGGTTAGGGGGCTGGGGCACATGACGTATGAGGAGAGGCTGAGGGACCTGGGTTTACTTGGTTTGGAGAAGAGAAGACTGAGAAGGGATTGAATAGCAGCCTTCAACTCCCTGCAGCGGGCTGCAAAGAGGATGGAGCTAGACTGGTCTCCGTGGGGGCAGATGGCAGGACAAGGAGCACTGGGCTCAACTTGCAGCAAGGGAAGTTTAGGTTGACTATTAGGAAAAACTCTTTCACAAGAAGGGTAGTAAAGCACTGGAACAGGTTATGCAGAGATGTGGTAGAAGCTCCATCCTTGCAGGTTTTCAAAACCCAGCTAGACGAAACCTTGCCTGGGATGATCCAGTTGGGACTGGTCCTGCGTTGAACAAGGGGTTGGACAAGATGTGACCTCCTGATGTTCCTTCTAAACCTAATTTTCTATGTTTCTATGTCCAGCCTTGGAGGTCCCTGGGACTTGCATCTGTTTGCAGCTGCAGCCGTGGCAATGTTGTCTCAACTGGCTGTGGTTTCATTTCCAGTGATAAGTGTGGATCCTGCCCTGCTTAATACCACTTCAGTGTTCCTGGAGCCTGGGGTTTTGGACTTTAATCCAGATAGCTATGTGGGTGGCCCGAAGGTCTTTGACTGCTTGCTCCCTGTGCAATGTGAGTGGGCAGAAGGTCCCTGCCTGTAGCATGCAGCCCTCCATGATATTTCCCAGTGGAGTGGCTCTTTAGAAAGATCCCAGGCCCTTCCAGGGAACAAGTATCAGCAAAACGCAGCGGGAGAGGGCTTAGCTGAGATCTTCCCACACTTTCTTAGAGCTAGGACTTCAAGACTACCTATCGTCAGCACCACCAGCTGACATCTTCACCTTCTGACAGGTGAGACCATATATATTAATGTTTGATGGGAAATCTCTGTTATGGCATAGGACTTAGTCTGATATCAATAAGATGAGCACAATGTGGAGTTAGCTTCCATAATTATGTGATCTTAATAAGACCTCTTGTCCTTCCTACTCCTTTTTCTCTTACTGCTTATTATACTTACTGCCTGTTTCTAGCCCTTTCCTACATTGAAAACACTTCAGGGCAAGGACACATTGTGATGGTAAAACCATTTTAGGGTCATCCCCTCCCCCTGTCCAGTTGTTCTCCAGATCTCTGTCTCCACGTTGCTTGAGGGCAGCCACAGGGAGTGCCCCCAGACGAGCTTGGCCACCTCATTTCAGGTTTGGGCACCTGTAAGCAAAAACAGCTGGATGGGTGCATGCTCAGGAACATTTTTCCCCAAGACAGATCTCAAACATAGCGTAGACATGTCCTTTTTTCCATGTGTGGGTTTGGTCTTCATTAGACCGGGCCCTGATTAGAACAGTTAAGGGGCTTGAATGTAGATGATCAGGGCTCAATATCTGGGAGTGAAGATCAGGATCTAGGAGCAAAGCTAAAGCCGGGGGCCCAAACTATTCAGTGCTGGAGTGTGGAGGAGGAGGAGTCAGAAAGCAGGGTCTGGATTGGATTCACAAGCCAGGGGTTCAGGTAAGGGCAGAGCGAAATAGGGCTTCAGGCTGGAGCAGGGACAAAACCAGCAACATTCCCAAGGGGGGTATCTGTGCGGTTGAGTAGCCAACGAACACCAAAAGGGCTGCTGTCTATATGCACAAAACCAAGACCATGAAGAGGGTTTTTAACTAACTAACTGGGCCAGGAAGAGGTAATTAGGTAGGTAGAAGCCAGGCCCACTCAGGTAATGAGGACCAGCTGGGGGCTAGTCGGCCTATCTGCTGCCCTGACTCCTAACAGAGACCCTCTGCTGCCTCCAAGCTATACATGACAGTAACAGAGGGCTTTACAGTAGCAAGCTGGGACTGCCTCTGTCTTACCTCAAGGTCATTGACTACTGGGAGGCCAATTACCCAGATTGCCAAGGTGGTAAAATGAAACTCTCATTGCCATTGCTTGGCTATGATATCACGGAGGCCAGTATTTGTGTGACAGGCAGTCATCGTTTAGGGGTGGTACAGACTGCCAACATCTATCAGGGCAGAGCCAGTATGGGCCGGGCTGTAATTTCACCTGGACCCCAGTTCTTTTCAGGAAGCTTCAGCTCAATAGCGAGTCTGCGACCGCATCACCACAAGAAATGCTACAGGTGCAGGAGACTAATTCTACCGCACATCAACGTCATAAAACAGGTGTGTTGGTGCTAATGTGCAGTAACGCCGATAACCTGAAACGACAAGTACTAAACTTAACGCGCCGTAATTATGCGGCATTAATGAATGCGTAGACGCACCCAGTGATCCCAAATTTCAGCGGGACAGGCTGTGATACTCTTGAACAGGTTGACTAGGATCTTACACTGTGGGATGGTGCCTGGATGTACCTGGGCTGATTTAGATCAACCTGGGTTGGTGCTCTTCACCATGAAGGGTATCAGAATCTGGTCCAGTGACTTCTCCCTGTAGCAAAGGAATGAAGATTGCAATCTTTTTGTGATCCCAGTCTGGTTTTATGAAACATAGGACCTGAAGGGGCTTGCTGAATTATTGAGTCCAGTCCCCTACTATCTAAGGCAACCCCTTCAAATGATCTCTTACGTAAAGTGATAAAGCCCCATCTTAAAAACTAGCCAGGTTATTTCCTCCCCCGGCTCCTAGGAGGCAGCTGGTCCAGAATCTTACTGCTTTGACGGGTCAACACTTTCTGCTAATTTCCAGCCTGCATCGATCAGTTTGTGGCAGTTTATACTCATTTGTTCTTCCGCGATTGCTATCGAATCATTAACTTGCTCACATCATTGTAGGTGGGAGAGTTAAGCCATTTTGTGCTGCAAACAGGAGTGTGAAAGCTATTGAGTAATTTTTTAATATGAAAAAACTGCATGTGTGTATAGAGAGGAAAGCCTGGACATGAAGTGCCATTGCAACATCACCTGGGAAACTGGATCCTATTTGCATCTCAAGAAACTCACATTATAACTACACGGACCAATGCCACGTCTTTTCTGAATGTCCTGAGCATCTGAACCCCATGGGTTAATGTGGAAACTGTTTTAATGGGTTAGCTGCCCTGTAGCTTTCCTGAACAGTAGGAGGAAGAGAGAACATCTAAAATGTCATGCAACACTTCAAAGCATTGCACAAACATTGAGGAACCCTAGGGGAAGATTAAAAATGAAAATCTTAGTCAAACATGGCCGTTTCTTAGTTAATACTGTTTAATATATGATCTTCAAAAAGACACATAATTAGAACTTGGAGGGTGGGGGTTTCTGCCCTCATTTCAGTGTGCAACTGTCTGTCAAACCAATTTTAGTCCTTGGTCTGAGGCCATATCTATGTATAACATTTTAGATTGACGGGAAAGTTTCTTCTCCATGGATGCTGGCTCCTTAACTTGTATAATAATGAGGGTTTTGATTGGCAACTTAACAATGGTAGAGCTCAACCATCCGTATACCCTTTGTATACCCTGGTTATCTGTTGATACATTGCTGAATTGTTCTTCATTCTCCAGCTGTCACTAACACAGCGAAGTCTCATTCTCAGTGATATACAGCAAGCAAAATCCAAAAGCTGTACTACCAAAAAAAATACTAACTATAAGCTTAAGAAACTAATCTTTTCTGTCCTGGCCGGCACTGGGCTTATGTCAAGGGCCGGTAGGATGCATCCAGTCCTAAAAGTGTGTTAGTGCTTTTTATTTTATTAAAAAAAGTCCCACTGTACATTCATTGCCACATTTTCTTTGGAAGTTTTGAGTTGCAAGTGCATACGGAAAAAGCAGAGAAAGGAAGGCTGGAATGAGGGCTTTTGACATGCTCAGTGACTGGCCTGTTTCTCAGTTAAAAATGTGTTTACTGAACATGTCACTGTCCTGAACTGTGTGTGGAGCGCTGAAGGAATGAAAAACGGCACAGTACAGCAATGCAATCTTCTGCACGCCTGGTTTCTTCACAGCAGTGCACGGGATCGCTGTCTCAGTTCAACAGAGATATCCTGTTAGGGTATGTCTGGATTGGAAAAAATAAGGTGAGGTTAGATTAGGTTGAATGAATTGCAATTTCCTCCCTATCCAGACTCAATTTAACAAATTCTACCACCGTTGAATTGCTTGTGATCCATGTTGTGGCTACCAAGAGCAGCCCTCCAGATGTCAGCCCTTATGCCTTTTACCTCTGCGGGGAGAGAGCCTCTTGATTCTTCTATTGTTAGGCTGGGTTCAGGCTGCAGAGCTGTGGTCAGGTCTGGGTTGTGGATATACACAGGTTTAGATCAACAGGCAGATCAGGAGAACAAATCAGACTGGATGATATAAATATGTCTAGGAGTTGTGTCCAACATATCCCTGATCTCCAGTGAACTTCCAGGACCAAAAGAGCCTTTTCTTCTCTCTTCTCTTCCAATAACCTGAAGCAGTGACAGATGCAGACTGACTGAGAGCATATCAACAAATAAACAATAACTATGAATGCAACTACTGTTGAATGTAGGATGCTCAGAGACGGGGGCTATGAAATTATTGAGATAGGCAAAAGTCTGGTAAAGGCTTTCACCAATATTTTCAGATATAGATACCTTAAAAGTGAGCATCTATATTTCTACTTACGCATCTAAATTCAGCAGCTTAATTTACATAGGTGCAATACCCCACAGTTCCCAGTGAAGCACCTTTGAAAAATTAATGAGTTAAACATATACTCAAATGCTGATTTCAGTGCCTATCAGCTTTGAACATTGACTTTAATTGACACGACCTTTTCCAGAACTTTGTTTTCCTAACAGACAGAAGACAAGAGTTTTAAAGCTCTTTCTTTTAACTTTATAGGGTGTTTCAGGGAAACATGATTTTAAGCCCAAAGCAAAGGACACTGACTCCAGTGATCAGATCTATATTCCCATCTGTGCTGTAAACTCCCTGTGTTATTTTGGGTACATCACACAAAACCCAGCCTTAAGAGGTACTGATCATTAATGAGGTGCTGAGTACCACAGCTTCTGTTGATTCATACAGCACTTTCTAAATGTGGCTCTGAAATCAGCTTCAGTGGACAGTAGAAAGTCTCTGGTTTCCCCCGGAAGCGTCTAGTCCTTGGCAGAAGTGAACATTTGATCTCTGTCCTTTTTGATATCCCCACATGTAATAATCCTTGCCTATCTTCCCCAGGAAAGTTGCAATCATGAATTGTTTAACAGGTCTAAACCATGTTGAGATCCTTAGAGAGAATAATGGAATCATAGAGAAGTATGGATGGGAGGGATCTCCATCTATCATCCAATCTAATTCCATGCCTGAGGCAGGAACATCCCTATCAAAACCATCCTATACAATACCACCATCTAACCCTCTTATAGATTCATAGATTCAGAAACGTTAGGGTTGGAAGGGACCTCAATAGATCATCGAGTCCGACCCCCTGCAAAGGCAGGAAAGAGTGCTGGGTCTAGATGACCCCAGCTAGATGCCTATCCAACCTCCTCTTGAAGACCCCCAGGGTAGGAGAGAGCACCACCTCCCTTGG
>JAGPOW010001338.1:4967105-4985824 GCA_030014935.1 Caiman crocodilus
AGGGCTTGGTCTACAAGCCCTTAACCATACGAGTGGCCCTTCTCTGGACCCTCTCCAGGTTATCCGCATCCCTCTTGAAGTGCGGTGCCCAGAATTGCATGCAGTACTCCAATTGTGGTCTGACCAGCGCCCGATAGAGAGGGAGTATCATCTCTTTGGATCTATTTGTCATGCATCTGCTGATGCACGATAAAGTGCCATTGGCTTTTCTGATGGCTTCGTCACACTGACAATTCATGTTCATCTTGGAGTCCACTAGGACCCCCTCCCTTGGGAGCCCATTCTAGATTCTGGCAACCCTTACCATAAAGAAGTTCTTCCTGATGTCTAACCTGAATCTGCTCTCCACCAGTTTGTGGCCATTGTTCCTAGTTATTTCCCGCCCCCACCCAATGAATTTGTAAACAGCCACAAGATAGCCTCTCAGTCTCCTGTTGAGGAGGCTGAAGAGCTGCAGGCCCGTAACCATGGCCCCTAACCACATGAGTGGCCCTCCTCTGAAACCTCTCCAGTTTGTCCGCATCCTTCTGGAAGTGCGGCACCCAAAACTGGACACAGTACTCCAACTGCAGCCTGACCAACGCTGCATAGAGGGGAAGTATCGCTTCCCTGGACCTGTTCATCATGCACCTGCTAATGCATGATAAACTGTGGTTTACTAATCACTTTGTCACACTGATGACACACGTACATCTTGGTGTCAACAATGACTCCGAAATCCCTTTCCGCTGCTGTGCTGCTGGGAAGGTCATCCCCCAGCCTGTAAGTGTGTTGGTGGTTCCCTTTCCCTAGGGGAAGCACTTTGCACTTGTCTTTGTTGAACTGCATCCTATTCTGTTCTGCCCCCATGTGCAACTGGTCCAGATCTGCCTGGATTCATCCCCTACCCTCCATTGTGTTAACTTTAACCCATAATTTGTTTATCATCTGCAAATTTGGAAAAAGTGCTCTCAATGCCCTCATTCACTGATGAAGACTTGAGTGGGACAGATCTAAGGACCAAGCCTTGTGGACCAAGCCTCCACTCCCCACATCCTTCCAGGTTGATACCGACCCATCCACCATCACCCTCTGGTGACCTCTAAGCCAATTTGCCACCCACCTGACCATGTAATCATCTACATCACAGCAACTCAGCTTATTTATGAGAATAGGATGAGATCCCATATTGAAATCTTTCTTAAAATCCAAATAAATGACATCTACCTTGATTACAGTGTCTAAGCATTTTGTGACCTGGTCATAAAAAGAAACAAGGTTAGTCAGGCAGGATCTACCTGTTATGAATCCATGCTGGTTGCCCTTCAGCATTATTTTTCCTGCTGGTCTCCCATAAATGTGATCCTTAATAATTTTTTCAAAGATTTTCCCAAGGATAGAGGTGAGACTAACCAGTCAAAAGTTACCCGGATCTTCCTTGCTCCCCTTCTTGAAAATAGGGACCATATTGGCCCTTTTCCAGTCCTCTGGGACTGGATCTGAGCACCATGAGCGCTCAAACAGCAATGCCAGTGACTCTGCTATGACACTGGCTAATTCCTTCACCAACCTTTGATCCAGCTCCTCCGGGTCTGCTGACTTAAACACAGTCCTTCCAAGTGCCTCTTCACCAAGTTGGCATTAGCAATTGGTGAGGCTCGAGTCCCTTTTGTGCCTGTCTTTGATCCAATTGGGAGATCTGTCTTGGTCCATGTTCAGTAATACAGAAGCAAAAAACTCATTGAAAAACTTAGCCTTGTTCCCCCAATCTGTCACTAATTGCCCTAGTTTGTCCTGTAGTGATCCTATGCTACCCTGCCTCTTCTTTTTTACTCCCCATATACCTGAAGAAGGACTTTTTGTTGTCTATAATTTTTGTTGCCAGCCTAAGATCCATTTCTGCTTTGGCCTTTCTAACTGCCTTCCTAAAAATGTGGGCCAAGTAGACCTACTCCAACTTGGTAGCTACTAGGGCTGTGCAAAAAATCACTGGATGTTTCATTTCAACACTATTTTGACTCATTTTGAGGTCTAAACAATAAAATCTAAGTGAAACAAAGGGTGTCAAGATAGCCTCGAAACAAAACAAGGCTGGCCAAAAAGTTTCAAAAGTCAAAATGTTTTGACAGTAGCGCTGGGGATGGGAAGTCAGTCCAGCTGGGCTGACTGCCCATCCCTGGTGTGATCTCGTGCAGAGAGTGGGAAGGTATCCCAGCTGGGCTTGGGAACTCAGCCCCACTGGGCTGAGTTTCCCCAGCCGAATTGTGGGGCTGGGTTGGAAACTCAGCTCAGCTGGGCTGAGTTCCTTTCCCCAGCCCCATGGTTGGGCAAAATGTCAAAACAGCATCAAAGCAGCCTCACTGTTTCGCTTCATCGATGAAGCGAAACAGTGAGGCCATTTCAACTCAAAATGAAATTCGATACAAAACACTGTTTCATCCAGACCTCGAAACTGAAGTCATAAGAGAACAGTGCTGTTTCACGCAGCCATACTAACTACCCCCTGCTTCCACAGTCTGTATGCATATTTTTTGCCCCTAGGTTTTCCTGGATTTCCCTGTTCAGTGAAGAGGGTTTCTTGGCCCCTTTCCCCCCTTAGCTGCTCTCCCCTACCCTGGGGGTCTTTACGAAGATGCTAGACATGCACGTGGCTGGGGTCATCTAACCCCAGTCATCTTTTCTGCCCAGGGCAAGGGGTCGGACACGATCTACTGAAGTTCCTTCCAACCCAAACATCTATGAATTTATGAAACAACTTAACCTGCCACAGGTTAAGCAGGGCAAGCCAATATCCTGCTGCTGCAAAAGGTTAAGAGATCCATTCAAGGTAGAGGGCCATGCTGCTGCTATAGAAGAAGGCAACCCCCCACTAGTCCATACCAATTCCTTCCTGAGCCCAAATATGGTGATCAGTCTGCCCCTGATTGGAGGGGCAAGACCTTCTAGCCAAGAACATCTGGCTTTAATTCTCAAAAGGGGCTGTGGAGCACCCCCAGCAAAATCCCCTACCTTGGCTGTGTCTCTGAGGAAGGCTTAAAACCTGCTTGACATCTGTAGTTGAAAGCAAGGGGGCCTGAGGGTAGGAATCAACCAGCAAAGCTAAGAACCATGGGAAATACCTATAATTATGCCTAGATCACCCCTGACCAGCAACTGTCCTACCTCTTCTTGAGCACCTCCAGTGAAGTAGAGTCCACAACTTCCCTTAGGTATCTATTCCATTGTCTTACTGTTCTGACAGGAAAGTTGTTTTTCCTGATATCTGATCTAAACCTACCTTACTTCGACTTCAAGCCATTGTTCTGTGTCCTCCTCTCTGCAGTGAGGGGGAGAAGGTGTTTCCCCTCTTCTTTACGGTGACCCTTCAAATATTTGAAGATTGCTATCATAACCCATCTTAAGTGCCTTTTCCCCAGGCTGAATATTCCTAGCTATTTCAGCCTCTCCTCATAGGACTTGCTTTCCAAACCCTTTATCATCTTTGTCACCTTCCTCTGGAACCCCTCTAACTTGTCCATATCCTTTAAAAATGTGGAGCCCAAAACTGCACAGAGTAATCCAGATGAGACCTAACCAATACTGAGAAGTCCCTAAAGGAGCAGAAAATACTCTTGATTCCATTGGGCTTATGTGCTTGTTTAAAGCACAGCAACATGGAATCAAAATTTCATGTAATCTTCTATCATTTTGGCATGTGGAGTTTAAAAAATTAAATATCTTGGGTATAAATGAATGATTTCTGTCTACGTAATAACATTTTAAGCCAAGCAGAGCTAATGTAGAAAAAAATAATTCAATTTGACAAGTGTCAGACAGCTCAAAATTGTACTGGGAGATAGTTAGAACCAGTAATATTCCCTCAAGATGTGCCGTATTTGGAGTAGGGGACGTTTGGCTAAATTTTGCAACAGTTTAAGCAGGGTAAGAGACTCTTTCAGGGAATAATTACATATTCTGCAGTTCTAGGAATATGCAGTGAAATTACATAGACGGATGTTCTGTCCTTGCATTTCTGTACTCAGCTAGAGAATGAAAATAAAACCATGTCATCCGTGTTCCTAGGACTCTAAGAACTTTACCGAGTTTGGTTCACAACAGGAATGTAGGAATGTTTCTAGGTACTAAAGTGATCCAAGCAATTATTTGAAGGGACAGATTCAGGGAATGAAACCCATCAACTTATAGATCAAATAAATAAGAGGTTAAATCAATGAAGACATTGTTTGGCTATCATCGTTAAATGGCCTCACCCAAATCCAACTCCACCCTTAGGCAGATAAGTAGCAGCAAAATATTAATAATAATGTTTACGCAAGAGGGTATAGTTATGAGGGAAACAAGACACTGGCGTCACAACCACATTTGTACATAGTTGAAGGATTGGCGGAGTATTCTTAGGCAGTGCATTGAACATACGGCCTACATTTGCACAGGGTGTAGTAATGCAGGAAGTTTTTAATAGTCTACTACATAAGGGAGGATGTCTCTGTCATTCTGCCATCCTACTCTTGCTTCTTGCCTGGCTCCCATCATACTGATGATACCAGTCATGTCTTCTGTGAAAATGGCCCATGACTATCTGACGGCATCCAAAACCATGGGGCTCCACATTACCTTGGAATAGTGTCAGGGGATTCTTCAGGGTTTCAGGAAGCTCTTGTATCTTGGGTCCCGCGTTCTGAGAGCACAGATGGTCAATACCTATACCATCACATTATACCCCATCTTCCTCATGATATTGGCTACTGGGCTTTATTTAACTTTTCTTCTGGGCTTTGGTGAAAGCCTGCCACAGGTTCTTGAAGGGATGTTCACATAATTTGTTTTTTCTGTTTTCATGAATTACAGCAATTTTTGATCTCAGGAGGCTGTTGCTGCCCGGAACAGTGTGGTTCATGGACACAACCCCTACTGATGCCAAGATGGCTTTGACAGGCTGTACAGTGTTGAGGTGAACTATCCAAAGTCTTGTATGGGGTTTGGGGCACGGTCTCAATCTCAGGATATTGAGCAGGGTCTCAGTCTCCGAGCTGCACCTCCTGCATCTCTCCTTCTGCTTGCTAGAGCAGATGACACCATTGAGTGTAGAGGCAGGCTTGGTGAAAGGAGTGAAACAAGTGAAGTTACCTCAAGGCAGGAAGTGGTCACTGGTGTCCTCACTTTGAGGTGACCTCAAAAATTTTGCCCTGATTTGAATTGCTCCTTCAGGTTGCTGATGTACTTCACCTGCCTGGCCTCTTTCAGGAACTCTCCAGGTCTTCACTCAAGGGGTGATGGTGAGGGGCAGACGTTATTTCACTGCAGTTTATTCATTTAATCCAAAATGTAGAAATGCCAGTGGGGTGGGGGCTGGGATCTACTTTTTGAGAAGTAATAATAGCCAAAATGATCAAGGCAAAACAGGATGTAATCTTACCAAGAGTATTTGTCATTGGCTGAAACCAAAACTCATTGTGCACTTTTACCATGGCCTGCCAGAGTTGTCTGTCTGAAGAAATATCTTGCTATTCACCCATGTGAATTTTGCACTTTTTTAGGTCCTTTTCAGATTTTCTTGGTAACACTTGTATTGCCCATCTTACTTTTGATAGCCAATGTGTAGCTGACTATGTATTAAGCATGTGGGTAGTCTTGTGTTAGGCATTCTCAGAACGTGTCCTAGCCAGCAAAGCTGTGTACAGATGACCTAGTCTCTCTGCTACTTGTCTTAGCTTTCTGAATCCCTGTTATGTTGGTGACCTAAGCTTTCCAGTGGATATGTGGATGTGATATTATTTGTGCTGATAGAAGCATTCAGGTTCTTCAATGTGCTATTGATAGATACTTGCATCTTCATACTTACATGATGCACTTGAATCCTGAGCTCCTTTATGAGCCCATGATGTTCAAAAATGCAACCTTACAGGCACTTGTAAGCTTCTGATACATTTCTAATGCACAGAGAGGTACCTTCATCAATAATGAATATCTTTGAAAAAAAACACACTTCCAAGACAGGTGGAATGATCTACAGTCTCTCGCCTTGTTTCTTCTATGGTGATATCAGACAATTGGGAACCTATTTGCCATTGGAGCTGTTTGGATAAGCAAGTTGTGTTGTCTTTATATTATTATCTTGTAGGGTCTCAAGGACAATGTCCATGCCCACATCAAAAGACCTGGTTAAAAGACTCTAAAGGCGTTCTTACCTTCACCGCATAATGCTTTCACTTTCAGCAGAAGCTGTCCATCAGCTAGCTTCAGTAGCACCACGCCGTTAATGGTGGGAACATACATAGTGTCGATAGCAATGAAGACGTTTCTCGTCTCACTCTTGAATAGCTGCAGCCTTGTTAGGTCACCTTCAGTTCTGAAGAACATGTATTTCACTTTGGGTCCTAGCTCATATTTGGTGGTATTTGGCCTTCTTGGTTGGTCGTAACAGATCAGTGTGCTAAGTGAAGTGTAATTCTACAAATGATTTGTTTCATTATTCTCATCCAGCCAGTCTTTGTGTTGATGCTGTTCCAAAATTTTGGAACTAGTCTTCAGCTTAAGATTCCTTTCTATGAGAGATGCTTTGGCCCTGCCAAAAGTCAATTTGGTTCAGGGCAGGAGCTGCTGGATGAAGACCTCTGTGTCGGGAGATTAGATTACATGGTATTGATATTTTCTTTTGGCCTGAAAATCCATGGACTGCTCACTTCCCTCTCTGTATTTTAGTAGCCATATACTCACTCACTCACTCAATCATTCTGGTAAAGAGATAATACAACAAATATGTGTACTGATTTCTACAGTTACAGAAAAGATTACCCAAAATGAGAGCCTAGAGGCAGCACGATCTTTCAAATACCCTGAAAAAGACAATACATATGTTTAAGACAGACAAATAATATTATCGACAGGTTTTTCAGGATACTATAAATCTCTTTCTGACAAGGGAAAATTTCTCAGTGAATTGGAAGTGTGTACACAAATGTCTGTGAGTTTAAAGCCACTGAGAACAAAACAAGTAGTATTTAAATGTTATTACTCGCAGAAGATTAAATTATCCGAGTGTGAGTAAGCAGTGTCAAGTAGCTATTGTTTAGTTTGACAGCCATTCAGATAGGAGATTATATGTGGAGAAGGACATTAATTAATGGTGTGGCAATACATGAAGCAACCCACACCTCTGCTAGCACTGATGCATACTTTTGGAGTTACTTCCTGAATTGTACCTTTCTCCATTAATATTACTAACTTTCAGGTGTTGCCACTTCTCATCAGGAACATGTAGGTTTCCAGGTCCTGCATTTCCTGTGATTGTGTCCTGTTTATTCCTGTAAAGCAGACATTTCTCTCAAAGAGGTATGCACATGTAGGGAGGATGGGCAAGAGCATGATGAATCTGAACCCTGGATGGTGGGGTGTACCAGGCACAGGAAGTTCACTTTCAACAAAAGGCAACAAAAAGGAGTGGGCAGCATTTTTTTAAAGACAGCCCCCTACACTAATCTGTGTGGATATATTTATGGTGGACAGTTATGGCACCAGGTAGCACCATGCCGTTCTCACTCCCAAATGTTACCGTAGGGCGGTGTAGCTGCCTCAGTGTGCAGAAAAGTAGAAAGATTGGTGCATTTCCAATGTTGCCCTAAGGTGACTACGCTGCTTTTGGTTTGGGGGGCAGTGTATACAAAGTGGGCATGTCTCAGGAGCCCTGCTTAGTGCTCTGCTTCAGTGTAGCCTTATCCTATATTTGCAGCAGAAAGCGCTGAAACCATCATTTTCTTTTGTGGGATCCTTTCCATTTTGGGTTTTTTTTTTTCTTTTACCTCTTGTTTGTTTGTTTTTCATGTTTCTTGTACTCCTTGCAATAGGTCCCATGGAAGCAGGCCCTTGGAGAGTTTCAGGTGCAAACCTGTCCACAGAAAACCCTCGGCAAGATCAGGATCTCAGAACGTAAGCCCCCGCAAGATTTCCTCTTGTGCATTGCGCAGCACTGAGGTCATTGTATGGGAGCAAATGATGAATAATCCCAATGAAGGGCCAGAGCAGAGTAGAGCAGACCCTCTGGCACAAGGGATGCTGAAGCACCATGCTCTGCTGGTATAATATGTTGCACCGGTGGTGGCCACTCATGAAATGGGCATTTTAGGAATGTACGGACACAGGCAGTGTTCATTTGTACTTGCCTTCTCTTTCTTAAACCCAGGACAGGTTTCCTTTACCAACCTCAGTTCTGCTAACCGCGGTTTTGAGCATCCACGCTTCAAAGAAGAGGGGGGAGGGTACAGTCAGAAAATACCCCCCACAGCCGTCCTGGCCTTGCTCATGCCTCTCCTCCCCACCCCCCGCACCCCCATGGCCTTGCTGGTGTACCTCACCCCCAACCACAGCCCCTGCTTCCCCAGCTCTGCCAGTTTACAGATTTGAACTGTTTTCCAATCACTTACACCAGTTCATATATAATTTCTGTCCCTAGCCCTAGTGATCAAAGTGGGATTTGGCTGTAAACATCTTACTGAACAGTTACAATGAGATTTGAAGGCTCATAGGTATGCATTTTATGGCCTTTGACATGCGCAAGAATCGTCAAGTGTCCCATAAACACCACTGCATTGCAATTGTAACCGTCTGCAGTCCCTTGTTAGCCCCTTTTCTGTAGTGACCTGAGTGAGGTGGGGGCTGATCACAAAGCCACAGCGTGCCACGCCGAAACGGCCGAGTGATCCATCTCAGCTAGTTTCTGGCGGTCACCAGTACCACACGGCTCCAGGAATGATGGAAACCGCAGCGTCGCTGACGCTTTTAGAGGAATGTGCTGCCTGGGGAAATTCTTCTGAAGTTAGCCCGGGTTTATTGAAGCACGAGGAATCATAGTGCTTCTCCTTTCTACCATTTGTGCGATCCGTATGAATATCTAAACCCACAAACAATTGGATTCAAGGAATGCTGAAGGCGTATTTCGCAAATTAGCTGTGTGTTCAGTGCACGCATCTCCGGGGACACGTTTCATATTCGCTATAAGCCTGGACTGTCAGTCAGCCTCTTCCCTTGGTCCCTTTTCTTGTAGTAAGAAAAAGGCTAAACAGCATTGCCCTGTCTCCTTTTTAATACGCGATTTATTATGTTGAGTATCTCTAGCCTCATTCTTCTCTAATCTAACCAAGCTATCATTAACCAAGATAATGACAGTACTTAGGACCAGATTGGATAGTTCTACTCATTTTATCTGTCTATAAAGATTAAGGCTAATAACACACTAACCCACTCCCTCTGCCCTTTTGCCTCAGTATATCTGTTACCCAAATCTAACTGAATTTACTTCTAGCTAGTTATTTATTTAATGACAGGATGGGCCTAGACAAGGCTGTTACTGAACAAAGCTTATTCTCCAAAGTATCTTACATTAATCTAATTAATTTTGGTGTAATCGCTCCAAGAACATGTGGGATATCGCAGCCAACATCCATTAGCTTCCCAAATTGTTGGCATGTGCTTGGTCAGGAATCTTCTTTTAACCTCTAGTTCTTCTGTGCACATTTCTTCTGATCAGGCCCCTGCAGAAGTCAAACAAACCTGCACCAAGGTAACTCCTGAGAGCCTCTCTGTTGTTACACCGATGTCCACTTAATGAGTTAGTTCCTGTTCAATATTTACAGAACCAGTTCATGTACGAGGAGGTCAGGCAACTCCTTAGAGTGAAGGTCAGCTAATTCCTTCCAAATTAAGACGTGCTTCAGGCTTTAATGACATTCAACAAAGCATCAAGCTAAAAAAAAAGCTTGCATTGAATCATGCCATTGCATTCTCCATTGGAAAAGGAATGCTTTCTTGTCTAATGTTATGTGTTGTGTCATAAATGCATGTCTGCATGCATGTGTGACTGTGTATAACATAGTATATATTATAAGTAGATATAGATATACAGATATGCCATTTTCTTAGTGCTTGCATCATTATTTTTTGCCTGATTTAGCTAGGAAAGGTTTCAGCTTTGTGTCATTTTCAAGAACTTCCTCCTCTTGAATTAAAAATCAGCAGCTGACTGACTTCTAGACTCTAGACTGTAACTAAACAATCTATGCAGATTAATCTACGAGCAACCCCCCCCCCTTTTTTTTACATTTGTTTATTCTTATTTACAGTCCTAATAGGCAGATAGGTCCAGAACAACAGAATCTAAAAAGTATTGGTCTTGTCCCACACCCAAATTGGTGATGAGATGCCAGGAGAGAATGATAAACAATGGGGGATGTGGGTGAAACGGTGTATGAAGCAGACCAAGGGTTACTGCAATCAGACTGCGTGGTGACTCAGTGTTAGCTTGTGCACATCTTGGGATTCTGTATTATTAAATATGAATTGCATTTAACTCACTATTTGCAGGCTATTTTTACAGCTGGTGCTCTTCGCTTGTTCAAAGCCAGAGAAAAAAAAGAACAATTACTCCCTCTAGTGTCCTGTTATTTAAGGCCATGTGGAAATCAGTGACTTGCTTTCCAAGACGTTGGCCAACAACTCATTCAAGAGCTCATTCGGATTAGAGCCGCATCTACACGAGATGCTACTGCATGGTCATTACTGCACGTGTATTTAGTACTTATGTATAATACTACTGAGCAGTCAATGAAGTATCAGGCTACTGCATAGTATTGGGCTACTGTACAGTCAACATCTCATGTAGGCGCACCCTTACAGATTTAAGCTTTACTTCAAACATCCAATATGAAGTCCCTTCCTCCAGTAATATGAAGTAGGTCACATTCAAAGCTAAAGGACCCGAGTGCAAAACTGAGGTCCAAATCAGAAATCACAACAGTAATTATTCGTTATTATTTGTATTGCAGTCATTGTTCTGGCAGCGGGGCAGAATCCAAATGGTGCTGAACAAACATTCGACAACAAGACTGTCTTTGCCTCAAAGATTTAGGGCCAGATGTATATTGGTGCTTAAGTGGAACTTAGGTAGAATTTAACTAAATCATAAACAGGGACCCAGAATATCCCCACACCAGTGGCCAAAATCCTCTTAGGAGTCTAAAACAATTAATCACTTATATTTTGAAGAGCGAAGCTCCCTGCCATCCAGAGAGTTGGCCTTGTTCTCAGAAGTCAAGAATGCAACATTCACAGGAATTGAAGGAGAAAGTGAAAGAACTTCATTTTGGTTTTGTGGCCTAGCAGTTAGGGCATTGAGGGAGATCCGGATTGCAACCCTTGCTCCCAGGACGGTTTTTATGTTCTGTAGTATAGTATTAATAATCACTGAATAAAACCCAGAAGACATCATAAAAGCAAGGGCCAGAACCAATGACTTGACTCTCTCAGCTTATTTCCCTAAGCAGTGGGCTACAGTCAGGTCTTCTTCTGTCCCCAAGACGCTTCCATTCATGGTGGCCCAGTTTTCACAGGAGGGTGGGAGTCCCTTTCCAAATATTCTTTCAAAGGGTCAGTCAGTGATTTGGCATGTGTGCAATCGCCGAGCTATGCCACAGCATGCTTAGTGACCATGTGCAGTTCCTGTAGTCTGCCACTGAGCTCAGCGGACAGTTATCGACAATGTGTGACACGGTGTGTGCCTTGCTACCACTACAGTCTGGATTGTTGCAAAGACCCCAGTGGTGGAGGCTGGCCATGCACAGACCTTGTCCTGTCTGAATATTCAGCAAGGCCCACTGATGGCATGGCAAGTCGAAGCCAGGTGGGCAGACTGTCGGATCTGTGATAAGAGACTTGTTATGTGGCAATGTCGAGCAAACAGATGTCATGCATGCAGTCCTATGGCTTCCATGCCACTGGGTCTGCACTCCAAATCTTACCACTTAACGTTGAGGGTCTGTTGGCCACCAAGCAAAGCCTAATCAGTGTGTTTCACCTGTTGGTTACTGTGCTTTCAGAAATGGGAGATCTGGGCATATATTTTCATCACGCTGAGGAGGGCCTGGAAACGAGGTGTCTGACTGCTCTGACCCCCCCGAGTATTATATAGGAGGCTGGTAGTGATGTCACAAGCAGGCCATCAGTTAGGTGTCCACCCTTAGAGGACTTTATGCTCTGGTCTCTGCCTGTATATATACATGTGCATAGTGTGCAGCCATGAGTTGGTTGCCGACGCTCCAGCAACAGGTGGAAGTTCAGACACATCCCTGTTTCCTAATGACTAGCTTTAGGCAGCAATAGGGTGGGTCAATCTCAAACCTTTCTGAATTGCTTTTTGGCAGCATCTACCTAAGCCAAGTCAGAGGTGGGTTTCAAGGGGAATAGGTCTGGGCACAGCTGAGTCCTCTGACATGCTCCGGAGACACAAGTTCACCTGCGAGGCTTCTCCAGATTTAGCCCCAGGGCCTCGTCTCAAGTCCTCAGTCTGTAGCTAGTCTCAAAATGTGTGCTGTGGGCAAGTCCAGAGCAGCCTCATGGCCAACCTCTGGCTGTGGAGCACATCAGGACACTCAGCTGTTCAGGGTATGTTCAGTGCATATTTCTTCACCGTCGGCACGGTACAGCAAACCCTAATGGTACCATATACCATTGGCATGGTACGGCATATCCCAATTCTTCCCACTGACTGCATGTGGGAGCACAAGCATGTAATGTGCCTTTCGGATCATGCTTCTGGGGTCACGTAGCTAATTCTTAGTTCAGTGAGGCCAATGTTAGAGGCACTTAGGAGGAGACCAGTTTGGGCTTTTAAACCCAGAGAAACGTTCTGCAAAGTTCAGGGCCACTTGGATGCAGTGCATGAACCCAGATTTAAAATTGGTTCTCAAGTTCTCTAGGAATATTTGGGCCTGAGATTTAGCCTAGAGCAGCTTTTACTACAAATGGGTTTCATGACAAAACTAGAGTGCAATTGTAAATCCCCCCCCAGGTTTGAAGAACACATTTTTGAAACACAGTGACTCTTGCCGAGTTTATCATTTGACACAGTGTCTAGGATTAAAGGACAGTTGTGTTGCAAATATTTAACCCAACTCAGCAAAGCTCAAAATCCCAACAGAGGGCCAGGTCAGCTGCGTGCACACTCACCAGTCACTTATCAGACTCCTTCAGTAAAACGGACTTTTATTTAACGTGAATGCTTCCGGAAAGACTTGTTTTCATACGAGCGCCATTGTTCGCATGTGGACAGGCTTGTCGTTTGGGAGCAAGAATCATCATCATCTGTTACTGACTCTGCACTCTTTGCTATTTGCTATTCTTTTGCTGAAGAGGTTTGAGGAGAAAGGGCGACATCATTACATGCCAGAAATAAAGATGAACACTCTGCAAACCCCTGGAGGCTTGGTCTCATGATGCCGGTTCTCATGAATCACTTGAACACCTGAGAATAATAGAGAAGATTTTAAAAATCCAAGACTGTAAATAAATCATTGATAGCCACTTTCTGGACTAGTAGTGCCAAGGGTTATAAAATACATTATCTCTCAGTACAGAATAATGAGATAATTACAGACCCTGCCCTGGTAGTAGACAACCAGTTAATCCACTTGTCTATGGTGCTGGCAGTTCTCCTTTCAGAAGACTTGAAAGCGAGTAAGGGAAGTTCAGCTGTATCCAAAGCATTTTAAGAAATAGCCCGCTATCAGCACAGGTGACAAATAACATGCTCAAGGGTTGCTTTCTTGGTTTCATGTAGAAGAAAGTCGCTTGCTTGCAGTGGGGTATGAATTGACATCTGTATACGATCAGACTGGTCCTTTTCCCTCTGAACGATAGAGGAGCTATTCTTTTTTTAGCTCATTCCCCATGAGCTCTCCCCTCCCTTCTGTATCTCATTCCAGCGCTTTACCTGCAGGCAGGAAAGAGATAAGTGACAATCTCTAAAACAGTGTTGAAATACTGCTGGACACCAAAAGACCAACGCTGTTTGCCAGCTTCTGTAAGGGCTCTCAAGTTATAACAACTTCCTCACTGTTTGTAAAATGTCCTCACTCTCTGCTAACCCAAGGCCTGAAATCCTTCCAGTTGGCAGCACTAAGTATTGCTGGGTCACTTGGTTTAAAAGTCTGGTAACAGCTGCTATGACAACGGGCTTACTGTAGCAGTCATGGCATTTGCAAAATTGCAGCTACTTAGACCACTTACCAGCACTGATCCATCTCGGATCAAGCTAAGCCTTCCCCAAAATTGGAAGCAATGAGAGGGGGAGAAAAAAAGATCACACAAGACTCAAGGCTTTGAGTCTCTCAACAGGTTCTATTTAAAACTCATGGATGAAAATGCACTCGCGAAGGAAATATAGCTGAGCGTATAAAAGAGAGAGTATGATCTAAGGAGAGAGTATGATCTACTTAATGCAATTAACTGAGAGTCAAGAGTGAAAGAGGAGGCAGTGGGAGCGTGTGGGAGAAGCAAGGATGACAGTGGTGTGGGGCCAGAGAAGGGAAAAAAAAGGCATGGGCAAAAAAACCAAGAACAAAGCTAGAAAAGGGGGGATTTTGAGCTCTGCTGCATATCTCATGCAATTCCTCTTGCATTTTTCTGACCGATTTTTAGAAAGGACGGAGGTATTTGATGAGAGGGGGTTGTCCCGCAAGACTGCCACTCTTCATACTCACCATAATATGTCAGTGCCTCAGTTTGCTACCTGTACAATGGGCACAAAATGTACATGCCTCAGAAATACACTGGCAAACTGAGTAATTAATGGGTGCATTTCTTTATGAGCCTTCAATACAAAAAGCATCTATGCAATAGCAATGTGAGGGTAAGGTTGCACGAGCCCTTCTATTACAAACCCCAAAGGGTTGCAGTGTCCACCAAAGGCAGCATATGCACTATGAACAGCTTTTTGCTCTCTGGCACATCTACTTCTCATTTTCTTTGAAGAAAAGCAGATATTTTCCTCTTCCCAAGGACTAGCAGACTAATATTGCTCTCGTGCTTTCATCTTCTGATTTTGCTGGACCTCATTTGTTCCTATTTTGTTGTTGTCCTGTTTATTAGTACATAATATATGTGAAATTACTAACTGATTCCTATAATGGGAACATATTTAATATTTCAGGAACATATTTCAAGGGTTTTGCCTCCTGTTACAGTAATAGCTGTGTCATTTAATTAAATGAAATGAATCCAGAAGAAAACAGAACCTTGTTTTACAAGCCTAGAGCAGAAAACCATTTTAAAGTGCATGTCACACAGTCCCAACAATATATGGACATGAGCAACTTCTCTGAATGGCTATGAAAAATAACTTGTTAGCCTTAGAAAACCAGATAGCACTTGATCATATTTCGCAGATGGCATCTGTTCATATTTCAATAGTCCCTTTTCTTTCTTTCACTGGCAAGAAATAGCCAGTGGTGTCCGTCAGGAGTCCATGCTTGGACCAGTGCTTTTCAACATCTTTATGAAGGATTTGCATGTGGGGGTGAAAAGCTCACTGGCCAAGTTTGCAGATGACACCAAGTTATGGGGGAGCATGATCATGCCAGAAGATAGGTTGCAGATGCAGGTGGACCGGGACAGGCTGGAGAGCTGCGCTGACCAGAACTAGATGAAGCTTGACACTCAGGAGTGTAAGGTGCTCCATCTGGGGGCAAACAATCCCCAGTATACCTCCAGTCTCGGCGGCGACAATTTGACTTGCTCCACAGCTGAAAGGGACCTAAGGGTAGTGCTCGACCACCGCATGAACGTGAGCTGGCAGCGCAATGCTGTGGCCAGCAGGACAAACAACACACTGGCAGGCACCAACCCTTGCATCGCATGCAAAAGTAAGGGAGTGTTACTCCCATTGTACCCTGCACTGGTGAGACCGCAGCTGGACTATTTCGTCCAGTTCTGGGTGCCGCACTTCAACAGGGATGTGATAAAACTTGAGAGGGTCCAGAGACGAGCCACCCCTATGATCAAGGAGTTGCAAGACAAGCCATATGAGGGGCTGAGGGACTTGGGCCTTTTCAGCCTACAGAAGAGAAGGCTGAGGGGGGGACTTGGTGGCAGCTTACTGCTATATCAGAGGAGTGCATCAGGGGCTCAGTGAGCGGCTGTTCACCAGGGCACCCCTGGGGAAGACTAGGACCAATGGATACAAACTCCTGGGAGGCTGTTTCAGGCTCAATTCCAGGAAAAAACTCCTTCATAGTCGTGGTGTCCAGACTGTGGAATAAACTCGTGCCAGTGGTGGTGCAGTCACCTACTCTGGAAATCTTCAAAAAAAGACCGGACAGTCACCTTGCTGGAGCCATCTGACCCCAGTTGTCTTTTCCTGCCTAGTGCAGGGGGACTGGACCCCATGATCTACAAGGTCCCTTAACATCAATGACTCTACAATGGACAATGGCTTCTCAGGGAAAGTGGAATAAGCTGCTTTGCATTCACCTCAGAGTAAGAATGTGCATATGGACAATGAGCACAGAATACACAATGTGGCTTATGTTACACCCGGGTGTATGCTTTGCTGTAATTTGTGTAGCTGTATCCTTAGGCAATTTACAGATTAATAAGAATGGCCACTTTTTCAAGCCAGATGTTGCACTCGGTACCAAACATAGAGCAAAGCCCTTTTGTAAATCTGTTTACCTCGTCCCTTACTGTTTTGCAAAATGAAATCCTAATATTCAGCATCAGAACCAGGTGGTTGAATAGTCTGGAAATGAGAGTGGTCTGCAGCCATCTCTTCACAGATTCACAGAAGTTCAGGGCTGGACGGGATCAGCCCCTGGCTCTGGGCAGGAAAGATGGCCGGGGTCCATGATGGAGTCTTCTTCAAGTCGAAAGAGATGCAAAACTGAAGCAAACAGTATCCATGGGGAAAACCCTGTACTGGGTTTCTCATATGAATTCAGTCCTTGTGCAGAGTGCTGTACTGTGGTGGGTGCTGTACATGCGCGTAGCAAGAGAGGACTTGCACAGAAGTGCTTTCAGTTTGAACAGATCGGCTAGCTAGGGCTCCTGCTTTGCAGTCCATTTTCTTCCCCAAGAGTCTACGCCACCTCTCACAAGCTTCCTCGGTGGCACGGGAGAAGTGGCAAAGACACAAGCGGGGCCCTATTGTGTTGGGCGCTGTACATAGAGGTGGAAAGAAAGACTCCTCCCCTCAAAGAACTCCAAGTTGCAATATGCCAGGTGCGGAAAGCACAAGCGGGAACAGATGTGAAGTGCATCGCACAAGGGCACAATGCATTGCACGCGGGAAAAAGGAGGGGGAGATCCTTGTGAGGTCCCATCCAGATCTATTTTCCTATGAACCTAGCAGAATCCCAGCTCGTAAGAGTGCGCTACCTCTCACAAGGCTGTGACATGTACTGATTGCTGGTCTCTTAGGCTGGATTTGAGCTTCTGAACTATAGGGAGAGGGTATAATAGTCCTTTATCAGTTTTCTCAACCAGCTGTTCCCCTATAGTCCTCTGTGCTTTAATAATCTAATGCCTGCTCAATGCAGGAGTTAAGGGTATTTTTCTTGATACAAGTCGGAGACTGACAGCACCGTGCTTGTAAGAGCCTTTCTGCTTTGCCCTGATTGATCGCATAAGCGTCTCTTGTGTCCATTGTCACAAAAGCTCAGTATCTGCCTGCCAATAAACACACACTGAATGGTGTCTTTGTTGAAATAATCCTTTGTATAAAATAGGAGTTTGGAAAGCCGGATTTTCTAACCTGCAGGTCTAACACCGAAGTGAGTATTGCTCTGACTAAGATGGTTTTTGGCACGTGCGATGCACTTGCGCCTTTTGCAAGCAATCAATTATCCTTTCTTCCACCAGCCCTTGTAGGCATCTAGGAACGGTCCCAACATTTTGTGAAAGATGCTCTGAAGTGCTGCCCATGAGAGGAGGATGAAGATCCTTCAAATGATTTAAATGAACATAATTCAGATGCTCCCTAGGGTGCTGTTTTCCCTTACAGGCACACTGACTTCTGGTAATTTCCTGGACTTGCTTGCTGGGATAGCATAGGCTATCTCTTTCTGTTTGTTTCTGTTAATTGTTGCCATGTATCTGCCTCATGCTGATTCTGTTTTCCTGCTTCTGCCTTGCCTTGATGTTAGCCCCCTCCTACCTCCCCTTCCCAAGTATATTTGCAGGAGAGGACAGTGTCTTCTCCCCCTTTATTCTTCTTTACTTTGCCTTAATAGCATGTGTAAATGCACCCAAAGTGATAAACTCTGGAGCACTTTGAGCCAGAGTAAACTGCTCCCGGGCTCGGTGTCTACGTGCGTGCCTGGGACAGCAGCAATTTGGGCTGGGGTGCAGCAGCCCTGGACTGGCAGCAGGCTCCGAGGGTCAGCCCAGGCTGCAAACTTGCTGAGGGTGCACTCTGCCAACTCCCAGGTCACCGATGAAGGCATTGAACAAACCTGCCCCCAGATCCAACCCCTCGGACTCTCCACTTGATAGTGGCTGCCATCTAGACATTGAGCCATTGATCACTACTCTCTGAGCCTGATGTTCCAGCCAGTTTTCTATCTACCTTACAGTCCATTCATCCAGCCCGTATTTCCTTGGCTTGCCTGCGAGAATGCTGTGGGAGACTGTATCAAAAGCCTTGCTAAAATCAAGGTATACCACATCCACTGGTCTCCCCACGTCCACAGACCCATGTATCTCATCATAGAAGGCACTCAGGTTGGTCAGGACATGACTGGCCCTGGGCGAATCCATGCTGACTGCTCCTAATCACCTTCTTCTCCTTCAAGTGCTTTGAAATGGATTCCTTGATGATCAGTGTGGCAGAATGGCCCCCCTGGGCGCCTTCCTGCACAAACGTCTTTCTGTGCCAGCCTGAGGGGCGGCTGGAGAATCCCTCAGGGCAGGGGTTTCAA
>JAGPOW010001338.1:4985924-5020282 GCA_030014935.1 Caiman crocodilus
AGGCACCCCAAGGGAGGCACTCGGAGCCTGGAAGGTGGTCGGGCGCAGGGAGGTGGGCGGCTCAAAACGGGAGCGCCCCCTACTGGCCCGCCACAATCTACTCCATGATTTTTCCAGGGACTGAGGTGAGGCTGACTGGTCTGTAGTTTCCTGGATCCTCCTTTTCCTGCTTCTTAAATATGGGCATTGTGTTTGCCCTTTTCCAATCACCCAGGCCCTCTCCTGATTGCCATGGTTTCTGAAGATGATGGTGAGTGGCTCTGCAATCCCATCAGCCAACTCCCTCAGCACCCTTGGGTGCATCCCATCTGGCCCCATGGACTTGTCTATGTCCAGCTTTTCTAGCTAGTTCCTAACCTGTTCTTTCACCCCTGCTGTCTGCTCACCTCCGCCCCAAACTGTGCTGCCTGGTGCAATAGTCTGGGAGCTGACCTTGCGGGTGAAGATTGAGGTAAAAAAAGCATTGAGCACTTCAGCCTTCTCTGTACACAAGGTTGCCTCTCTCATTCAGTAAGGAACCCACACTTTCCCTGATCTCCTTCTTAGTACTGACATACTTATAGAAACCCTTCTTGTTAACCTTCACATCCCTTGCCAGCTGCGACTATACCTGCGCTTTGGCCTTCCTGACTTCAGTACTGGTGCATGTGTAGATGGTGATACATTCCTGTGGTGCTAATTAGTCTACTCCACAGTAAAGCGCTCATGTAGATGCACCCACTAGCACCTCACTGTCCAGATGATATGAGGCAGAATTGCCAAGTACATGGCAGCTCGAGGGCCCTGCCCGCCCTGGGGAAGAGGGCTGTCACCTGAAATGCCTAAAACATTTCAGTGTGAATCATCTTAGCCCTTCCTTCCAGCAAAAATAGAAGTTGGTGCCCATGATGTGAGGAACCACAAAGTGGTGGTAGAAACACAGAGAAATGGTCTCATGCAGAAGAGCAAATGGTCTACAATGATAAGGGAGTGGAAAGGTGGGTGAAAAGTTGTGCCATCGTCCTCATTTAAAGCACAGGGAGATAAAGAGCATGGCCACACTAACTCCATGAGGCTGCGGCCACAAACTGAGGCCCTTCCTGGTCCTATTGCCTCATGCTCCTAATCTAGAATTGAGGTCATGAGGTGAGGATGCTCCAGAAGAATTCAAATTGCCACAGGGCATGCATCTCAGGTGTATTTCCAGGCTTGCAGCATGAGGAACTGGGCTAGGTGAGGAGCTTATTTTTGAAGGGTAGCTTTGAAAGAAGCATGGAGCCAATGTGGCATTAGCGACTTACCTGTAGTCACAAAGGAAGGATCTAAAATGAGATATCCCATCTCTCATTTCTGAGATATCCCAAGCCTCATTTCTCTCCAGTGTTTCCCAGCAAAGTGAGAGAGAATGCAGACTCCAGCTTTATGGCAGCTTCTCCCAGGACTGGGCTTTTACTGGGTAATGTATATATTCTGATCTTCCCTTTTCTTATGTCCCATTAGGGCAATGCACAATGTCAATGAATTTTAAACCTATTTTATACATTGTGGTGTCTTTCCCTGTAAACTACAGTTAGATTCATCTTTTAGGATTATAATATATGAACTGCAATAATCCCGATAAGTGGGGAAATAGAAGTATGGCAGATAGGCAGGACTTGCTGAGTGGCATAATATTAAACAGGAATACCATAGGCTCTAACAAGCCAATATGAGTTTACTCTAAGGGCCCTGCCACCCATTCAGATTAATGCCAGATAGAAGCTGGCTGTAAAATTGTTATATATTTTCAAGCACTGACTTTGTAGCTGGTTGGCTTTTTGTATAGCTGGATAGATATTTTTATGGTGTGTTAATTACTTGGCACATGTGGCTGGTCTAAATTTATGGTGCGATTAACCAGTTAACTGCATGCTAATTGTGTAGCCAGCCTTACTTTGCATATGTGGCCCACTTAAATGTATTGCATGGTTAACCAGTTAACTGCATAATAAATGTGCCATGTGGCTGAGGTCACATGCACCAAGCACCTGTATTATCTACATTGCTGTATTTTGCACAATATTGTACCGTTGACTGGATACAGGGTTGAGGAGGGGGTGCCCAGTCCCACAACAAATTGTTTGGTGGATAAGGGTGAGATCCCCAGCGCTCCATGTTGTGAAATGCTAGGTGATCCGGACTTAGTTTTGGATGAGGACTAACAAGAGATGAAAAATCTCCTTGCTTTCTGCAGCACATTAGCCCCACAGACTGGCGATATCCTGAGCAAAAGCAGGGTTATCCTGGGAAACCAGACTGCAGGTCTGGCAAAATCCATTTATTTTGTGTAAACCTCATTTGTACAACCTAAGGCTATACTTTACCTTCTCTTCTGGTTGTCACCACTCTAGGAACCTGGCATGGCCAATGGCAGTGCATTTGAATGTATGAAGTCAACTGAACCGAGGAAGAAGAATGAGCAAGACCATTTAATATGTTGAGGAAATAAATAGATAATTTCAGTGTCTGGGGCTGTCAAACTGGTGCTCTCTAAGCCGGTAATAAATTAATTTTAAAATGTGTCCTCATTTCTCATATACAATCAACCACTCCAACTATCCCAGCATAGGCAGGGCCGCGCATTGCCAGTTTTATTTTTCTCAATGTGCCATATTAGCTTCTTTCTCCCAACTCCATCCTGTCAGCCTGATAGCATTTGGATATTCAGAATTGCTGCTGAGTCTTCATGGTCAAGAGCTGCTTTTTGAAGAACTTGTTCTTTCTTGCAGAGTGGAAATGACCTGTTTTTTCAGTATTTTAGATAGAGATTTATAAACTGAATTTTCGTTCAGTGGAGTTGACCCTGGTAGAAGTCCAGGGTCAGAAAACAAAGCAGAATTTGACTCACTTGTTTTCGGGCTGAGGTTTAACTCAAAAAGTTTTATACCCAAGGGTGCACAACGCAAGCTTTACTGAGGGTCACTTTCAAAATGTACTTTTCAATGGGGGGCACCATTAGTGGGATCTGCTCTCAGCACATTTGCGAGAGGGGAAGTAGACCACACAGGCACATATGCAGATGATATAATCTTTAGACAGCAAGGACATGATTTGCCATGATAAAACGTAATTTGACCTCTGGTTTTGCTATTCAAAGCCTGTTTTATTTTTGATGCTTTTGGAAAAACAATGAAAAAGTGGCTTGATGATGGCGGGTCACTGAGACCCATGGGTCATATGTTGTGCTCCCCTGCTCTAAGCCATCATGTTCAAGGCTGTTATTGTTCTCAGACTCTTTGTAGCACAACAGAAAGATCTGTAAAGATTGTCACATCTTGATTTACTTAGATTTTAAAGTGTTCAGGGCAGGCAGCAGATGTTAATCTGTTCTCATGAGATAGCCCAAATTTTCCATTTCAAGTCACAGTTAAAACCCTGCTCGAAAATCAACACATTATCTCTAGGGGTTTTTTTTTTATGTTGGATATTGTTCATTTTTGTAGCTCTTCTTTTCTGGGTTGCTTCTCTTTTAAGCATATCTAACTTAAGTAACTTGGGGGTTGTTGGTTTTTTTTCTAAATATTTTTTTTTGCAACACATTCAAATCCTTTCGCTTTTTTGCTGGCTGGTGGACTAGGACATATCTTTTTTAATTTGGTTCCCTTTTTATCTGGAGTCCTATGGCTGACAGCTATATCAGCAGCCTTTCCCAGTGTTATTTCTGTTTCTTCATGTAACCACTTGTGTTGTAAAAGAATTGAACCCACACATAAATCTGTCACATAAATGCTTCTCTAAAAATGACCCAACATTTTGCTACAGAAAGTAATGTACCTTTAGAAAGTAATGAAGTGATTACATGAAGATTCACTTTCTCTGAGCTTATTCTATTGACAGATCAGCAATTGTTAGTGACTTCTTGCCACACCAGGTAGTGTTGAAAAGAAATGCTGGAAAAGTGGAAAAGCTGCAGAAAAAAGAGGTACAGACATGGTTTAAGGGCCTTGCGCTTAATCGGTTCAGTTTATCAGAAAAAGAATCAAGAGTTGACTTGATTACAGTGACTATTACAGGCACATAATAGCAGGGACTCAAGGGCTGTGCAATGGCTGGAAGCAAAAGGAATTAAAATTAGAAATAAGGTGCACACTAACAACAAGGATGATTAACCATTGGAACAAACTACCAAGTGAAGCAATACAGTCTCCTTCACTTGCTGGCTCCAAATTAAGTTGGGATGCCTTTGTGAGAGATGCTTGAGGCAAAAATAAGTTATTAAGCTCAATGCAAGTTGACTGAGCAAAATGATATGGTTTCGTTCATAGAGTGGGTGAAGTTAGGTGGCCTACAGGCATGGGCAGATGCATGAGGGGGTGGCTACACTCTCTGGCGATTGCCTCCTAACACTTTTCCCTTGCTGCTGAATGCGGCAGGGGGATGGAGTGGGGAGCAGGGGTAGCATTCACCCCCTGGGTTCTGGAGTCATGTGAAAGTGGTTACTCCAAGCATGCTAAGCATGCACCACACAGCCAAAAAGAGGTGCAACTATACCCCCATGCATCTGGATCCCACCCCCACCCACCGCCCCCGCACCTAATGGTACTTTCTGGTTTCACAAGCTTTCACTTGGAAATGTTAGAACTTCTCAGTTTCCATTATCATAATTATTAATAAAGAATGAATGGTTGAACCAGTACATTAACAACCAAACAATTCAGAATAAAACCAGAATCCGTTTGGATCTTGTTGGGTAGACATACTTCTCTTAATCTCCAGCACCTTACAGGCCTTCTGAAGTTTGTTGGCTCCACTTGGAAGGACGACATGTCGAGTTCTCAGTAGACTAAGTACCCTCTTCAGGTTCTGAGTTGTCCAGTGTTTCCTTGGAACAGGAGCATATAAAACTTAGAGTAATAAAATCTGACACAGAAAAAACTAGAGCAAATTCATTAGCAGATGAATGTAAAATCTTTGCAGGTCACGAGGAGCCTGTGATTTTTTTCTGGAATGAATCACTCAGCAAGTAATTCCACCAAATATTTCTTCATCTGTATTAAGTATTCAGGTAAATATATGGGCCAGAGTGGATGCACCTGAGGGTGCTGAGGGAGTTGGCTGATGTGATTGCAGAGGCATTGTCCATCATCATTGAAAATTCATGGCAGTCAGGAGAGGTCCTGGATGATTGGAAAAGGGCAAACATAGCATCCTTATTGAAGAAAAGCAAACAGGAGGAGCCAGGCAACTACAGACCAGTCAGACTCAGCATAGTCCCTAGAAAAATCATGGAGCAGGTCCTCATGGAATCCACGTGTAAGCACTTGGAGGAGAAAAGGTTGATTAGAAACAGTCAGCATGGATTCACCTGGACAAGTCATGCCTGACCACCCTGACTGCCTTCTGTGCTGAGGTGACTGGCTCTGTGGACGAAAGGAGATGGGTGGAAGTGGTGTACCTTTTTTAGAAAGACTTTTCATATGTGCTCCAACAACATTATCACAGGCAAGCTAAGGACATACGGGATGAATGAATGGACTATAAGGTAAATAGAAAACTGGCTTGAGCATCGGGATCAGAGAGTAGTAATCAATGGCTCAATGTCTAGTTGGTAGCCAATATCAAATGAGGTAGCCCAGGGGTCGGTCCTGGGGCTGGCTCTGTTCAATGTCTTCACTGAACAGAAGATGGCATAGAGTGCACCCTCAACAAGTTTGAAGGTGACACCAAGCTGGAGGGAGTAGTAGATACTCTGGAGGGTTGGGCTAGGATTCAGAGTGACCGAGACAAATTGAAGGGTTGGACCAAAAGAAATCTCATGAGGTTCAGCAAGGACAAGTGTAAAATCTTGCACTTAGGATAGACCAATCCCCTGCACCGGGACAGGCTGGCGGGGAGAGGGGGTGACTGGCTGGGCAGCAGTTCTTCAGAAAAGGATCTGGGGGTCATGGTGGACAATAATCTGAACATGAACCAGCAGTGTGCCCTTGTTGCCAAGACTGCTACCAGCATCCTGGGCTGCATTGGTAGAAGCGTTGCCAGTAGGTCAAGGGAAGTGATTATTTCCCTCTATTCAGCACTGGGAAGGCCACATCTGAACACAGGTGTTCAGTTTTGGGCATACTACAGAAAGGGTGTGGACAAATGGGAGAGAGTCCAGCCATGGGCAACAAACATGGTGAGGGGGCTGGGGCACATGACTTATGATGAAAGACTGGGGGAAGTGGGTTTATTTAGTCTAGAGAAGAGGAGACTGAGAAGAGACTTAATAGCAGCCTTCAACTACCTGAAGGGGGTTCAGAAGAGGATGGAGTTGGATTGTTGTCAGTGGGGGCAAGTGACAGGAGAAGGAACAGTGGTTTCAAGTTGCAGCAAGGGAAGTTTAGGTTAGATATTAGGAAGAATTTCCTCACTAGGAGGGCAGTGAAACACTGGAACAGGTTACCCAGAGAGCTAGAATCTCCATCCTTGGAGGTTTTCAAGACACGGCTAGACAAAACTTTGGCTGGGATGATCTAGTTGGGGATGGTCCTGGCTTGAGGTGGAAGTTGAACTAGATGTGACCTCCTGAGGTCCTTTCCAACCCTAAATTTCCATTATTCTATGATTCTATATCTAGAGAATGCCTCAATTCATCCATACCTGACAGGTTCAATTGACTATGTCAGTCACGTAGTATGCATCAGTTTCCTGATCTGAGCGAATATGAAGATTTTGGAGTCAGATTTCTGGGGTGAACATGCATTTGCTTGTGGTGAAAAGTCTCTCTCTTCTGGTTGTTAAGTCATTATTTATATAATAATGTTCCAGTCTTTTTATCTGTGTGAGCTGCAATTTTCTATAAGTGCTGCCATTTTGCACAAAATGTTCATTCACATTGCTACTTTGGCTGAAAACCAAAAAGCAGAACTGAAGCCCGTAGAAACCATTCCTCAGGTTTGACTTTCCTGCTACCCAGTCTTCAACCTCCATGCCCCACTGAGAAAAAAAGAAACCACCTTTTAAATGCAATCACAAAACTCTCTCCTGACATCATGCAAGCTGGACAAGGCTCTTCAGCATGAAATACTTGCCTTGACTAAAATGGTAACAGGGCATTTCAGGGAAGCAGTGAGTAGTGGGAAGGCACTGATGGACAAAGCTGACCAAAGGGATGTGGACTGTTTATTAATGCCTAGGAAATGCTATAAGCCAAAATGGATACTGTTCTCAAAAGCTGAAAAAAATAGAGGCAAGGAAAGAGAGAAGTATGAGTTTGTGTGTGAGTTGTATAAATTCAGCTGGTTTTTGGAGAGTATTTAGAATTAGGTCCTCCAAGGTACTTACATGTGGCTCCACTTCAGAGTAATGCCTCACTCATACATCCCCTGTCACCTTAAAGATCCTGGGTTACTGTCTGAATTATCTCATGCAAAGCATAGGCAGAGTTTGGTGGCTAAGGAATGGATTTGCAGGCACCAGCTGAGTAGGAAGTTGCCAGAGCTATCCAGCAATAAACTGCAAAGGAAAGAAGAAGGGCTTATGTGCCTCAACATATGCACCTGGCCAGAGAGAGGTAGATGCCTATCTCTGTTCAAGACCTCCCTTTGCTCAGGCTCCTCAGCCATGAATCATCTGCTGGAGTTCAGTGCCTACACTGCTCCAGGGAGCACCAGCCTGGGTTTCCCAGCCTGGAGGAAGGGAGAAACTTTGACTTTTGAACCATTATTATTAGAAACAGTATACCGAAGGGAAAAGAAAAAAATGTAAAAAACCCCTCCAAACAACAAAAAGCTCTTAATCATCCACAAGATTGCAGAATGTGATCCCAATAGCCCATTCTCAAATAAGCTGCTTCAAGTTTAAAGCATTTAAACTCCAAGTGAAAACATGAGACTACCAGAAACTTGAAAAGCTAAAGAATATTAGAAACCTCTGAATTGAAATAGCCATTCTTGGCTCGTCCTGAATAAAATTTGCAAGGCACAGAAGGTGTCCACTGGAAAGTCTATGTATGGCTGAAAAAAATGAATATAAGAAAATTCAAGTGGGAAAAAGACTGAAAAATACCCTGAATACAGCAAACAAGATACAATCCTGGATAAGTAGAAACATGGAAAATAATCGCTTTGTCATTGCAAAAAGGACATGACTGGAACACTTATGTCAAGAGATGATGCACAACTATATGTGAAACAATGGTGCCATGAAGAATCCTCCATCGGAGATCTCCCATTCTCTTTACAGTAGGAAGGTTTGGTATATCGTGCCATGTTGGGTGGCTAGAATCTGTAAGTAGGAGCTGTCATCTCCCCCCTAAAATGGGATATTCTGTAAGTATTTGTGAATAGCAAATACTGACTACAGGTATATGTACCCAATGACTAAGGCTGCCAAAATAAAATCATGACAAAAAGCTACAGGCCTATTATTGCCATGGAAGAAGCTAATCCAAGACAAAGCAATCCTTGTAGGCTCTATGGCTGAAAGGCAACTGCTCTCCCCAGAAGACCTATGAGATCTTGAACCCTTCCCAAAGTGGACAGGTACAAACTATCCTGTTTCAATCAATGCTGGCCTGCCCAGGAAAGGCCCATAAAATCCTCTCAATATCCTCTTACAGGGGAGAGGAATCCAATGCAACACATTTATGATGCACTCAAGGTATCAGTGACTAACACTCGCTCTTGGAAAGACTGTTGACACAAGCACCACTTCCACAATTTCCCTCCTACTTCCATCTGAAATTTCTCCTGGGTCAAACACAGGTCCCAGGACCTTGAACATAATTTGACCCCATAATAAGTCTCCAAGTCAGGCTAGAAATCAGGAAGCCACTTTATCCCCCAGCAAAAGGGTGCCCCTTTTACTCTAATTAGCACGGGTAGGGGAAACCTGCTGGAAGAAACACAGATGTTTAGTTAAAATGTGATCACCCTATCCGTAGATAATAAACCGTTATATCATGAATATATACTGAAACTTTCATGGGCTGGAAAAGGAAGAGAAAACCCAGTCAGACACAGTTTTGTAATATACCTAGTAGAAACTCCAGAGAGACAGTGTTGTTCCATCCAGTAAGGCTATTACGGGTCTTTTTACCTGGTATGGAGATTGAGACACGGTTGTTCTTAACTATAAGCAAATTGATTCAATTACTATTCTAAATAAAAAAGCTGAAATAACTGTAGCAGTTACAAGTCTTTTACTATTTTTAGTCAAAAGCAAGGCAACATGCTCACCACCCCAAGATTTAATGACCACAACGTCACTGGTTGATCAGTCGGTGAGGTCTTGTCCGGGGTTCCTGACTCCTTCCTCTGAGTTCTCAGTCTTGGATCGGTGACTGGATTTTGCAAGAGCAGGTTATGAAGGGTACGTTCTCTTACTTCTCTGTATCTAACATATAGCTTGCATTTCCTAATACAGAAAATTAGTTTCATAGTTTCATAGTAGCTAGGGTCAGGAGGGACCTGAACAGATCATGTAGCCTGACCCCCTGTCACAGGCAGGAATGAATGCTGGCTTCATAAGACCCCAGACAGGCTATCATCCAACCCCTTTTTGAATTTACCCATGGCAGTGTTGGCCACAAATGTCCAATTCGGGATCCTTAAAATTCTATTAAAATTTATTAGGTGGGTCGAAACACTGTAATGAAGTCAGATCATAAACCTTGGTGCTGGTCCCCCCACCACACACACATGCACACTCACATTAGCAAGTTACAAGAGTCAGGTATACCTATCCCACAGGCGCTGGAGTCTGCCGTCGATGGCCAGTCGAGGCTTCTTCCAGCATGGTGTTATCCTCTACAAGGGGGTCACCGGCTGGTCCTTCTGGCTGGACAGGTTGGGTGCTGGTCAAGTTGGAGATCAAGATGGCATCGCCTTCACTGCTTTTTATCTGTCCTTGGCAGACTTTGGTGCCTCCCCAGTTTTCAGGTTTGCCCAATCCACAGGCATTGACCCTCGTGGGACTTCCCCCTCGGTGGTTACTGGATGGCATCTGTCAGCCCGAGGGGTCATCCACATGTATGTGCAGGTTTGGGAGTCCGTTGATGAATTTTGAATAGGGCTCTGGGAGCAGTGGATCTGGAGAGATTCAGCTCCAAAAGTTGGTCCCCAACATTGATTAACTCAGATTGGGGCTTCTAGCCCTTGAGCAGTGAAGTTTAGAGAATTCCCGGTTGCTACATTGTCTTCTATTGATTTCTTCCCTTGGTTGATCTGCTGTTTCCCTAGGTGTTAATAGTCGCATGCTACTGTGTTACGCATTCAATCACTGATTCACTCGCTCTCAGTGGTCCGCCTGATACAGGGAAGCGGTGTTTTGATTCCTGCCCTTGTTAATATTGTTACAGTGTATAACTTACTTCTACAACTAAAAGGGTGTAGGTTCTAAAACTAAAACACATTAGCTAAAAGGTGAAGAGTATAAAATATAAGCTACAAGAGTAATGCCATGGTAAATAAATAGATCAAAATACCAAAATACAAGGAGAAATACAAAATACACACATACAACATTTAAAACACAATTCCTTATCTTATAGTGAAAGGAAGAGGAAGGAAGAAAAGGTAGAAGAGGAGAAACATATCCAAGGAGGGAAAAGTAAATGCAAGCAAGAGGAAAAGGGGGCCTTCTGCTACAGTAGGGGTGAGGACCACTTCCCTAGGAAGTTGTTTCCAGATTCTGGCTACCCTAACTGTAAAATATTGCCTCCTGATTTCTAACTTATACCTATTCTCCATCAGCTTATTATAATTTTTCCTCATCACCCCAGGTGGTACTGGACACAGTCATGCATCCAAAGGTGCATCTCAAGCTGGTCCAGAGGGTGATACTCCCCCTTTATGTGACTTAGGTCAGGCCTCAGTTGGAGTACTGTGTTCAGTCATGAAGCCTGCATTGACATGGTTAACCGTCGCCTTCAGAGCTGGTGCCATGAGGCAGGCTTTGCATTTTTTAACAACGACCCATGCTTTTGTAAGGAGGGCATGCTGGGGTGGGATGGGCTTCATCTCTCTCCTAAGGGCAGACGTATCTTTTTCTTTAGGTTGGCTGATCTCGTACAATGGGCTTTAAACTAGTTTCACTGGGGGAAGGGGACACTTTGAGTGGAGAGGATGCTTCACCAGCATGCAAGGTGACAAGGGGAAGGGAAGCCCAGGTACGCATCAACATCCTGGGAGTAGGGGGCCACAACTGTCCTACTTAAGCCTTCCGCTGCATATTAATTATCTTGCTTCTGTTTGCTAAATATGGTTACCTTTAACTGGAATGCTCTGATCTCAAGTAATCTTTTCATTCTTAGGTGGAGGTAGGTTTTGCTTTGACTGTTCCTCTTTTGCCCAGGCTATATTTATTCAATTTATTTAGCCAATTTCTTGATTCGTTTCAAGTCAGGGACAGTATTTTTCCATCTGCTCCTTTCACTGGGTGCACATCTCGACTGCAATTCAAGCTAAGCATGCAGCTTAAGCTAAACACAAAGGTCAAAGCCCAGGCCTGAAGGCCCCTGGGTCCCAACAGTGTGAAAGGCAAAGTCAACATTACAGTCGGTAGTATGCCAGTATGTCCCCAAGCGTATCCTGCCTACACAGACCCATAGTAGCCCAGAAATACTCCAGTGAAGATACTCCAAGGTGTTCCTCTTGTGGCTGCTCATCAGACTTCTGCTTCTGATGTCCTCGAAAGCAGCTGCTAGGGCATGATGGAGCTTGCTTTTTGGGCAGCAGCTTGGGCCAGTTTTGGAGGTTGCTTGTGGGGCATGCTCTGATATGTCTTGACTGAGCCACACTACCACCAAGACTTAGTCTTAAGGGCTAAGGCACTGGATGCCCCTGCTTGATTCCCTGATGTACCAGGAAGGCACAAAATGCGATTCTATTTAAGATGACAACTGCAAAATAAATGAATGCAGGTGACAAACTTTATTTCAAACCAGAACCACAGAGGTTCTGAAAGAAATATAATCATCTACGTTATCAAAAGTCTTTTCTTCAACAAGAGAAATTAATTCAGCATCCAAATTAAATATTTTTGAAGCTTCATATATATCCCTCCAGCAGGAGGAGATTGCCAAAAATAGACCTGTTGGGAAGACAGTCAATCTGATCAGGGAGCACAACTGATCTAATTAAACTCTTCAGTTTATTTGCCAGGGAGTTGGGGGAAAAAAATTAAAGTCAATGTAGAAGCCAGTGACAGATCCCCAGGTTTTCACCTTGACAAAGTCCCCCCTTTTAAGCAATAATGTGAGAATTGCTCGGTCACAGATGACTGGAAAAAAGCTTCTCCCTGAGGGTCTCCCAAAATCCAATAATGGTAGTTGCCTTCCCTGGAAAACAATCATTTAAGGTAAGATCAGTTATGTAGATATCAAATCTTCTTTGATTCTGTCCATTCTCTATGTCCAGATGTCCTTCTGTCCAATATAAGGATCTTGAGAAGACCCTGAGAAGTTACAGAGCCTCCATTGGACACCCAGGCTCTGCAGCATACAGGTCTAAAGAGAAAAAGATTGTAAAAATGTCTAATTTCCACAGAATGCATATCCCTGATGAGGAGTTGAAGTGACTAGTCCATATCCCTAATGAGGACTTGAAGTGATCATTCTGTCCGCTTTTCTATGCCAAAAAAAACAATTGAGACAGTTCTCGGAAAGAACCTGAAACCAAGTGCTAAGAGGTACTGCATGGTAAAAACCTTCTTACCTTTATTTCTTTTTTTATGGTAGGTTGTTGTACAACCCAACATTAGCACATTCGTGCAAGAGCATTTCCAAGTTCTACCCTGCCGTGTTTTCATGTGTATTATTGACAAAATCATGTAATATTAATTCGACCTACCTCACATCACTACCCCCAAGAGGAAGAAAAGAGAAGAATCCTTCAAGGACAACTCAAAGGGCATGTCCAGATGAGTGTGCACGTACATCTTGCGGTGCCTCAAAGCAGTGCATGTGCACCCGCTTGCCATGCTGCTAATTTGCAGCGTGGCACCAACATTTGGAAATGGGAGATCCCTGTGTAAAAAAACCCACCACATAAAACAGCAGTGGAGAGTACATGTGACAGCAGCATACACTATCAGAAACGGAGCCTGGCCATCCAGAGCCACACTCTGACTGCCAGCCAGGCTCCATGCAGCCCTATTGGCATTGCTGGTGCCCCAGGAGGACCCCAGGTAAGGCTGCTGGGACCAGCACAGGTTCTGACCCCAGCCTCTCCTACCCTACCCAGGACAATTTGGTGTGGTCTGGAACGTGCATGCAGAGACATGCCTTGGGCCATAAAGCAGAGGCACAAATATGTGCCATTGCTATTTGTGCCCTGGCAAATACATACTCCTGCATGTACGCACTCATCTGGATGCGCCAAAACTTTCCAAAAAGTAAAATTGTTTTGAAACTGGACATATTACAAGTGACTATTAATGTTCCAGTAGGAGCCATGGATTTGAATGGAAGAGAGATCCAACGTACACTGTAACAAACTACATTGGGAAATCCCACCAGTACAATATAAATTGGAAATTAAAAGGAGAAGATTGAAGAAAAACAGAATTGGCCAATGCAAGCCAGGCCCATAGAATTGGCACTCACACTAGTGCACATACCCGAGTACTGCCTTACTTCAGGGGAAAAATGTCAAACATCAGTCAGACATAAGGCTCTTATAACAGTTAAAAATTACTGAGAGGATTGTGGATATGGCTCCAGATGGTTCCTGTCTAACTTATTATCAACATTCAAATATAATTGGCATCCAAAATTTCTTTAGGGGCAATTTGCCAATGAAGTTCCCAACCTCTGAACAAATGGAAACTGCTCTTTCCTCTACAAAAGGAGCATGAACATGAATCAACAAAAAAAAGGATTGAACTAGTAGCAAATGGTCTAGAGTCACTTCCTGGATGATAGATTTTGGATTCACCTAGCCTGCAGAGAGAAAGGAAATTTTTGCATTTACAACAGCATCCTGGCTAAATCAAGAACTGTGTTCTTCAATCAGCCACCCAGTCATCACATCTCTCTATTTCTTGCCAAAAAAGGAAATATCCACCTTCTTTTGGGATTCAAAAGGAGCCACATGCATTTTAGTGTCCTTGTACTCCTCTGCATTCCAAAATCCACATTCGAAATGTAATGATGAGTCAGAAAAAAATGAAATAAACTGTAAAACACTGAAAGAAAAGGCAACTCTTCATGGAATGAATTCCCAATGTGACTATTAGCCAGAGAAGCACATAATTTAGTCATCAGTTCTTTCAGGAAATACAGTTTTTGTTTATCAGACTCAGAGGCTGAGACGACTCACGGCATAGCTAGCAGAAACCAGAAACAGAGTCATATCTGGAAATCACTCCACTCGTCTATCTGTGCTTCCCCTTCATTTCATCTCCATAAGCCCCTGGGTAGAGGAGAGATTGAGCATTCAGGACAGTCAATAGTCTGATAGATTTCATCGATTTCATAGATGCAGGGTCAGAAGGGCCCTATCAGATCATCAAGTCTGACCCCCTGCCTTGGGCAGCAAAGGGTACTGGGTTCAGATAATCCCAGCCAGATGTTTGTCCAGACTCCTCTTAAATACCTCCAAGGAAGGGGACAGCACTACCTCCTTTGGAAGGGTGTTCCATATTTTGGCAACCCTCACAGTGAAGGATTTTTTTCCTGATGTCCAATCTAAATTTGCTCTCCTTCAGTTTGTGGCCATTGTTTCTAGTTACTCCGATGGGTGCCCTGGTAAACATCGTATCCCCTATTTCCTGCTGTCCCCCGCCCGATGAATTTGTAGATGGCCACACGATCACCTCTCAGCCTTCTTTTGTGGAGCCTGAAGAGATCCAAGTCCCTCAGTTGGTCCTTGTAGGGTTTTTCCTGTAGGCCTTTAACCAGATGGGTGGCCCTCCTCTGAACCCTTTCCAGGTTATCTACAGCCCTCCTGAAGTGCGGCACCCAAAACTGGATGCAGAACTCCAGCTGCAGCCAGACCAATGCTGCATAGAGGGGAAGTATCGCCTCCCTAGACCTGTTTGTGATGCACCTACTTATGCAAGAAAGAGGGAGCACTCATTTAAGTCAAATGCTGCTCTGCCTGCTTTGGCAGGGGAAGTCTTGGAGCCCATCTCAGGGTGGTTTCAATCCACCTGCCCCACCCTTGAGTGCCCGCTGGAAAAACCCCAGACTGAACTCCCTCTGCTCCCTTTCCCCCCTCCCATTCTGAAAACAGCGTGGAGGCTGGGAGCCGGTGCAGACACAGGTTACTGAAGCTGCTCCATTTTGGAGAGTCTTCATTTGACCTCTCATGCACTGAGGGTTCAGATATTTACGGGAGCCCTTTTAAAGTGTTTCACAGCTGTGCACTTCTGTTTGGTCATAGCTGTAGGGGGCTTTCAAGGGCCAGCTTGGGCAAAAAATTCACTTCTATCTACACCTTCATGCTCTTCTATTTAAGTTATTTCACTTCATGTAATAAAATCCTTAAATATTTACTAGAGCAAGAAAACCGTCCAAGGTTCCCCCATTTAAAGTCAGTAGTCCAGCCACTTGGATGGATTCTTTTCCTTTCTTTCTCTATTATCTGCTTAGTGAAATGGCTAGAAAAGGAAATGAGTAACCATAGACAAGTGAGGTGAGTGTAGCAAACAAATGACGTTATCCCAACTCCATCTAACCACTGCAGTATGACCAACCTCAGAATGTTCGAAAAACACAACCCAAACCCCAAAAATCACTACTTTGGCTTAAAAATGATGAGTTACCCAAAAATAATAGTTTCATTGGTTTCTTCTATTTTTTAAAGCAATATGGGTTATATTTCCAAGTTTCTCTCTCTAGCCATGGGGGCTAGAAACATACTTTCCTTTTTGGACGAAAACTGAGATTCTTAAAAAATATCTTGGCCCTGAAACTTTAAAAGGAAAAGTTGTGAAGTATGCAATAAAATCACAAATGCTGGCCATGTTGCCAGCCCTTATATTTTGGATGGCTTTGCATAAAGGTTGGGAGCAGGCTGTTTTACAGATGTGTCTCTTGCAATCATGGAAACCAGTGACCCTGGCTTTGAGCTTTAAGACATAGTTTTCACTGTGAGGAGACGTCTGGTTAATTTATAATAGTAACAGGTCAAGGTGCTCTTCCCCCACCATCATTATTCAGCACTCTTGCAGATTTGAGGTTGAATATACAGCACTGAAAACTGCGAAGGGAACAACACTATCCTATAAACAGAGTATGCTATATAATGAAATGAACATATATGAATGCTACTAGAAGTCATTAAATGCTGAATCCTGCAGTGCCTGTTTCATAGTGTGACTTTTCAGAGCTGAGCCTCCCTTCAGATTTTTGCTTGGATCAAATCTTGCTTCCTCACTGTGTCAGAATTATTTTTATAAGTGTTAGAGGCCCTATGCCGTAATCCTGACCTATGAACGTTCACTTTTCCCTGCTGTGCTTTAGAAATTGTGGGTAGATCTCCACACACCCATCCCTTTGATTAGCAAATGGGGAATCATGACAATCAAAGCAAGTTTCTTAGCATCTCTGGAGAAGTAGTCTAATGTTCAGAGTATCATAGTACTTAGGGTCGGAGGGTCGAAAGAGACCTAAACAGCTGATCAGGTCTGAACCCCTGGCCCAGGCAGGAACGGGTGCCAGGGTCATATCACCCCAGCCAAATATCTGTTCAGCCTCTTCTTGAAGACCCCCAAGGTAGGGGAAAGCACCTCCTCACTTGGGAGCCCATTCCAGAGCCTGGCAGCCCTAAATGTTGAAAGCTAGACAGAGGACGAAAGATGGAATAATATGAGAGGAACAGACATATCCCACAATCACAGCTGAAGGAATTAACTATTTGTTTTGCTGGCATACAGAAACGCTACCGGTTTTACCGTGAGAACAGAAAGGCCAAGGACAAAAGAACCAAAATTGCCGTGGGGGGAATAAGACAGAAAAACAAAGTATCTTCAAGCTTGTAAAATGGAATTGGGATGGAAAGAAAATCTAGGATGAGAGACTAGCTGGAGAATAAATCTAAAGCAATGCAACAGATGTTGTCCCACATGTTTATGCAAGAAATCATGTCCTGACTACTATTTTAAAACCAGAAGCTGCATAAAAAATTTGTCCTTATTATTTTGTCAGTCTGAAAAAATGCATTTAGCATAGGCTATTCCCATCCGCACCCCCTCCCCCATGCACTTTTTCTCCCTTTTGAAGTCAAATGACAGAAAATATTAAAGAAAGCTACTGTGAACATTTACTTCAATGTTCTGTTTCTTGAAATTCTGGGGTGTTTTTGTTCTCCTTTTCAACAGAACCCATTAAGTTCCCCATCTTTCAAAAAACACATTCATGTGTGTGATTCTGTTCACCCCATTTACATGTCCAGGTTAGGCATGTACATAAATGTTCACAGAACTGAGACCCTGAGCCAGCGGTGTTTAACCTTCCATCCCTGTGGGCTGGATGAGTGGTGTGGGGCTGGTCCATGGGCCAGATCCAGCATGGGGTCAATCGGCAGGCTTGGTTCGGGGTGCTCCCCATGGGTCAGAAGTGGGGCAATGATGGCAGCGGTAACTCCTGTGACTCTGGAAGTGACACTAGAAGCCATGGCTTTTTTACTGCCACCGATCCCTCACCCAAATGTTGTGACTTATGGGGAGCCCCAAGAGCCAGGTCACAATCAGCACATTGAGAACGACTTCCCTAGGCAGCTCCCAAATCTGTTATTATAACTTTTCTGATGAGACATATACACAGTGAAACATAGTAGGAAATACCACATTCTTCTACTTCATCTTTTTGTGGGGGGGAAAGATGATTATCTTAGTTATAAATGTAATAGATTTTTAAAACCTGAATTTTTTACCAGAAGGAAAAAAAAAGGCAGTCATTTGTCCTAAGCCAGGCTCTAACGTGGGAAATAGAAATATCCAGGAAGCTCTCACAGATACAAAAAAAATAAAGAACCGTAGAAATTAATACAATAGTACCTGAGTGATTATCTGCAAAAAATAACACTCAGATTTATCTCTAGGATAAAACTTAATAACCCGACATAAAGCTCCTGAGTGATCTAGACAGCACCATTATGGGGAAATCATTAAAGCTGCTGGAATATGTATCAATGGCAACGCTTAGAGACTTCAAGTTCTTTAGATAGTGTTTTATATAACATTTAAAATAAAACCTGTTCTGTCCTTCCTAACAGCATAGAAGGTGACATTTCAGATACCTGTCCTTTGAAAGTTTTATAGGCCATAAAACAGTATTAATAATTCACTGTAATGTAATCATTTTCTTCTTTAGCTTTAGACCCCACAAGTAAACAACTAAGAACTTGATTGTGTTTTGTAGACAAAGGCTAAAGTGTTGGAAGAAGGCAAAAAACAGGTTGATTAAATTATTTTCCAGTCACAGTGAGCACATCTACATGAGATACTTACTGTGCAGTAGTGTGCCAGCCCAAAACTCTGCTAATATGCTACTGCGCAGTGCTCTTGGGCAACTGCTGGCTAAGCATCACCAAAAATATGCATCGGCACTACTGCGCCGTAACTGTAGTTACTGTACATTTACTTAGTACTTCATTAAGTAAATACTAAACTAAATGCAGAGCCTTTTTTATCCAAGGACCTTGTATGTATGTGAAACAGTTGCAAAGAAAATCATCAAAATGTAAAGAGATACAAGGGATACAGCAATTTCTTTCTGAGTTCTAGAGAGCCTCTAGAACCATCTCCTCAGCTGCCTGTCCCATATATCTTACAGGGAGGAAAGAAAAAAAATCAACAGAATAAAAGCTAGACTTCAGAAAAACAGGCTTTGGTAAACTTGGGGACTTGGCAGGCAGGATCTCCTGGGAGGCAATCCTGAGGGCAAAAGGAGTCCAGGAGAGCTGGCTATACTTTAAGGAAGGCCTCTTAAAATGCAGCAGCCAGCTATTCCAATGCGACAGAAGAATGGGAAGTGCTAGTGGACCCTAGCTTGGCTAGACAGCAATCTCTTGAATGAGTTGAAACCCAAAAGGAATCCAACAAAAAATGGCAACTTGGTCATATTGCTAGGGAAGAATATTAAAAACATTGTGTTGGCACGCAGAAAAAAAAAATTAGGAAGGCCAAGACATGATTTGAGATGCCACTGGCAAGAGACATAAAAGACAATAAAAAGGGAGTTTACATGCATGTGCAAAGTAAGAGGAAAACCAAAAAACCACAGGTCCCGTTTGGAATGCAAAGGGCAATCTAGTCATGGATGTGGTACAGAAGGTCGAAGTATTTCATGTCTTTTTACTTCAGTGTTTCACAAAAGGGAAACTGCCACATGATAAATGCAGTTGGCAGGAGAGATAGGGAAGGAAACAGCCTAGAGCAGCAGTTCCCAAACTCTGACAGATTGTGCACCTCCAATTTACACCGATACAACCTTAAGTACTACCAGCAAATTTTTCAGTTCAACCTTCAGTACCACCAGCAACATTTTGTCAAATAAAGTAATCATAATAACTCTGTTAATGTGTGCCACTGACAGGTTGTCTGCATACCACTAGCCGTGGGTGTAACACAAATTGGGAACCGCTGGATTAGAGTAATAGAAGAAGAGGTTAGCGGTTACTTAGAGTATCTAGATGCTTTCAAGTCAGCAGGGCCACAAAGGATTCACTCTGGGGTATTAAAGGAATTGGTAAGGTAATTTCAGAGCCATTAGCTATCCAGGAAGAAAGGGAAGAAGGAGGATCTGGGGAATTATAAACCAGTCAGCCCAACCTTGATACTTGTAAAAATCATGGAGCAGGTCCTTAAGGAATCGATTATGAAACAGCTAAAGGAGAATAAGGTGAACAGAAAGAGCCATCATGAATTCACCAAGAGCAAGGCATGCCTGACCAACCTGATTTCCTTCTGCTATAAGATATAAGGCTATATCTGCTATAAGGCTCTGTGGATAGGGAAGAGCAGTGGATGTGATATACCTTGACTGTAGTGAGACTTTCAACACCCATCACATTCTCATTATTGAGGCAAGGAAATGCCTAGGTAAAAGTACAGTAACACTGATACATAACTGCATGAATAACTGGTGCATCCCAAGACTGGGGGGTGTGGGGGCACAATTTGTGGGCGGTGGCATTCGTGGCAGGGTGTCAAGTGGCAACTGCCTGCCGAAGCCGGCAGCAGCAGTGAGGGGGAGGGTTGAGACCGGTGATCGGCGACTGCCTGCAGAAGCTGGCGGTGGTGGCAGTGAGTAGCGACTGCCTGCAGAAGCCAGCACTGGACAATCTGGGGGGGGCACATGCCCCCCAGTGCCTTCCCTACAAGTCACCTATGCATAAGTGGTTGGATCATCATTCTCAACATCTAGTTGGGAGAAGGAACCAAGCTGAGCTTCCCAGGGGTCTGTGCTACTGTTCAGAATCTTCATTAATGATTTGGATAATGGAGTTGAGCATTCACTTAGCAAATTTGTGGATGACACAAAGCTGGGTGGGGCTGAGACACTCTGGAGGGTAGGGCTAGGATTCAGAATGACCTCAACAGATTGCAGGAATTGTCCTCAATCAAACGAGATTTACAAGGGACAAAGTCAAAGTCTTGTATGTAGGATGGAATAATTGCACGCACAAATACAGACGGCTGCCTACTACAGCGAGGCTATAGTACTGCAGAGAAGGACCTGAGGGTTACACTGGACCGTAACCTGAATAGGAGCCAACACTGTGCTCTTGTTGCAACAAAAGCCAACAACATGCTGGGTTTTAACAGGAGTGTCACTTGTAAACCAAGGGAAGTGATTTTTTCCAATCTATTCATCAGCGGTAAGGCCTTACCTGGAGTACTGCATACAGTTTTGGGCCAAGCACTTGAAGAAGAATGTGGACAAACTGGAAGAGTTCGGCACAAAGTGACAAAAATTATTAGGTGTCTGGGAAGCAAGACTCATGAGGAAAACTCGAAAGCACTACAATTACTTAGTCTGGAGAAGAGAAGGTAGAGGGAAAGGTGGGGGGGATTTGACAACAGTCTTCAAATACCTGAATAGCCATTATAGAAGGGTTGGAGATGGACTTTTCTCAATGGCTGCAGGAGACCAGACTAGAAGCAACAGCCTCCGGCTGCAGCAGAAGAGATTTAGGTTGGAAATTAGGAGGAGGTTTTTGACTATGAGAGTGGTCAGGCATTGGAACAGGCTGCCTAGATGAGTTGTGGAATCTCGATCTTTGGAAACTTTCAAAACCAGGTTAGACACACATTTTTCTGGGTCAGGGATGATCCTGCTTTAAGAAGGGGCTGGATTAGATCACCTTGTGAGGTCCTTTCCTGACCTACTTCCCTATGACTCTATGTACAGAGCTAGTGGGAGTAGTGGGATTTATTTTCTCAGTGGCAATAGAGGGATCTGTGAGGAAGAGGTATAGATAGACAACGGCTGAGAGATGATGGGACTGCTCCTAACAAACAGATCAGGAGGTGAGGGACAGTGTTGCTCCAAAACGATATGGGCATTAAAAAGCCGTGAATAAAGGGAGGAGGAAAATTAAATGAAGGTTCTGGAAAAGCCTTTAGGAGAAGTGGGAAAGACAACCCCCTCCCAATGATGTAATAGGTACTCCATGGAAGTAATTATAATGTGATGACCTGAGACGGTGGGGAATTGTCAGTCCTTATTCCCGGTTTTGAAGCAACTGCTAATTTGTGTTCACATGCATCGGCCCTGCCAACTTCACCCAAACGTGTTAGTAAGCTTGTGTGTGCATGCACACACACACATACATATAAACACCTCTTGGAGAGCTTACTGTTTATGCTTTTAAGGGTGAACTTGACGGCAATGGTTGTTCTCTGTATCTGGGCTGGTGAAGTAGTGAGTCAAGTGGTGCCGCGGTGAAGCAGTGATTCGTGTTTCAGCGCATTGTAGGGTACAATGAGACCTCTAAAGTTTTCTGTTTCACTCTTATGCATGACCAGAACATGCTAAGGAAACATGAGCCCGGATGTCAGATTGCATTTCCCTATCACCTGGTGTCTTGAGTTCCTTCCCTGGAAAAATCATTCCACTGGCTGAACTTAACAATTCAAATTTTTGTCAAGCATAAACTTGTTTAGTTGCAGTTCATTGGTTTTCCTCCCTTTTCTTTAAGGTCATTGTTTTAAATTTCCTCAGGCTGAGCTCATTGTTCCTTGTGAGACCTTCCTTCCCTGCTTTATTTCATCCCTCTTCCTGTCTTACGCTTCATGAAAAGTTTGGCAGTAGGATTTTAAAAGGGATTATGGGAAGGCATTTTGGGATCTCGACCGCTAAACAGCTTCATCACAAGGAACTATTTCTAGGGCAGTGGCAGCTCACAGATTGAGAACCAGGGTGGATACAGCAGTGTGAACATGGGCTGGTCCCCTGCCCCACGGTGCTGGAGTACTCTGTGAACACTACCGTCTTAGTGAAGCCTACAGGCAGGCTAAATGGCCTTCCTGAGAGGCAAGGCTAGTTAGCCCACATGAACACAGGCGTGCTCCTTCACTTCTGTAACTAGGACATGCACAACTAGCTGGGGCATCTCTGCAGGATTCCTGGCAAGGCATGAGGGGCTGAGCTGTTGCAAGTGGGTCAGGAGGTTAGGTGGGCTGTGGGAATGGGAGGGGTGTAGGAAAGGAAATGGGCTGGAGCACTGCATAAGGTTGTAAGAGGAGAGGGTATAGGTGAGGGGTGAATCATGGAGCTGTTGGTGCGAGGGCAAGTAGTCACAGGACCAAAAAGGCTGAGCATTAAGTGCTTATTTGGAGATATATACAGAAGCTTTTCATACTGGATTATCTCGGACTAAACCATTGTAGTCAAGTGTCTGTCTAACCTGCTCTTGACAATTCCCAAGGATGGAGAGTCCAGAGCTTCTTTCAACCTAATATACCAGGGATCTGCTCCTGTACCTTTTGTTCTGGTCATGACTCTGACACCACTACACTGAATAGGATCCTACTGCACTGGTTTACTGGGATGATGCATGACAGGAAGCTTACTGCTCAATGGGAGTAAGGGTGTCAGAATTTGACCCCGAATGGGTTCTACACAACAGGCCTCCTTTTCACTGGTCTATCTTGAAGGACAACTCATCTGGGTCTACTTTCACAAGGCAGCATTTAATCAAAAGCACGCTTCCTGGATTTGCAAGAGAACTGGCAAGCTGTTAGAAGGTCACATAACTTATGAGTAGAAAGTCATGGGAACATTATGCTATCATGGGTTATATAATCATAAAACAGCTTTCATCTTTAATTACTATTTAATTTATAAAAAAAAATGAACACAGATATTTGAAACACAATCTGGGACTGATGATAATCCCTTTAAAATGTAGCGTGCCCCACATTTACGCCACAAATAGCCTTGTTGATTTACAGAGGATTTTGTGGGGTGGCTACCTCCTTCTACACAAAGGAGGAACAATACTTGCCAGCTACTGGTTAAAAAAATCAGCCTTGTATCAAAAGAAATGCCGTCAGCAGCAGCTGCAGCTAAGAAGGAGGTAACTGCAGTAATGCACAAATTATCCAGCTTGCTTGTGAAGATGTAGTGAGGATTAGCTCCATCCAGAAGTTCAGCTGGCAGAATCATGGCTGGCGTTACACCAGCCAGAACATGAGCGGAGGAAGAGGGATTTTGATCTTTGCTCACAGATAAGGAAGACGACACCAATTCAGAATCCCTATTCCCACCCCAAAGAGAAGTACATTCATGCACAAACACAGAAGGAAATGAACTTGTTAATTCTTCCGACCATAGGAGAAGAATAATTTAGAAGGGCAGAAGAGTGATACACATCCCCTCTGAGTTTGGTCTTGTCAGGTGATATATTTTACTTTATCCTGTGACTCGGGACTTCTCTTTATTACAGGGTTGCTGCTGCTATAGTTTTGCCAAGATAGCAAAGCCCTGCTAATGGAGATGCTGCATATGAGCAGAAGGTTATTTTTCTGCCAGCTTCAGTACCCCATCTCCCTGGAGGACAAAAGACAAACAAGCAGAAGCCTTCTGTTTGCATAGCCATGTTCGGATGGAGGTTTGCATGGCCTATCTCCGTTGTCTAGCAGGTATACTAACTCTACACTTAGAGAGTCATAGAGAAGTAGACCTGGAAAGGTCATCTAGTCAAGTCCCCTGCCTGAGGCAGGATCATCCCTATCCAAACCATCCCATGCAAACCATCATCTAGACTGCGCACAAGACTTCCACGAACCTTGACACAACATAGACCTAACACCCTAACTTGGCACAGGTGAAGCAGGGGAACCATGACAGCCAACATCCTGCTTCTATGAAATATTGTCAATACATGCTCAAAAGATCCCGGGTCAAGTCTCCTGAAGAGGAAGGCAAAACCCCCCAAAGTTCATACCAATTTAACTAAAATTCCTTCCTGACCCCAAATATGGAAAGCAGTCTGCCCTCGAGTACAGCCTCCCTCCGGTTTTCACCCCAGCAGAAGCATTGGCACACCCCAGTCAAAGTCCCCAGCCTTGGCTGTAGCCAACACCTAATGCTTCTGGGAAGGCTTAAAAACACCCTGACATAGCAGAAAAGCAGCAGAGGGGCAGGGGGCAACCAGCAAAGCCCAGAAGCACGGGAAATTCCCATGGTAGAGAAATGGACAGCTATGCCTAGATCACCCCAACCAGTGACTGTCCAACTTGTTCTTTAACATCTCCACTGCTGGAGAGTCCATCACTCCCCAAGGCATCTTTTCCACTGCCTCATCGTTCTAACAGTGAAGAATTTTTTCCAGGTATACAACCTAATTTTATTTTGCTGCAACTGCAAGCTATTGGTTTGTCCCCTTCCCTCTAAAGCAAGAGAGAAAAGGTGCCTTCCCTCTTCTTTATGGAAGCATTTCAAGTTATCTCAAGACTTCTATCAGATCTCCTCTTAAGCACCTTTTCCACAAACTGAGCAAGCCTAGCTCCTTCAGGCTTTCCTCATATGACTTGCCTTACAAGCCCTTGATCATCTTTGTTGCCCACCTCTGAACCCCCTCTGACTTCTCTAACACTCCCATCTTTCTACACAACAGTATAATGTAAATTCCCTTAAGAGAAGCCGTATTAGTCTGAAATCAGACTGAAGGCACTGCAGAGATGCACCTGATAGCATTTGAGGAACTGAGATCTTGCTTACAAAAACTCATGAATCACTGGTTGAGTAAGTCTGTAAGCCGCATGTTCACCCTGTCTTCTCTGTTTGACACGGTTAGACTTTCTGGGCATTTGTACAGTCTGGGACATGGCGCCAGGTGCTTTACTTAGTGAGCCGTGCTAATTAAAAACGCCTGTGCGCCACGTGTATCAGTATCCCCACAGTGAAAAAATGGTGCCAGGGCGCCATGAAATAAAGCTGATTGAACATGTCAGCTTGCCACCATTTTTTCAGCGCTGGGGTGACTGGGAATGCTGGTAAATATGACGCGGAAACTGCAGGAGCGTGTCAATGTCCATGCTGGATTTCCAGACGTTGGAGCAGGCTCCCCGCATGTCTGTAGGAGACTTCTTAGTCTTTCTTACACCTATTAATGTGTAATAAAGTCTCAGTGATGGTGGCCAGTAAGTTCCAGTAAGTGTTACACTTTTTTTATATACTCCTTTTCCCTCCGTACCCCCTCCACATGGGAATTAAAACACTGTACCCTGCCATATGTTAAGTGGACCAAAATCAATGGGTTCTGGGCCAAATGAAGTAAATTAAAACAAGTCTGAGCCAACCTGAGAAAATCCAGAAATCTAGGGAATCCTACTTGGTGTAATGTAGATGTTTTGAGGGTTGGAAGAAAGGGAGCGTGCTTACAGAAGATGCTTTGAGCATAGTAGACTAATTCTATTGCTCATTACTATGGCAGGCAAAACCCGTGTTAATGCTCTAACGCAGTGTAGAGTTAATCTACTGTGCATTAGCATTACGCAAAAAGCATGTGCTGGCACTAAGGTGCGGTAGCGCCGATTATGGCGCATCAAGGTAGCACCTGTAATTACAGGTACTAAAAACTTAATGCACTATAATTACAGTGCATTAATGAACATGTAGACACACCCAGGGTCGCTTAATTCAGGCTTCATTTGATTTCCTCCAGAGTTGCTTTTGAATTGTTCCTGTATGATCAGATCTTGGCACAAACTAACTCTTTATCATGGTCAAATGGAAACCAGTACATGAATTAAATTATATATATACACACACCTCCTAATTGTTGCACATTTGCAAAGTACCTTCACGTCTTTAATTATTCTTCCCTTATATTTTTTCCCAAATCTTAAATTTTGTTAAATCAGATTAAGGTGCCTTTAATAGTCTGAATCATACCCTTTCCCTCCCTGCAGCACCCCTCCTGCCCCCGGATCTTTCTAAAATATTGTTACTAGTTTTGTTATATTTTCCCCTCAAACATCTGGTGCCATCCCTGACTGTAATTAAAGTTATTGAGGTTTTGCTACTGGACAATGCCAATTCTTTCAGAATTTTGGGATGGAGATCAACTCTGGTCTAATGGTACACCACACAGAAAACAAACTATAATATATGCAATTGATGCAAAGTATCAAAAAATGTTCATATACATTTTTGGGAGGCATCCAAAAAGCTTATTTATTTGAACTCAAATTCATGACAGTTTAAGGTTCGCCTTTGACTTGTTCAAAAAAAAAAAAAAGACTTAAAATAGATTTGTCACTTGGCTCATGACAGAGCTGTGGGTTGGAATATGTCACTTCTCTGTTGACTGTTAGACGTTTAGAGATACCAAAAAATGTATTACTCATTCAGATTGTTCTACTTATTCATGAATCATAGGCCCTAAAGGATGCAGGATGGGAGCAGTGTTTGGGAAATGTGTATCTCTGACATTTGACTCGGGACCCTGTTGTTTTGTAACTGGATGTCAGAATTCCTCTATTTCTGTGGGTCCATCCCTTCTGTGCATATAGATAATACTCAAAGGCCATGTCTACACTTGCATAACCAAGCACTAAAGTACTAAATGACTGCACGGTAACCGGTGTGACTGCATGGTAGCATCCCTGCACATTTTTTTTAGATGCTACTGTGCAGTAGCATCTGCGCACCCGGATAGCTGCTACTTCAAGGTTAAGACATCAGTTTGTCTCTTAATAACTATTAACTAACGAGTCCCTGTAAACCAGCGGATATATTGGAATGTAACCAGGCCAATAAAGGTAATATATTTATATAGTCCTGCCTGAATATTTGCAACATTTTTGCAGCAACGGAACAGAGACCCTAGAGGAACATGAGCAGGCCTCAGGCTTCACTGAGCATCTGACCACTGGCACGAATGCATAATCCCAGAAGGAATCATCCTTGGACATACCCCGCATGACTCCTGCATTCCACCGTGGCATGCGTTGTGCTTTTATCCCTGGAGATTTGTAGCCCAGTCCTTTATGTCATATTACCGTCCTTTATGTACATCGTAGCGCATCTAGACACCATCCCTCTTCCAAACGTAATAGCACATGCCTTCAAAACTAATGGAACTGCTGTCTGCAACCACACCAGGAGCACAACAGCACTGGTGCATCAAGAAACACATGAATGCAGTTAAAAGGAAACAGTGCTATCTCAAAGTTGCCCAGAAATTGTTTGTCCCCATGATTTTCTAATAGAAAAAAATGCAGTTTCTGCAAAACCAGTTTTCTTTATGAGAATTTCAGTTTTTCCTTTTAGTCCAACTCTCCATAGGAGCCACTTGCCTATGGGTGCATCATGTCACAGATTCGAATTAGTTAAGGGTGGAAGGGACCTTATGATGATGACCTTATGATGACCTTAGTTTAGGGCTAGAAGGGACCCATTGGGTCCAGCCCCCCTGCTTTGGGCAGGAGATGCTGCTGGGGTCAAATCACCCCAGCAAAGTGTGCATCCAGTCTCTATTTGAAGACCTCCAGGGTAGGTGCCCGCCATCTTGATATCAAACTGTAAAACTTCAGGTCCCAAGAGACAATACTCCACAAAAACTAAATGTAATTGAATGTTGAATTGATTTAAAAATCAAACACTGGCAAGATCGAATGTAAGCAGAATATTGTTGTTCCATGGGAAGGTTTCATATTTGCAGGTTTCAGCTCAATTTAGAAAGAAAACACATTTGATATTCAGTAATTCTCTTTGGTCAGAAAATCTGATCTTTCACGTACCTCCTACTGTGGAAGAAGCTGATAAAAATTTTATTGGACACGATAGGCAAGTCATCCATTTCCAGGAAGCTGTAGCTTCATAAGGGGGACTGGGTTTTCTGGGATGCTCAGCACTGCACTTTGCTGTGTGCTGATCATTATTGCTTGGGAAATTTTCGCAGTCAACCCAAGAAGCAGTAAAGAATGCAAGAAAAAGGCCTTCTGGGTCACTGAGTCTAGTCTTCACTATGTAATCAAGGCCTATCTTAGTAACTAATGTTTTGGGTTTTGGTTTTTTTTTTTTGCCCTAGGACTTCTACTTGGAGTCCCTTCCAGAACTTCCCAATCAGCTTTTCAGTTTAAGTCTGAATTTAATAGTGGCCAGTATTTTTCCCTGGCAATGTAGCTCTTAGATTAAGCAGATCTTTTCCCTGTTGAATGCTTGCCAACGGGAGTAGCCAAAGGGAGGCCCAGGGAGGAGTGTGTAGCTAGATGTCTGCTTAGTACACGAAACATCATACTAAATGCCATGTTGCCTCACACATCTCCCCTTTGCTGATAGTCTTCCTTCAATTCTGAACCTGATATAATGGTGTGGAAATGAAAGGAGCTTGTGTGCAGTTTTCTGGAGCAGCCATTCTTAAATAGGATGCAGGGGGGGCAGATGTTATGAAGGGTGATGCAAGCAGCAGTCACTTCCTGGGGTGCCTTAGTAAACAGTGCTTTCCCTATTCCCCGTTGATCTCCCCTAAGAAAGTTACAGGCAGCCACAAGATCTCCCCTCTTGTGATGGCTGAAGAGATTGAGCTCTCTCAACCTCCCCCCATAGGGTCTATCACGAAGGCCACTAATCACGAGAGTGGCCCTCCTCTCATTTGAGAGAGACTGAAATTATTCTATTCTGCTTGAATAATGTGGAAGCACAAACTATATTAAGAGTTTTAAAACAAGAAAATGTAACAAACAAGAAAGGAAACGTAAAATAAGAAGATTGATATTAAACGTCCATTTCGATGGGATTTTTTTGGAATTTTTTTCCATCAATAAAGATACTGCATTTGAAACATCCCATAAAACTCCCATCCCTAAAAAAGGCATTCACAATGTTTTTTTTGCCAAGTTTGTTTTTGTACCACGTTATATCCTGTCCTGGCATTTACTCCTCTGAAATAAAGGCAAGGTAGTCATGGTTCCCCGCAGTCTTCTTGGGTACTAGGCTAAATGCCAAGCTTTCAGAAGTCAATCTACATTGCTACTTAGAGTCAAGTCTGAAGTTGAGTTAACCAAAGCTATCTCCCACCCTCTCTTTTTATAGCTTACCTTGTAGAGATGGCTGCCAAATGCAAAGGGACAGACAGGCCATAGAGCAGTAATCTCCAACCTTTTTAGGTAATGTGCTCCAGCAGCATCCATGTCACTTCTATTCAGTGTTCCCATGCTTCAAAATGGTGGTGGGGGCACTTGAACTAAATCTTGTCAAATGAGCCATTCTGAAGCGCAGGACCCTTCATACACATGATGCTACAGGCGCTTTAAATAGAGCAGCTCTTGGAGCCACTTTAATTAAAGCTCCCCCATCCCACCCTGGAGCATGTGTATAGATGCCCTAGGTTGTTAGGCTAATTTACAATTAAGATATTATTATTATTTAAAGCAGTAGTCTCCAACCTTTTAAAGTACATCACCTTTGGCATTCATAAGCAACCCAAGATCTATTGTACAGCGCCCCATCTCCTTCCCCCCAGTCTAGCAGGTAAGTTTGTGGGGAGGGTAGGTGAGGGCAGATTGAGGCAAAGGAAAAAATAATTATTTGGGGGCATGCCTCCCCAGCTTGTAAGTCCCCACCTGGCTGGGCCCCACTCAACTTATGCCCACTCCTGCCTCTGCAGCAGTGTACATCATTAAGGGGTCCTCAATTTAGCCCCTGCCCCTTCCCTCCCCCAGGGATTGACTTGTGGGGCTGGGGTGCACGTATGCATGCATGCAGGCACTCAGACCACCACCCCAGCCTTGAATTAATTCCAAGAGGTTCCAAGATCTACTGCAAGAGGGTCTGAGATGTACCAGTAGATCGAGATCCACTGGTTGGTGACCACTGCCATGGACAGACTGATTCCTAGAGAGGCTCAAAGAACAGGAACCATCCTCAAGTGCAACTGTTTTAGGAATCAGTCTGCCCACCTCTTCACTTTACCAACTGTAAGGAGAATAAATAAAAAGAGAAAAGTAAGGTGTAAGAAGTTTGGGAGTCAGGAATAGAGGTTATCGTGCGTTTGCAGGCTGCGGTACTCAGGTGAGTTCTGAACCCACTTCCGAGGGGGGTGGGTGGAAGAAGGTTTAACTTTAGGCCCTGAGGATATAGGGAGATTCCAGGCTGCGCTAACTTAAACTTAGTGATTTGCAAAGATGGTCATCATTTAGAGGGCATTTCTGAGGATTGCCTCGACTAGCAGTGTAGGCATACCTTCATCTTTTCTCCTAAACTGGACCCTTCAGTCTCCTGATCAGCTTACCAGCCCTTCTTTTCACTCTTTCAAGTCATCTGTCTTGAACGTGAGCAACCATAATGTTTCGCGGAAGGTCTCACCAGAACCTTATACAGTGGCATTGATACATGCCCAATTACTGTGAAAATATCTTCACTTATACCTCCTAAGATTTTTCTGATCTTTTTTATAGCCACACCACATTGGTGGCTCATGTTCAATCCACTGCCAACTATACCATACAGGTCTTTCACCACTTCAATCATCTTTACTTAGTAAACTTTCTCTTTATAGCAGAAATGTTTACTGTTAGTCCCTACGTGGATGGCCTTGTATTACTGAATTTCATCCCATTGATCCCAGTGAAGTTGGTCCGAAACGAGGGTGCTGGCAATCTGCAAAAAGTGTCTTGCCACCCACCTTGTTGGGGTCATCTGACCCCAGCAGTCTGAACCCGATGACCTTATAAGGTCTCTTCCAGCCATTAACGTCCATGAAACTATCAATCTGAATCCATGAATCTATTAATCTAAGGGGCCTAACAAGAAACAGCAAGTACTTTGTAAGTCGAGGTCTGTACACTATGCGCAAAAAACTATTTCCCAAGGTTAAATATTGCCTGTGGTTTTATTTAAACAAACGTGCTCAGCCTGGCGATGGACTCGCATCCAGAAACCAGAAGTAAAGGAAGGGAGCTTAATTGGGAAAAAATGTCAGTAATTAGGTGTGCTTGTGGCATAGGCAGAATGAATCATGCAGCTTTAAAAATAGAACCTACAGCAGATAACAGACAGTCTCACCTGGTGTAAACTGGTAGAGAGACGACATTGTCTAATAGGTTACAGCAGTAGTTTAAGACTCGGAAGAACTTGCTTCAACTTCCTGCTCTGCCACTGACTCTGTCTGTGACCTTGGGCCTTGGTTTGATGTCTGTGGCTTGAGTCCACCCTTGTTCGTCAACTGTCACACTAAATGCTAATGCTTCTATATTTCACAGAGCGGTTATAAGGTATCCAGATACTATAGAATCACAGACGTAGTTTAGCATGATAGGCCCATCAAAGTAGTGGTGCCATGCTAATCTGCACTAACTGAAGACCTAGCCCATGAAAATCTAGCCAGTGAGATTCCACCGGCTCTGATCCTTCAAATCAATGTGAATACCTGCTGTTCAGCACCACTCTAGCTTTCATCAGGTTGCAGCATCAGACCTATAATTTGCTTTGCACCAAATATTATATTTGATTTAACAAGAACTGAAGTAGGTAAAAATAAACACATACTAAATGTCCGATGATGAAATCTTTACATCTGAAAGCTCAAAAAAGATTTTGCTTCTTTGAAGAACTGTCTTCCTTCTGCTCTTTACCCTAGGGGGTAACTGTGAAGTAAGCCGCCTCGATTCTGCCTGCCCAAGAATAAAAGCAAGAAAAACAGCTTGATTATCCCACTGGAAGACGTGGTTAAGTCTAATAACAGAATCCAACAATGCAGCTCTAAAATTGAATACTTTATTGAGATAGGATACAATAGGACCGCTAAGTACTGAGCACTCTTCAGATAAAGAGTCTGGAATTAAATAAATATTAGAGATCGGCTATCATAAAATTTTCCTACAAATGTACTGCAAACAAAATAACTAACGAGTTCTCCTAGGGCCTATCTCTCTCACATCCCACTCAGCCTTCCTTGGCTTTAATCACCTCCTAATGAGGGAGTAAGCCCCATTCTAGAGGCAGCGTTTCAAATTATCTGACACTTCTGAAGAGTTATTCTGGAAGTTATTCTCACTATGCAATTACTCAGGGCTGGGATAGAGGTATGAGCAGGTAAATGCTACACCATCAGTATTCTGCAACATCACCTACACATCTTGCAATTTACTTATGCGTTTGATATAAGCCAAAATCCATCACCAGCATCATGGACACATTTCACTAGTGAGTACATAGAGGTAGCCACGATCCCTTCTCCAGAGGGATGCATCTGGACACACGGAGTAGCAGATTTGGTGGGAACACTCTATACTTTATGTTGGGTCAAATGCCACCCCAGGGCAATTTGTAAGTCTTGAAGAAATAAAAGTGTTCATACTGTAGGCCAGGGGCCTGATCCTTCATTCCCTGCTTACACAATTGATCCATTGACATGAGATGTTTCATGGAGTCCCATTGGACATGGAGTGATTTGCATTGGCACTTCAAGGCAGGTCAGAGAAATGGGGAATAGAGGGAACCCCGCAGTGTTCATGATGTTTTAAGCATGTCACAGATTTATTTCCCTTGTGGAATTTACCGTGCAAGAGCTGAATTAGATTAAAAAAAACCCCAAACATGTAATAAATATCCAATGATGAAATCTTTACATCTGAAACCTCAAAGAGGATTTTGCTTTGTAATAAAATCCAGAGATTTATTCCAGATCTCTGGAAAGTGGTAAAATCTTAGTAACTTGAGTCAACTTAGAAACATGCTTAATTCATGTCTCAATGTGGTCCCAGCATCGGGGAGAATCAGACTGCTCATCATCCGCCATTTCTGCAGAGGGTCATGGCAGTCATCACAAACACATAGGTATGTATTTAACACTGAAATCTTCCATAAAGAAAGATGCAATCAGCTCCATCACAAGAGATGACATAAAATCCAGATTCCTATCTGCGATTAGTCGGTTTAAGATCAGCAGAGACACATGTGGAGGAGGGAATATGAAACTCATAATTAAGTCTGACAGAAAGTAAAAAGAAAAGCTATTTATAGCCCACTAACAAGGAAATGTTTAAATGAATGCAGTCAGGTATTATGAGATGTTGATAAAAGATTCAGCAAATGGAAAAAAAAAATCAGTAAAATGGGAAATAAAAATCTACCCCAGGTTTCCAGCTCACTGATTCAACTCTTTCCATTGACTTCAGTGGAGTCTGAATCCAGAGAAAAATCCTCATAGAACTTGTATTGTAGAAATACCTAGAGACTCCAATCATGGACTTCCTTATTGGTCTTGGTGCTGTACAAGAGAAAACAAAAATATGGCCTCCAGTGTGGAAAACTTACAAGCAGGACAGAAGACAAGGGATAACTTCTTGCTACAAACAGATAGGTAGGAAAGCAGAAGAATGTGACAAGATCTTAGCTATATTACCATAAAGCTGAAGTAACTCCATTGGCTATTGAAAGTAAAGGAATTGGGAAAAAAATTCAGAATTAAATGGTCTTTGATTTTCAGAGAAGGTGAAGAGAGTCTGCCACCCCTAGCAGTTTTGTGTTCAACTCCTTTAAGGCACTCTTAGGAGTCCAGATATTGATACACATGTGCCAGGCCAGTAGGGAGTGCCACCTGCCTCACTGTGCCCGACCACCTTCAAGGCCCTGAGCACCTCCCTGGGAGTGCCTCACGTTCGGCCAGCCCCCTTCCTGGACACACTCACAAGCCCAGGGGTAATGCTGCCACCACTCAGGGTCTGGACTGATCTTGGCCCTGTGCCCCCAGGAAACACAGGCCTCATAGTCCTTGAGGGTACTTGACCCACTACAAGAACTCGGGGTACTTCACTCAGTCTAAAGCACAGATAGTGGTCTCCTTAGTCAGCCAAACCAAGGGTACAGCAAGGCATGGTCTGGACCCTCTCCCAATAAGTTTCTCACGTGAGGTACAAAGGATAATTTTTTGGTTATAAGAAGTAGGTTTGGAATAGGGCACAGGGTACAGCAATATCAGAGTAATCCCTTAGAGCAAACAGTGACATGGTAGCTT
>JAGPOW010001338.1:5024713-5043071 GCA_030014935.1 Caiman crocodilus
TTTTTTGTTTGTGCAGGACAACCCCGTAATTAATTTAGTGTTCCCAGATTTCTGGATAGGGGCTTGAGCCAAAGTAAAATATGTTTCTTACCCCCAAAATTGAACTCGACCCTTATTGCTGCAGGCTGGTGCCCAGCAGAAGGGTTACACATAGAAGGATAAATGGTTGCATTTATACGAGGCACTAACTGCAGAGTAGCCTAATAACACTGCGCAGTAGTATGCTGGACAAAACCCGTGCTAATACGCTACTGCGCAGCAGTGTTAGGATCCTGCACAGTTAGTATCCAAAAAATCCCATTTGCCAACACTACTATGTAATTACTATGTAGTGATTTATTACTTGGTTATCCAAGTACTAAACTTAATATGCAGTAACAACAGTGCATCGATGAACATATAGACACACCCATTATGACTATAGGGTGAAAGGTGCTCTACCCCTTGCGTATAGTTCTTGTGAGCAGCAATCCTTCCTCACCTCCCTTGCAAACAACTTCTGCAAAAAATCTGAAGCAACCCACTTGCTAGCTTTGACCTTTCTTAGGGAAAACAGTACAATATCATCAAAACTTCCCATAGGTTTTGCTATTCCAAAGCTCTCCCACTCACAATAGATCATGCTTTACCTGGGCGAGCAATTATTTTGGGCAGAGGGCTGCTTGCTAAGTTTTGGAAAGCCATCAAGGGCCACATGATAGGCAGCCAGGGGCAGATAAATATTAATTTTCTAAATTTGTAAGGGGCCCCATCGGCTGGATAGAATGGCCTGGAGGGCTGCATCTAGTCCCCAGGTCACATTTTGCCCACCCCTGCCCTAGACCCTCTCTCCTCAAAAAGGCCCCCCTAATTTCTTGTATCATGGCTGGAAAATGAGTCACCTCCCCTCATGAGTCAGTAGACTGCTTTTATCTACTTGGAGTCAAGGGAATCATCAGGAATACCAAAGAAGAAGGTGTTTCAGAAAAGTTTTCCTATGGAATATATATGCAGTCTCCCTCACCCGTACATCTTCTTAGCGGTTACCGGCATCCATATATAACAACGTTTCCAACTCGTTTTTCCTTAATGTGGTATGCTAGTAGAACAGCGATTCTCAGCCAAAGTGCTGTGGTACATGGAGGGCCGTGAGATCCTTTGAAGGGAGATGTGGGGTGCTGTGCAATATTACCACCGTTGGTTGTGCAAAGACCTACATGCATTTCACAAGATACACTCAGAGACTTCAAACAGTAAAACAGAGCGTCAAAGACATTCTGACCAGTTGTCATCCTAGTTCTTTGTAACAGAACAACTTCTCTATGAAAGCGAAGAGCTGGCTTTTTTGGAGACATGCCTCGGGTCTAACAAGGTTGAAAGCTGTTGTACTTGAGCATCATATCATCATTTTCCTGTTCACACACACTCATCCTGGAAAATGTGCCATTATACAAGTTAATGGCTGTAACAAGACCCGTTTAGGTGAGCTATAGAGACGTGTTTACATGTGCAGTTCTGGATTTGGAGTCTCAATTAATATAGCTCCACTCTAATAAATACCAAATCATAACTGAAAGAATCAAAAGAGGCTTTTTTTCTCCCCAGATAACAGCATTTTTCAGCCTGTGTTTTGGACAGTAAATGATATTGGCTTTGGTGCCACAAGGGAACAAATTATAATTAGGAGTGGGTCAAAATAGCATCTCTCTTTACAGGTAGTTCTTTGTAATTCTCTTTCCATCCCCCCCTTTTGATCCATTTTTAGCATAAGTGACTTTTATCAATAACTGCAATTATCTCACCTTTGCCTAAACATTGCAGAGCCATTTAAATGTCCCCCCCACCCCTTCTTTTCATCATAAGCTAATTGCATTAACTCTGGCATTCTCACTTTGGAGTAACAACTTTAAACAATGATTGACTCTTAGGGAAAGTTTCATAGGGGATTTTACATTCCTTATTGGTTTGGATGCTGTGTCTGGTCAGGACATTTAAATGCAAACAAAAGTGAGCTTTGATAGTATATAAAGTGAGCTTTCCATTATTTTCTCAGGAAGAAATCTCACTAAACATCTCCTGCATTGTAAAGCTCAGTTCAGTCCCAGTGTTGCTTGTGTTACATTGCTGGATTATACACATTAAGATCAGTCATGTATTTACAGTACAAAAGTAAGCCAGGCAGCAAGGAGCTTTCTCCAGACGAGATAATTACTGATTTCAAACAAGATGCAGAGGAATGTAATTTACTTTTCCACAACGGTTACATGTGCCTGCAAACACAATGTCTTTCAATGAAGAACAAAATAAGCCGACATTTGTGGTCGTTCCACGGGAGAACTTCAAAGCTGGTCTGCCCCCAAATGAATTCTGTCAAGGTGATGCTGCTTCTTCATCGAAGAACTGCACGAAACCGATCCCAACGTGAGAAAAAAATAACCCCCTTTATTTTTCCAAAGGTGCTATTCTCACTTACCTTTCTTAAAAAGAATACCATTAACACGGTGGCCACCTTGCTTCACACGTGGCTGTCTGTTGAGTTTGAGCGATTTACCGCTTTTTACGTGTCAGTAAGAATACTTTGGTGTCATAAGTCAGTAGTGCGGGTGCAGCCTGGATCTTGGGAGACCAGGGTTTGAGTATTCACCGCACCAGAGTGACCTCAGACAAGCCCCCGAATCCCTTGTGCTTCAGTTCCCTGTCTTTAATTAGGGAGGAATTGCACCTCATCTCTCATTTAATAAATGCATTAAAGATGGGGAGCTGTTTGAATGCAGTGGGATGTGCAGCTCCAGAAACTGCTTAGAAACTGTCCCGTAGATTGCGATCGAATTCATCAATGAAGGGTTGAATCCATTCCTTTTGTTCGTCCATCCAATTTAGCAATAGAGACCAAAGAACCACTACCCCAAAAAGAACTAATTTCAGGACATGATTCCTCAATCGAATATAAAGACTTGCTGTGAAATGCAAGTCTGCTGCCCATTTCTCAGACATGTTAGCAAGATCCCACAGTCAACCTTGCGTGTCTGACTTACCCATGCTATTGACAGCATTATTGCAGGTTTTTTAAAACAAAGACAGGATGTTGTAAACAGACCTATAATTGAATGTCAAACGACGATATGTCTTTACATATATTTTCGACAGACCCCATGAGGTGTGACTGCTAGGGCATAACTCACAAAGATTCTCCTGCCACTACCAGACCTGAGATAGATGGAAGTGGAGACATCAGAGCTACCTAATCGTTCTTGCAAATTACCAACATCACGAGAATATAGAGTCACGGGAAAATAGGGCTGAAAGTCACCTCAGAAGGTCATCTAGTCCAGTCCCTGCTCAAGCCAGCATCATTCCTGTCCAAACCATCCCGGCCACGTGGCTGTCTAACCTGCTTTTTAAAGTTTCCAAGCATGGAGAATTCACAACTTCTTTTGGGATCCTCTCCCAGTGCCTGACCACCCTTGTAGTCAGAAAGTTCCTCCTAACTGCCCAGCTAAATTTCTCCTGCTGCAGCTTGAGGCCACAGCTCCTAGTCCCATTTCTTACAGCCACCAAGAAAAACCCATCCCCATCCTCTCTATAATCACCCTTCAGGTATGTAAAGACGTATAAGGCCACCGGGACTCATAGTAGAGATGGTATCTTGTATTAGACCAACAAGATTTTTGCAAAAAATTTTCTTTACTTTTTAAAAATTTGCAGAAATCTTGTTGGTCTAATAAAAGATATCATCTCTGCTATGAGTCCTGATTGCCTTTTCCTCTAGAACAATACAGCTACAACCTGGATACCTAAAGACTGTTATCAAACTCCCTCCGCAACCTTCTAATTTCCAAGCTAAACAACCCTAGCTCTTTCAGACTTTCCCGTAAGTTTTTTCTCTTAGGCTCTGATCATTTTTTGTTGCCACATGCTGGACTCTTTCCAAACTGTCCACATCTTTCTTGAAGTGCGGGGCTCAAAACTGGATCCTGTACTCCACGTGAGGTCTCTCAGTGCTGAAAAGAGTAGAAAAATCACCTCTCTTGATTTGAAAATGACACTTCTGTTAATAAAACTGAGGATGTTGTTGGCTTTTTTTTTTTTCAACAACAGCACACTCTTGACTCATGTTCAGGTTCTGGTCCACCATAACCCCAGGTCCTTCTGTGCTTTATTGCAGCCTAGCCCGTCATTCCTAGCCTGTAATTGTGCATGCAGTGATTCTGCCCCAAGTGGAGAACTTTGCAGTTTTTCATGGTAAATGTCATTTGATTGACTGGAGACCGTGTCTCCAGTCTGTCCAGGTCATTCTGGATCCTAGCCCTACCTTCCAAGGTGTCCATAATTCCCTCCCTCCCCCCACAACCTGGTGTCATCTTCAAATATAATAAGCACACATTTGATCCCATCATCCAAATCATGAATGAAGATGTTGAAGAATACCAGACCCAGGACAGACTCTTGGGGAACCCCACTTAATGGCTCATTATCTTGTTGGAAAGAGTTATAGAGGACTAGTCATTGAGTACAGTGATACAACCAGTTTTGTATTCACCTTACAGTACGTCTATCCAGTCTGTATTTTCCTAGCTTGCTAATGAAAATGTTGTGGGAGACGGTGTTGAAATGTCAAAAGCCTGACTAATGTCAAGGTATACGAAATCCATTATTCTCCCCTCATCACAGACGCTATCAATTTATCATAGAAGGAAACCAGACTGGTCATGTCTGACTTGGCCTTTGGTGAATCCATCTTGCCTGTTCCTGATCACCATTTTTTCCCAGCAGATTATTTGAGGACTCGCCCCATGATTGTTTTTGGTATCAAGGTCAGATGGATTGGTCTGTAACCCCCTAGATCCTCCTTCTTCCTTTTTTTTTTAAAAATGGGCACTATTTTTGCTCTTTTTGACTCATCTGGAACCTTCTCTGACCTCCACAAGCTTTCCAGAAGGATAACCAATGGCTCTGAAATTGCTAGAGACACTTCCTTCAGTACCCTCGGGTGCATCCCATCCAGCCTTGCAGGCTTGAAAGCAGCTAGCTTCTCTAAGTAATCCCTAGCCTGTTCTGCCATTACTCATCTGTTGCTCTCCTTCCCTATCTCTGCTGCCACCTGCACGCATCACCTGGTACAAGCCCCTATCTTCACAGGTTCGTAGCAGCTAGGGTCAGGAGGGCCCTGAACAGACCATCTAGCCTGACCCCCTGCCACAGGCAGGAATGAATGCTGGGTTCACAAGACCCCAGGCAGGCGATCATCCAACCTCTTCTAGAATTTGCCCAAGGTAGGGGCGAGGACCACTTCCCTGGGAAGTTGGTTCCAGATTTTGGCCACCCTATGTAAAATATTGCCTCCTGATCTCTAACCTAAACCTATTCTCCTCTCCATCAGCTTATTACCATTGTTCCTCGTCACCCCAGGTGGTGCTGGGGAGAATAGGGCTCTTCCTATTTGCTGTTGATCCCCCTGATGAGTTTGTAGGCAGCCACCAGGTTCCCCCTCAGCCTCTTCTTGCTGAGGCTGAACAGGTTCAGGTCCTTCAGTCTCTCCTCATAGGGTCTGTCCTGCCGCCTTCTCACCAAGTAGATGTCCCTCTTCTGAACTCTCTCCAGGCTGGCCACATCCCTTTTGAAGTGTGGTGCCCAGTACTGGACGCAGTACTCCAACTGCAGCTTGACGAAAGTCATATAGAGGGGGAGCATCACCTCTCTGGACCGGCCTGAGATGCACCTTTGGATGCATGACAAGGTCTGGCTGGCCTTGCTGGCTGTGGTCTGGCATTGGTGACTCATGTTCATCTTGGAGTCAATAATGACTCCGAGATCCCTTTCCGCCTCTGTGCTTGGCAGGGTATTTCAGGTGGTAGAAGCTGGACTCATCCCTGCAATTTTGTCTCTCAAAAAAAGAGTTAAAACAGACCTATTTTACAGTTTGGGCAGAGCTAGATGTAGTGGGATTTCCACTTTTTTTAGCTCAACCAACTTGATTAACCAAACCTCATTTAAAAACAGTGGTTTTGTTCCTCAATATCTTTAATTTTAATTAAAAAATACTCTGCTTACCCAAAACCTACTTTATTCAATTAGATAGAGTGAGGGACACTGAACATTGTGTTATATTGCTTCTTTGTATGAATTCAATTACATCAGAAAACACAACAACAACAGAGTTACACTGGCAGAACAGCCTGCTCTACCATATGAAATCTCTAGTGTGTAGTCATCTGAATGAGGTTTAACCAACTTATATCTGCATTGCTAAACAGAGGCTAAATTAATTCAGGTCAGTGGTTTTTGGTTTGTTTTTTTTTTGCTGATGTACATTCAGAAAAGTATCAAGACCATCCCAAGATGCCTGCAGCACTATTGTTGCAGTGTCAATGACTACAAAGCATTATTGCGGTAATGATATGGTCAGAGAAGGTATAGAAAACTCCACCACAGAAATCACAGTGGGAAATTGTTCATTTACTCTGAATCAATGCTTGTTCCAGGAAGCAGGCACTGTGGTGAAGTTATGCAAATTCAGTGCTGAAGAAAATGATGCCTCATGCATTGAAGCAATGCAAAGAAAGTGTCTTTGTGCAAAACAGAGCCTTTATAATACTACTGATGTTTTACCATATTTTGGGGTAAGCAGATCACACAGGTGATAGAAGACCCCCATTTTGTTTCAAATTGGTTAGAAACTTATTTTAAAATTTGAGGATCTTTCTATAGGGGCTGAGGGAACTGGGCTTATTTAGTCTAGAGAAGAAAAGACTGAGAGGGATTGAATAGCAGCCTTCAACATCCTGAAATGGGGTTCGAAAGAGGATGGAGCTGGACTGTTCTCAGTGGTGGCAGATGACAGAACAAGGAGCAATCATCTCAAATTGCAGCAGCAGAAGCTTAGGTTAGCTATTAGGAAGCATTTTCACACTAGGAGGGTAGTAAAACACTGGAAACAAGTTACCCAGTGAGGTTATAGACTCTCCATCCTTGGAAGTTTTCAAGACCTGGCTAGACAAAGCCTTGGCTGGGATGATCTAGATGGGGCTGGTCCTGCCTTGAGCAGGGGCTTGGACTAGATGTGACCTCCTGAGGTCCCTTCCAACCCTCATGTTCTATGATTCTAACCCCATCCCCATTCAGCTCCATAGCTCTGCGGTACCATATTGGAACTATGGAGCTAGATGTTTTTGAGGTAGATTTTGGGTTTTTCGAAGAAATATGCTCAAGAGTACGGTTTCTATCACCATGAAATACGTTGTTCAGAAGTGAAGAACATTGGGGTCCTTCCTTAAGTTTGCCTGTTTCCTGTTTCAGGTGTCCTGTAGTAGTCCATAGGTCAAGTGACCAGTTTGCTTAACTTGTGTCTACTGCTTTTTCCACACCATACTCCTTGAGGAGTCAGCAGGGGAATTTATGCAAGGAACGGATCTGAATTCTGACTTGGGAAATGACTTCCTGAGGTCTCTTCCAACCCTAATTTTCTATGATTCTATGATTGTTAGCCTTATAATAGATGCCTTAGGGCTTAGACAATGTTCCAAAGAGATATGCTGTCCCTCAGTGAAAGGATCCAGGGATGTGTCAAACAGAAGTCACTTCATCGAATTCAATGGCCCATCATTGGCAGCGGTGGTGGTCCCTTGGAGTTGAGGATGATGTCCATCAGGCTTGAAGGGTCCTCAGGTGACTGAGGAGCCTGATTCTGGATGCACACATTCTTTGGCAATGAGGGCATGTCGTTGCGTGAGAGAGTGGGACCTGCAGCTCTGGGCTGATCTCCTTCTGCTTCCTCCGCTGCCACCGTTTCACCTTGGTATTGAGTTGTTGAGCCTCAAAGTGATGTACACCTTGGTGGACCAGGTGATGCCATGCCAAACTGTCAGCAGCTTGCTCCTCCCAGCCGCTGGTGTTAATCCCTCTTGAGCAAACTTCAGCATGTCTTTGTACCATTTCCTTTGGCCACCCTTTGAGCATTGACAAACAGAGAGCTGGGAGAAGAGAATCTGGTGAGGGAGGTGGTTCTCAGACATCCAGACACAGTGGTCCGTCCATCGGGGTTGATTTCTCACTCGGAAGTGAGAATGGCCCATATCTTATGGCAGGCATCCTGTATGGTCACAAAGGTCTCTTCTGCTCTGCCATCTATACATCAAAAGACATGGATGTATTCAGCACATGTCCCTTCTATTATATTATTTAAAAGCACACTCAGATACGGGATTAAATGCTGCTTTTTCAGCAGACAAGGTTTTGTGAACCAGTGACCCAGTACAGATTACCATGGTGCTAACTTGGTGCTATGGGTCACCTGCCACCTTCTGCATAAGGCATAAGACATTGTGATCTCCTGCAGACTTAAAAACAGGCATGTAGATATGGAGATATCAGGAGGGGAGGATGATACTACACTTCCATTTGCTCAGGGACTGCCAATCTCAACACCTTCCCCTTCCCCTGCACACATAAGTCATACCCCCTCTACCCGCCGGCACATCCCCCAGTAGCATGCCACAAGATTTTGTCATTATGTCTTCCTGGGAAGCCCTAATAACATTATTTTCAGCTCAGGGCCTAGTTGCCAATTCCTGTCATCACTTTGGTTCTAGCCTACTCTTTATAGCATCCCCTCTCTATTCCCATTAATAACTACTAACTAGGCATAATTAAGCTGTTCTTGCTAATTATACAGGGCTGGCTGGTAACAGGCTTCCTACACCTGAGCAGGGCAAGTCAGTCTGGTACTGCTCCTAATTCCTCATTGTACGCGCTTGTAAAATTGAGAGAACTACCATTCTCTGCTATATATGCCTTTAAAGTCTCCGCTGAAGCATACAAGGTATTTGCAAACTCAGTTTCCAGATTTGTGCTGCCATACTACTGAGCATGTCAGAAAGCAATCCAGTCCTACACAACGCACACAAATCAGGTGTCTCTTCATTCTTCAGGAAACAGAGGAGGAAAGCATCAGTGTTCACAAAGCAAGGACAAAAAAAGGACAAAAGCTCATTCAGACTTTTTTAGAGGTGCTACGGAAAGAGACGTGGTTGAAATACTTGCAAATTTGAAAGCGGTATTTGAAATTACAATTGTCAGTTTAGATTGGAAATGTAAAAAGGTATTTCTGGAGAGAGATGTCATAAATAAATCGTCTTGCTCAGCAGCGAGAGCAGCAGAATAGTCAAAAGCTATAATAAAAAGATCCACTTGATAAATAGGTTTTTTATTTCACTGGCCTTTTATTATGGATCCTGGAGGAAACGTTGACGTTTTTACTCAGACAAAATTCTCACCGACTTTAAAGGAAGTTTGTCTGGCTAAGGACTGAATAATAATTTTGAAGTACAGGACTCTAGGAAGATATTACACAGCGTATGGCTTTCTGTGGGGATTGTCAGGACTGCAAGTAACCAAAACCAACCATGACCCTGTGATACTTATTATTCACAGTTTCATGGAAACATTGATGATTTAGCCTAATTTATACTGATGCCCATCTGAGTCAGTGAATATAGAACAGCTGCTACCATATGGCGGTTCATCTACATGCATCAAATGGGAAGTCTTCAAAGATGTGTAAAGTCACTCTATTGGGACATATACTGATTTACGATGGAAATGAATCAGTGAAAATGAAAGGTATTCTTCATCTCATTTGCTCTAGGGGTCTGAAGAGAGGAGGGAAAAGTCCTTCTGAGGAGGGGAGAATCCTTCTGAGGACTCCTGGTATTCTGAAGGATCAGTAAGTCTCACCTGCCTGAAGACTGAAATGACCGAGGCTAAGAAATCCCCATGTTACTAACCACTTGTCTTCTGAAGGGGTGAAACTAGAAGCCTAAAGCGTCCACAACTTGGGCATCAGTCCAGCTGTTGCCTAACCTTAGTGTGAGAATTGAGGTGGTGGCGCAGAAGTCATGAATATGGCTTGGACAAGACTAGCCTGTTCTCTAAGGAGAGCATTTATCGAGTATAGCAATTTACGATTTTAAGCATAAGACAAGGAACAACAGAAAACTTTGCCTAAGTTAAGACACAACAACATAAGACAACCCCACTTCCAAATAAAACTTAGCCTAAGCCAAGACTCAACAGAAACTTTGCATAAGTCTTATATAGTCCCGAGGACAATGTCTCCCTGAAGCCAGGTGTTCAGACATTTTTCCGGGGCTCCGTAGTTCTTCTTGGCAGGTTGGCAAAGGTCCCACAGATCTAAATTTTGCTCCTCTTTTATAGGTGACCTGCATCCCCTCTTTTCTCCCCCTTGGTTGCCTTGACAATAGCATGTCTTTTGTGCCTTTCAGGTTGTTTGTCTGTCGGTTCGTATAGTAGACCCGGTTTTAACAGGTTTTATTGTATTTATAGTATGGGTGGCACCGTTTACAAGGTGCCTACTACCCACCTTGAAATATAGTCCCCTGCTTGCTTGGATCACGTAAGAGTGTTTACTACCCACTTAAGCAGCCTGGCCCCCCTGCTTAGGTTATTTGTCCAATATCTGTTTCATCAGCTACACTCAGAATTAGTTAAAGGGTGGAAACTGTTGTGTATTTGTCAACACCAAGGGAAGGTGGCAAAGTGACTGCGGGAGCAACTAAAGATTTCAAAGCACTGATTTCCAGGCCCAGTGTAGCTGGCTGTGGAGTTCCATGTCCCAAGCAATGGCATTGGGGAAGATGTCCAAACCTAGAAGTTTGCCCATGAAATGACTACTCTGAATCAGGGGACTTGGAAGTCTATGGGATTTAGCAACTAGATCCACTTGCAAGAGCTTGATGTCACAGGGCCACTGGGTCAGTCTGCAATGCATAGGAATTGCTGGACCACGTAGGGCCCAAAGGTCCATCTTTTTCCTGACTCCTCACTTTGATTCTGTATCAACTGCTGCAGAAGTAGGAATAAGATGTTGGATAATATACCCCCTCCATTATGTCTCATCTTTTACAAAATATGAATTTATCACAATGGTCATCAACATTTTGCGGCAGAGGCTGCTTTAACAGAGCTTAGCTTTGAGCATGGGCTGTTTCCAACTCAGTATGAACCACCAGCACTGTCTTTGGAGCCAGAGCCATCGTCACTGCTCGCTCAGTTGTGTTGCCTCTGCTTCTTCTCACCATGTGAGCAAAGCCTTCCTGCCACAAAAGCCCCCACTGTTGAAATGCCACAGAAAGCCATCAGCTCTTTGGCCTGGATAAAATATCAATCTGGGCTGAATCCAGCCTGTGAGCTACAGGTTACTGACCCCTGGCTTAGCACATTCCTTTTCTTTAAAGGAGGTGGCTGCAAATGTCCCATCAACATGCCCTTCTCCAACAGAAAATTGCAAGTGAGACTTAACTAAAATGTTCAAGAAATGAATCTTCTTCAGAAAATGTTAGGGTTAGCTCAGGAATCTAAAATCAGATCGGGGAGTGGGGAGGTCTTTACTTCATTGGGTTACTTCCTTATCCTCAGTTTTCCTAGTCAACTTACTTCCTTACCTTTTTCTGCACCATCATCTATTCTCTCTAGGCAGAAACCAAGTCTTTCATGAAGAAGGTGCAAGGCTAAGAGGCAGCACAATAGGTGCTGATGCTTAAAACGTGTCCTCTTCCTTTGTGCTCTTATTCTTTTAACCTTTTCTCATACAAGGGAATCACATTTCGAGTAGCACTTAACCGTGGCAAACAGCATAATGCTTTAAAATGTTCCATACTTGGGCACAAAGAGAATCAGGATCTTCATTATGGGCTATGTATCTCCCTGACAGATAATGACTATGAGATGAATCATCCCATATAATTGTTATGAAATAAAATAGCAGCAAAAAAGTCCATTCATAAAATGATTGTCCCTTCCATTTTCCAGCCTGAAATGCCCTATCTTATGCTCAAATGTCTTCCCTCAAGAATGCAAATACAATTACCCCAGAGTGAATGGATAATCCTGAGTTATATGAAGCACAGGAGGGTTCATTGAACCTCAGTTTCTTCTATTGCTGAATAAAAAGAATCAATTTCAATTCAATTTAATTGAGAAAGATATGGTTGGTATGGCATACTATACAGGTCCTGCCAAAGGGCAAGGAACAGCCAGACTCCTCAGATACCTGTCGCAAAGGGGGTAAGAGACTGCATGTCAGTTAAGTCCTGGGGACCTCCGTGTATAGCTATTTTGAATTCCAGATCAAAAACACAGCAGCACGACATTTTCAGATCTACTGAGTCATCTAAAATTCTGCCAGTTTGACTTTCCATTGTAATTCAGAATCAGACCCCCAGATGTCATAATATTAGCATTTGTTGTAGGATAAAAATGCTGCCTTTTGGCCAGCATTGCATATGAACACACTGAACCTTTAGACAGGTTTAAAGGTAGTTAAAACCTGAAGAGGACAGACATACAGGGAGTTTATTCATATGCACCTGGGCAGGGTGAGGGAGGAAGGGTGTGCTTTAATTAAAGCAGTTCTGAAAACCACTCTAATTAAAGTGCCTTTAGCATTTCGTATAGTAGTGTCCCCATGCTTAAAAATGGCAGTGGGCACACTTTACCTAAAGCTCACTGAAAGAGCTGTACATGGAGTACTCCCGCTGCCATTTTTAAGTGTGGGACAGTGTGACATGAGACACTGGAGTCTGCTGGAGCACAGTAATTGCCATGCTCCAGCACACTCGATTATAGCATGTTGGAGCAGCCTTGCTGCGCGTGTATAGGTGCCTATAAGCCTGTTAAACCAGTTTTAAGTTGTGTTAAAATGCATTAGAGTTATGACTCCCGCCAGATTATTGCCTTCTGTTGCCTTCCGTATTGCTTATTGCCTTGCTGTTTATTGCATTATTGCCTCGCAGTTAACAGAAGGTTTACCAGTTTCTTAATGATGTTTGTGTTGATGTTATCGTACATGTTAAGTGACATGACCGTTCATGTAGCGAGAAGCGATGCAGTAGCAGAGTGCACTTCTTTATGAACAAGGTGTGTATAATGGGTTAAATGCTCCTGACCCACCTGATTATGATTGGCAGGTCTGTATGGCCTGCTTCTAGAAGCATCCATCAGATAAATCTCCTGACTGGTAGAGGAGACTATATTAAGGACTGCACACAGATTCTGGCGCGCGCGCCCTGAGAAGAGTTATCGAATTAGTGAGACCGCTCGTGTCCGCGCCCGCGTTGAGGGAAGAGCTTGCTTCCTTGCTCTATTCCTCACGTGACTACTCTCGAGCTGTGATTTAGGAGCAGGCTGATCACCTGCCCAAGCTCTGAGAGGCCCCTAAAGGGAGTAGGGGATTCCCGAATAAAAAGCACTGCAGTATGCCGTCACCTGGCTGCAGCCACTGCGTCGATTATCACATCCTACTCGCTTGTCTCTGATTGTAACTTCGCTACGCCGACTATCGCATTGCTCGGTTACTCCTGAATGTAACTTCATATCAGCACTCTGTATATAAGTTGATCTTCGAAGTTCAGTAAGTAAACTTTCTTTATTTCATCTTAAACCTTGCCTCTGGAGCCTCTCTTACCTGCCTAGGACCCCGAGCACATCTGGGTCGGTGTCCCCACTTAGGCACCTCACTCGGTGTGTATTCTGCAGAAGCCCTCCAAAGCCACCTGGGGGTCCCCTTTCCACAACATAAGTCACTTGCAAGAGTTCAGAAGTGTACCTGGAAAATCAGGTACTGTTTTGAACATTGTGAACTTGGGACGTATTGCATGTAGACACCAAGGGTTCCGTGTAGGGTGATGACCACCCATTCCTAATTGGGCAGGACAGTCCCAGAATGGGAACATCAAGTCCCAGGCCCATGTTGCATGACTCTGGGACAGCAGTTGACCTGGATTCGCAATACTGTGCAGGGATCCAGGTCTGGGCAGTGGCAGGTTTCCCCTTGCAGGCTGCTTGAGGCTTCCAGGAGCAGGAGACAGGGGATGCCATGTATATATGCATGTGGCCAGGAATACAGTCAGGCATCATGAGGAGCAGCTCCCTGTAAGTAAGTCTATGGGGGAGGGGGGGGAAGTGGCACAGAGGAGGCAGGGGAGCAGATTGAGGCCTCCACTGTGAAGGAGGCAGTGGGGCTGGCTCTGGGGCTGCAGGCACTGCCCAGTCAGAGCGGTGCATGGGGCTTGGGGCCAGGGCATGGAGTAGGACTGAGCCATGGATGGTACACCCAGGGGACAGGGGGATAGCTTCACACCCCTGAATGTACTTCTGGGTATGGGGAGCATGTGCCCCCCAAGATTTGTGTATGGAGTGGGGGCAAATGGAGGACACCCATTGTGGGCTCAGGTCTTCCTATTTTGCTGCCCTTTCCCCAGAAGCCCCATGTTGGCCACACCACCATGGTAAAGTGCTCCGTGCCCACCTGGCAGCAGCAGAAGCTGTTGCGGAGGTGCAGAGTCGTGTCCCCAGCTGTTGGCAGGCAGGGGGCACCTTGGCCATGGTGGCACTGCCAGCGTGGAGCTCCCAAGGGAAGAGCAGCAGGGCAGGGATCCCCAAGCCTGTTGTGGGCAGCCTGATTCTGGCCCAGCTTCCACCCTCACCCCAGTCCCAGCCAGCTCTGCTATGTCTGTGCTCCCAGCGGGGACGGGGGGAGGTGGCAAGGTGGGGAGAGGTGGGCATGTATCCTGCCCTTCTATTTTGAAAATGTAGTCACCCTAATTCCACAACAGGAGTCTGGTTGGTCCTCCAGGAATCTCATACTGCATCACACCTCTTTACTTCCTCCTCCCTCCCCCGCACCACTGTAACTGGCTACTCTGGTATGCAGCCAGAAATCTACTGCCTCCTTTTTTCCCCTCTCTCTCAGCCCCCCGCCCCTTGGTTTTGTTGGTACTTTAATCAATTAACTCCTCTACAACGCTTGGTCAAATTAAACTTTTTTCTAATAACCAGCTGTATCTTCACTCTTTACTTGACTACGGCCCCTCATCCTACCCTCCCCCCCATAGCCTCTGGGAACCCAAAACATAGTTCATAGCACATGCCCACACCAGCCACCCCAAGGTACTGGGGGTACAAGGCGTATGCAGGCTACTGAGCTTTATTGAACCCATGTTTAGGAGAGAAGGGAAAGCACAAAAATGAAAACACCCTCAACTACACATCACCAATCCTCTGGGACCTCCATGTGTGAGTACAAACACCTCTTCTCACTCTCCTACTGCAAAGCATGCTGGGTTGGGTGCTCACTCCTAACCATCAATGTCAAAGCCAAAGCACTTTGAGGCCTAAAAGGTGTCCACTCCACCTGGAATACTAAGGCATTGTATATGTGGACACCTAGGACCCCTGACAACTGACTTGGCTCCCAGTCAGTGATTCTTGGGAATGGTAGGTTACTGACACCTTAGTAATATCCTTAAAGAAGACCCAGTTCCTTTCTGTTATATTGAAGTGATATAATAGGGCAGAAGGCCTACTGAAATTCTGCCTCATTTGTTCTCTGCTGGAGACTTTGCTCCAAGAGAATGAGCTTATTTCCCCGCTTCTCTTGTAGTAGTGGTGATCTGAACTAACTTAACTGGAATCATTGGAATTACACTGATGTCAAACAATTGCAAGAGAAAAGAGGGCGTTTACATTAGTGTATTTCTAATGCAATCACTCAGGATCCACACAGGTGGAGGAGGAGAGGAGAGTCACACTATATTACTGCAGTACTGAAGCCAAGGATTCCTCAGTCAGGCCCGTCAGGTGCAACAGCCTGATATAAATGGAGATAAATCTGGCTTCTGGTGCTGAGACTGTCTTTAACTAAGATACTGTAATGGATCTGAGCAACGTAATTAAACTTGTCATGCTGCTCATTGGTGTGTTTGTTGTGTATTTTAATTGCATGGAGTAATAACAGATTCCTGTAATATCAAATGACAAGCCTTGAGCCGATCAACAAAAGCATTTGTTTACTCCTGTTTCCTTACCATTAGGAATAAGGGTGGATAGCACTCTCTGCAAGGAGCCCTGGGGACCTGAAAGCTAAGCTCTGCCAAAAAAAACATTATTTACTCTGGGCCCATCTACACATGCAATTAATGTGCATGAATTTCCTGGCCAGAAAATTCAGGTGCATTAAATTGGGTCCCTTCATGCATCTGAACATGAGCCCATTGGGTGCAATTTGTTCCTGATTGGAGAAGTTCAATCTAGGGCAGGCAAATCCCAACAGTGCCTACACTCTGAGGTTAAAAGGGACCATTAGATCATAGAATCATGGTATAATAGAAATGAAAGGCTGGAAGGGACCTCGAAAGATCGCTGAGTCCAACCCCCCTGCTCTGGGCAGGAATACTGCTGAGATCAAATGATCCCAGCCAGGTATCTGTCCAGTTTCCCCTTGAAGACTTCCCAGGCTGGAGACTGCACCACCTCCTTGGGAAGTTGAGTCCAGATTTTAGTCACCCAAACTGTAAAGAAATTCTTCCTTACATTTATCCTGAAACCATCCTTTAACAGTTTATGGCCATTGCTCCTTGTCTTCCCCTAGGATGCCCTAGTGAACAGTTCTTTCTCCAGACCCTGACAGTCACCCCTTACATACTTATAGACACCCACCAAGTCTCCCATGTGTCTTTTCTTCCCCAGGCTGAACAGTCCTATATTCCTTAGTCTTTCCTCATAAGGTTTATCCTCCAGTCCCTTAATCGTTCTTGTAGCCCTTCTCTGGACCCCTTCAAGATTCTCTATGTCTTTTTTGAAGTGTGATGTCCAGAATTGGACACAATACGCCAGCTGCGGTCTCACGAGTGCTGAGTAGGGAGGAAGTAGCACTTCCTTAGCCTTGCTCGCAATGCATCAGCTAATGCATCCCAGTGTGCTGTTAGCTGTGTTGACTACAGTATCACACTGGTGGCTCATGTTCATCCTATGATCAACCGTAACCCTGAGCTATCATGCTGGCCAGGACATCTCCTCCTAACCTATATTCATGTCACTGGTTACTTCTCCCCAGATGAAGCACTCTGTGTTTATCCTTATTGAACTGCATCCAGTTCCACTCCACCCACCGTTCCAGCCTGTGCAGGTCTGCCTGGATCTACATCCTATCCCCTAGCATGCCCACTTTTCCCCAAAATGTAGTATTGTCTGCAAACTTGACCAGCATGGTTTCCACATCCTCATCTAAATCCTTGATAAAGATGTTAAACAGCATGGGGCCAAGAACCGAACACTGCAGGACATTGCTGACCACCTCCCGCCAACATGATGCAGATCATTTAGCTTGATCTCAAGCCCTCAGTTTTAATCCAGATAGCCCTATATAGAGCCACATGACTTCAGTGATATAAGTACTAAAGTTGAGTAGGCTGTGGGCTGCAGTTGGGGTGTTCTTGCATTAGTTCAAAACCACCATGGTTTTATGGCCAAAGCTCATTAATGCCATTTTTACTCTTGATTTGTTTCACACAGAAGATTACTCTCCTATTCCCAGACAGGCCATTTGCAAGAGCTGAGACACTGGATTTTTAATAGAATTGTTAAAAAATGTTTTTTGGCTGCGGCAATGTCACTAAAAACATAAATAGGCTTAGCATCCCCTTGAACTATTTCCTTTTAGTCTCACTTTATTCGCTCTAGTTTGTCTCTAGTCTCAAATAGCCCATTTTGAGGAAGGGAATCACAGCTCCCTTAACTTCTAAGTGCATCTATTACTTCAGTCTTGCTTCTGTGTCCCATAAGGTCAGTTGCCATTGCCTATCTCGCTGGGGTACACAGCGAAGTTATCTCCAAATGACCTTCCCTGTATTCTTAAGAAAAACAACACTTATTTGGTGTAGATTAAAGAATAGATCACCATCATGGCAATCACAAATGCAGGCTATGAACACAATTAGACTGAACAGCACAAAAGAGTACAACTCTGATGTTGCAGGGGTTTAGGTTGTAGCCGTCTTGGTCTAAGGACTGAAAAATTTGTCCTTTCTAAAGGTCTAAATTTCTGTCCAGAAAAATACCCTAATAAAATACTTCAATGTGGAGAACTAGAAGATTTCTTCTGGCGCCTGCTCCTCAAAGAATATTTCCACGATCATACTGAACCGACTGCCAACAACAACTCATCCTCTGACAACATTCAGGAAAGGATCAGTGCCAAAAAGCCCCCCAAAACATCAGATTAGACACCTCGCAGTGCACGAAACCCTAACCTTGACCGCTACATCGACTGTTTCAGGGAAAGAATGAACAATGAAATAATCAGCAACACACGCCACCACAACAACCTCTCTCTACCAGAGAAAAAGGCCACAGAATCTCTTAGATCTAACCACCAAATAGCAATAAAACCAGCAGATAAAGGAGGAGCCATAGTCATCCTAAACCATGAGGATTACATAAAGGAAGCCAAGAGACAGCTCTCTGACACCACCTACTACAGAGAACTACAAGAAGATCGTACTCCCCTTTTCACCAAAAAACTCAA
>JAGPOW010001338.1:5043171-5055219 GCA_030014935.1 Caiman crocodilus
ATTCTTAAAAAGATCTTCCCAGAGCCACCCATCCTAGCCTTCAAACAAGCACCAAACCTCACCAACCTCATCACCAGAAGCAAACTTCCTCAAGCCCAGTACACACCAAAAGGATCCAGACCATGCCAGGACAAGAAATGCAAAACCTCCCAACACATCTCCACCACCCCACAATTCCTACACCCCACAAAAAAGCCATCAGCATCGCTGGATCTTTCAGCTGCACCTCCAGAAATGTAATATACCTCATCCAATGCACCAAATGCCCTGATGAAAGATATGTAGGAGAGACCAAACAATAAATGCGCACCAGAATGAACGCACACCGGACATCTATCAAAGACAGAAATACCCAATAACTGGTGGGGGCACATTTCTCACAGGAGGGCCACTCTCTCTCCAGTCTCTCAGTCCTGATCCTCAAGTTTCCCTCAAGGGAAACTTACACAACACTTCCCAAGAACGAGCCTATGAGCTCCATTTCATCAACCTGCTGGATACTAGAGCTCATGGACTAAACATAGACATTGGATTTTTGATCCATTATAATCTGCCTGGCAACCGACTCCCCAGCCTAGCCCAGCCTAGCCCCGGCTTCTTTACTTTTCACCCCATCCAGGAAGAGCACACACCAACTGCTGAAGCTTCCTCAGCCTGACAAAGGGTTTTTGAACCCAAAAGCTTGCTTAATAACCATCCTCCAACCATTTGGTTTGGTCGAATAAAAGATATCAAATTCACCCAAGGAACCTTGTCTGCCAACTCTGATGTTAGATTTTGAGCACCCAAATGATCTGTTGGCCAGTATAAGGAGAGATGGTCTTGTCATTAAGGCACTGGGTGTTCTCCAAGGAGATGTAGATTTAGTTGTTGGTTCTGTGACAGGGTATCTGTGTGGTTTTGGGCAATTCCCATGGGTTTTTTTGTAACTCAGTTTACCCTGACGTAATTTAGGGATGAAATTTGTTTCCTTTATTTGTCTTGTAAAATGCAAATGCTTCTGGAATTGCCTCTTGCATGTGTACAAGACCTAGCGAAATGGGGTCCTGAGCTCACCTCTGGCCTCTGAATGTTGCTTAATATGCATAGCAAGGGAGCTGAGAGTAGAGACATAACCAACCCTGCAGCGCCAGTCACTGCTCCGGCACCCACACCGTCACAAAATCCTAAATCCACCCAAACAACTCTGTGTATAATTAGCATTTTGAGGCCAGAGATGAGCTCCCACAGCATTTCTGAAAGGACGGGCCACTGTATTACTGCACCCCCTCCGGATTTGCCCCTGCATGCTAGTAGACACTTCCTGCAAAAAAATTCTTGAGCTTTCATCTCAGGTCCCCTTTTTGTGACCAGGTCTACAGATTCCCTTTCCTTTTAATGTTTCTCACTGTTGCTCCCCTTTGAGATAATAAGAGTGTTTTGGATGGTAATTTCCTCTCCTAACTACAGAGTAATTAAGGGGGGGAAGAGCTGGGAACAGAGCTGGGCTCTTGTATATCTTTCTCGATTAACTGTCTTCCTCTAAAGCAATGCTATTCAAGATGAACAGCGGCATTTGTCATGGGGCATTAACTTCGCTACTTAAAAGAGTTTACTTTCTGTGAGAACAAAACAGATGAGGATGAAGTTCAGATTAGGGCAGTCGTTTTTCAAAATGGGCTTGCAATGATTTTCCACTTCTGCTTTATTTATCTTTAATGGCAAAGAGCTCTTAGTCTTCCTGAGCTGACTGCTGCAGGCACTTCTCTAGGGCCAGATTGTTGTCAGGGGTGTAGACAGATGATTATCCTGAGCTGCCATTCTCTAGGAGATCCTGAATGGCCAAAAGTCATAGGACATTTCTCTCCTGTAACAGGCTGCCTTCCACTCGCTCTACATATGGAAGGATAATCTCAGAGTTTTACCCTACCTTTAGAAAACCTATCTGTGCCATTGATAGCAGGCTTGGAGGAGAGCTACATTGCCAGAAGGCAGCCTCTTCAGGAACATACAAGCTCTGCTCTTGGCCAACCGATCCTGCTGGCCCGTAGAGGACATGAGGCAGGGCAAGTATCAGCGGTAGACAGTTCCAGCTGTATGGTGCAAGATGTTGTCCTACCTCTGCAAATCCTATCCATGTCCCTTATTGCTGCTTACAATGAGTTCCCCTTACTCAGGCCTGTCTTTCCGAAGAGCAGGCTCCCAGAGATTTTCCAGTGCTGTCCTGTGTCTACCGAAGCCAACTCACATGCGCCCTGCTAAGCCCTTATCCACTCCATGTGCAGGAACATCAGGCTCCCGGACAGCCTCCTTCCTCTGCTTTCCGTCACAAGCTCACTGCCCTACCTCTCCTTGGAAAGCTCTAGAAACAATCAATTTCTTTTCTTGAGGTGGGATATTACTATAGCGCTTACCACATATAGTCCAGGTCTGACTTGTAATTAAGGTTCTTATTGTTTTAGCACGTTTCTACCAAGGGAATATTTCTTCCATAGATAAAAGTGATATGACTTTGCATAGCAGCTCTACTGAAACGAGACCGTTGCCACCATCTTCAAATTTCAGATAAATTTGTAGGAGTGCAGTGAGGCTACCCATGTTTTTAGGTGCTCCTCTGGACCAGAATGGCAAGTCTCGTGAACATAACTATACCTACACATGTACACATTTGTATATTAATATATGTATGTGATAGATCCTAGATGACCTACCAGGCCTATTTTTCTATGGTATTTCACACACACACACACACATACACACACACACGTAGAGCTTCTTTTGAGAGGCAAAATGTGGATCCAGATTTCAAATATGCTGAATCTTTCAGATCTGGCATTTAGGTTCAGCAATGTACCTGGGAACTTTTTTTAACAACATGCATGTGTGTGTGTGTGTGCGCGCACGTGTGCGTGTGAACATGTGGATAGCAGGTAGATCATGCCTGACTAATCTAGTCTCTTTTTATGACCAGGTTACAAAACACCTGGGCTCAGGAGTAGGGGTAGACATGGTTTACTTAGACTTCAGGAAGGACTTTGATACGGTGAACAAGTTAAGAGGCTGTGACTTGGATGATTACACACTCCAGTGGGTGGCAAATTGGCTAGAGGGTCGTACCCAGAGAGAGGTGGTGGATGGGTTGGTATCCACCTGGAAGGACGTGGGCAGTGGGGTCCCGCAGGGCTCATTCCTTGGACTGACACTCTTCAATGTCTTCATCAGTGACTTGGATGAGGGAGTGAAGTATACTCTGTCCAAGTTTGTGAATGATACAAAACTGTGAGGAGAAGTGGACACGCCGGAGGGCAGGGAACAACTACAGACAGACCTGGACAGGTTGGACAAATGGGCAGAAAACAACAGAATGCAATTCAACAAGGAGAAATGCAAAGTGCTACATCTAAGGAGGAAAAATATCTAGCACACCTACTGCTTAGGAAGTGACCTGCTCAGCAGCAAGGAAGCAGAAAGGGATCCTGGAGTCCTAGTGGGCTCCAAGGTGAACATGAGTCGTCAGTGTGATGAAGTATTATGCATCAGCAGGTTCATGACATACAGAACCAAGGAGGTGATACTTCCCCTCTGTCGGGTGCTGGTCAGACCGCAGCTGGAGTACTGCGTGCAGTTTTGGGCACCGCACTTCAAAAGGAATGTGGATAACCTGGAGAGGGTCCAGAGAGGGGCCACTCGTATGGTTAAGGGCTTGCAGGCCAAGCTCTATGAGGAGAGACTAGGTCACCTGGACCTCTTCAGCCTCCGCAAGAGAAGGTCGAGAGGCGACCTTGTGGCTGCCTATAAGTTCATCATGGGGGCACAGAAGGGAATTAGTGAGGTTTTATTCACCAAGACGTCCCTGGGGGTTACAAGAAATAATGGCCAAAGCTAGCAGAGAGCAGATTTAGACTGGACATTAGGAAAAACTTCTTCAAAGTTCGAGTGGCCAAGGTCTGGAACGGGCTCCCAGGGGAGGTGGTGCTCTCCCCTACCCTGGGGGTCTTCAAGAGGAGGTTAGATAGGCATCTGGCTGGGATCATCTGAATCCAGCACTCTTTCCTGCCTATGCAAGGGGCTGGACTTGATGATCTATTGAGGTCTGTTCCAAACCTAACATCTATAAATCTATACCACAAAACTAGAGCCCTAGAGCTAGAGCTGCATTAATCTATCAGTTTTTCACTAGTGAGCTATAAATAACATGGTTTGGTATGAAGTCAAAAACAGATCCTCCAAATCTTTGCAAAGACCACAAATTTAAAAATAATGCATGGACCTTCTAGATCATGAGTTTCTGGAGTTATGGCATATTAGGAAAATATTCAAGAAGGAAGATCCCCCCCCTTTAAAAACAATCGTTATGACCCCTTAGAGCTGACTCTGGATCGTTTAATAGACTTGTTAAGAAGTGGTCTTTGGCTGCTACAATGTTGCTACAAGCATTACTAGGCTTAATTAGTGTAATATTTTCCATTTAACACATTTTAGCCACAGCTGGCACATGGTGTGATCAAAGACTGGTTTAGAAAGGAAGGTCAGAACTTCATTCCTAACTGTGAGTAGGCTAATATTTCTTCTTAGTTTAATATATATCAGTGTGCTCAGCCTATTTTATCTGTTAGATGCTAACCCTTTCAAAATATAAAGATTTAAGTTCCTAGGTTTAGGTGGCTATATGTTTAAAAAATGGGATAATTGATTTGCCCAAAATGACGCGCTACTATACTGACACCACAGAGAATAGGACTGTGAACTCCTCTCTCTGCTATGTGCTCTCATCACTGCACAGACGCGAACAAGTATATCTAGCAACAGTGTCTGGGCAAATAACCTTTCACATTTAGTAAATTAACACAAATTTTCAGTCTAGCAAATCCAAACTGTCCAATCAATTCATCACTTAACCTTGCATATGCCTCCTTCATTAAAACATGACTTGTGATAGCACTTTAAATGATTAAGCTCTGTTGTCATATGTTTGGGCTGGGATAATTCAGAGAGTTTTCGCAAGAAGTGTAAATGTGGTTAATAATGAATGACTTTCTTCACATGGCTAAAAATAGCCCAGTTAAGGCTGCTACCATTAATTGGAGACAGGTGTTCTCCTTTCTGTGTGATAGCCACTGTTGTCTCCCATTTATCAACTTTAACTCATTTATTAGGGTGAAATTCAGCCTTTTGGAGCAGGCTATTCAAGGTCCAGGGGCAGCAGAATCACTGCAGGTTCTATAGGATGGGGCAATTAGGAATTACCTTATTTAATTTGGGGAAGGGGAACATACAAGAAACACACATCAAACAAGCAAAGTTGTCATGAAAATGTAGCAGTGCAGGCACTAACTCTGCTTATCCATCTCTGTGTAGAATAATAAAAGGAAAAATAAATAGTGTTTTCATTCTTTCATTAAAGTAATTATTTCCTATGCCCTCGTGGAATTTTGCAAAGCTGTTTAAACTGAAACACAGATGTTGTTGATGGGACAAAGTTAAAAAAATCCACCGGGTATATATTCAAAGGGCAGGGTCTTGAAGGGTTTCTCATTAAAGTTGCCTTTGGGTGTTTTTTTTAGAATCCAATATGGGGATAATGATATTTACCTGCTTTGTAAACCACTTTGAAACACTGATGAAAAGCACTAATAAGAGGTAGATTATTACTATTATTATATAATTATTAAACCAATTCTATAGTGGCTGATTATGTAAAATGACTGCAAAGATGGGTTTTCTAGCTTGAACATTTCTGCTTAAGGTCATTTCTTTTCTTACTAGCCTTTTCTTTTTCATCTTTACCTAGTCTTATGATTAGACATCATTATTAACAAGCAAGCAAGCTCATTGCTCCCCAAAGCAATCTAACAGCCTTTGAGAGCACCAGGGTCTTTACTTCCTCTGTCTCCTGGGTGTATTAGTCTAAAAAGATCCTCTTTAATAATCCCCAACATGTTATTTTAACCCCCTTAAGCTAGCTCTCTGGCCCAGGTTCTCATACCTAGGACTGCAGCTGACAAAGTCAACCCCAACTACTCCACTCCCACAATGCACCTCCCTAAACCCAGTCATTGGGCAGCTTCTGCTATTTAGAGCAGTCCTGAGCACGTACTGTTTATCCTTTGCCTTGGGGTTAGCAGTATAGATATGGCCACAAGCACTGAGAGGTTGTTCTGCTTGGCATTGCCCCCAAGCGCCTGGCTTCTCAGGGAAATTTTCAGCCATAGAATAATGCATGGGAGGAGTTTGCACAGGAGATGGAAATTAAATGCTGTGTAGACAAGGCAAGGGGAAGAGAGGGGCTCGGGTGCTAAAGAGGCTGCCCTTATGAGCTGGCTCATGTGACTGCCTCTGATCTGGATCATCAACCACAAACCCTCTCTTAGAGTTGGACACTTGCTGGGGCAGCTCGAGCAGCTGAAACTGCCCAGGTTTGTGTGCTCTCTCCTCTTCTGCATATTTAACACCGCTCTCACATTCACCCTGTATAGAGGCTCCTGCACCTTTTTTTTTCACATGGGTGTCCATCCTTTAATATACCTTCTGTAGGCATCAGTTTCCAAGCCTGCCTTGAGCATTTATTTGGCCTTGCTAGCGGAATGGCCACGTCCCCATCTCATTTGAGCATCTGCATTTGGCTTGAGAGAGGGCTCCAAGCAGCTCATTTGTCATTGGGAAACACCTGGAAGATTTTGCAGCTACCAACAGGTGGAAACTTTGGCAGCAGCAGCTGAGCATGTTTGAAAATGTCAGTGGACTTAAGCCTCCAAAGAGGTAGAGAGAGGCCTGAGGATCCTTTTAGCTCTGGTGCCTCTTGGCCAGTGTTGATGCCAGCGGGCTTATTTGTTGTTTGTGTTATCTTGGTTCAACAGGAATACCAGCTCCGGTTTTCTCTCCTGGGGAGCTCCACTTGCCTGACAACACCTGTATCCCCTTCTGACACCAACACTGCCCTTCATCTCCGCATGCACTGAATGCCAGGGCTTTGCATTGAGCTTCCCAGTGCAGGAAAATTCCTCAGTTCAGAGCCTGCGTGTATCTTTCTGTCCATAAATCTTTCAGCCCAACTCCTGGAAACTTGGCTGAACTTCCTTGTATGAAGTCAACCCTACTTCCACTTCCCTCCTCTCTACCTTTTATTAAGTAAGTTTAGGCCCAAAGTGCACACCTCGAGCAACAGCAATCCCACAATTGCCTTCTTTTGATTTCCAGTCCTTCTGTACTCCATTCTCTACTGCCTGTAATATAGAGATAAGTCTAGAAGGAGTGGCAAGCAATCCACAGTCTGCTTCCTAGAAAGACTGCCTATAGGTACCTGGGGCACGCTGTGATGCTGCTTTCAGGAGTAGAAGCGTAATGTGGGGTACAAGTTCTGATTTGTATGTGGGGGAATGTGGCTCATTTGAACTAGGCTGGGAAGGTGACACTTGATTGAATTCAACCCCAAATATTGAGTTAGTACTCTTATTTATATTCCTGCACACTCTTGAAAGTGAGGTAGTCCCAGACAGGAGGCAGACGTGTCGTGTCTTCCAGAAATCTGAGCCCCCACACACGTTTCTAGTTCTCAGGCAGCAACTTTGCACAGAGAAGTGAGAGGATTTTTTTTTTTTTATTTATTTTTTTTTGCATTTGCAAAATCTGCTGCTGCTTCAAAACCCTTGCTTCAAGAAGCCAGAAATGCAAACTTTTAGTCCAAGGGAAAAATAAAACCCCAAACCTCTCTGTTACACCCTAAGAAAAATAACTTGATAGACTTTGTGCAATGAGTTCAGCTGCTGTTACATGCCCTAACAATGATTTGAAATCAGGTGCCCACCATCCAGCAAGGGAAAAACAGGGTTTAACCCACCAGTTGTGGTTAAGACCTAGGTACCTGCCCTTTTTATTCCCTTTAAGAATTTTACTCCGGTCAAACCCCACCTTTTCCAAACATTGACTATGTCTGCATGAAAAATTGAGGTCAGTCCCAATCTCCAGATTGCTTTGTCAAAACATGTAGCTCCAATACACACCGATCACACAGTCCCAGTAGCAGACCGAAGGCAGGGCAAGTGGGGTGCCAGCTGTGGATGCTGACTTAGAGGGGGTGCCAGTATGGTCCTGCCCTCAGGTGTCTTTCCCATGGAAGATGCACCTCTGCATTGCCCCTACTGACCCATAGGAGCCAGGCAGGCATGGCCTTGTACCCGGCAGTGTATCTGGGGGAAGGGCAGGTACTGGAATGATGACCCCTGGGTTCAACAAAGTTATGCAGGTCTTCTGAGAGCCCCTAATGCACACCAGATCTGCTTCAAACTTGACTTACAGCTCACCTAGCTCATAATGCAGTGCATGTTGTGTTCATCTCAAAATTAGAGACGGACTAAGCCCAGAACCATTTGCTAGAAGCCACGTGGAGTTTTATGATTCAGGTGCCATGGAACTGGGCTCCAGACAAGCCATCATTTTCATTTGGACTTCCCTATCTTCCACCTCATCTTAATGGACTGGGCAGAGCCACACTTTGTCTTCCCAGCATGCTTAAGCTCTCATTTTCATTAGCTGCCCAGGGCACTGTAACATAGTGGCATGCCAGATAATGGCAATGTCTCATTAACTACTATGTTGGCATTAGTGCACTCTTCATTGCTCCTTCCCTCAGTTAGACTGTCAATTAAGCTGTCACAGTTCTGCAAGTTCCAATTATTGGCAGGCTTTAGAGACAGGCCTGACAGTCAGCTTGCACTTTTGCAAGGCACTGTGCATCTGAAAAAGAGCATCCTTATCATGGGCTGCTAGTGTGGCTTGGCCTTGTAAGCACAGCCACAGACTTCTGTGAGAGGCAGGATCAAAAGCCAATTGCGAGATACCAGGTTGAGTTCAGGTGCCAAAGTTTTGTGGTCACACAGTGAGCCAAGGGTCTGGAGCCAGACTGGAAATAAGGAGACAATCCAAGGTCAGGAGCTAGAGACTCAAAACTGAGAGACCGGCCAGGTCAGGGGCTACAATCAGGCATACTCGTTATACAAGCGCAGTAGGTCTAGACGCACCAGGAAACTACAAGCCTCCCCCTGGTTATAGGGAGGGCACTAATTGTATAACAATTAAATTCTTGGGATGAAAGAGGAAAAAAACAGAAACAGAGCACAGGTTGAAGGGTAATAACTAGGGCTTCTGGAGGGGACATCGAGCACTGAACACCAGATAGCTGCCACTGCCTCTCAGATGTATCTACAGAGCCCGGGGATGCCACCCAGTGAGATGCGCTTGGATAAGTAAAATGAAGACAGTCTCACGGTAGCTTGGTTTCCTCCCGGTCAGCATGCCCTGTCTGGTCTGGTAGGTGGACAGCGTGGTCAGGCCAAGCAGGGGCCGTAGTCTGGAGCTGGGAGACAAGGCACGGCCAGCAAAGACCAGGACTAGGACAGGGATGAGGATGTGAAGTAAACAGGCTGAGAGCTGCTTACACACTGGGATTTGGGGGAGTTTTCTAGCAGAGGTTAGGTGCTAGGGTAATCCCTTAAAGGCGGAGCTAGAGGGAATCAGATAACTGAGCAAAGGCTGTCATGGACCCTATCTGCTGCAGACCATGGCTGGTGGAGTAGGCCTGCTTTTAGGTCCTCATTACTGGGATGGGTAGTGGGGACAACCCCCAGATTCAGAATATAATATTTGCAGCCCTGGAGTGAGATGTCGGGGAAGGGGATGAACTTTTTTCCTCCCTTCTCCACCACCCCTTCCCCCGCAGCCTGTCCCCAAAGTTCGATAATCAGGGGAACCACCGGTGGTTTGGGACAGTGATGCCAGGGCAGGGAGGAGGGGTACAACAGGGGTCCCAAAGGGGCACCAAACAAGGAATCTCCACTAGTGCCCACTGCTCCCTGAAGGCATTTAGGGCAGGCTTTGGTCACCTTTTGAAGTGCCAGGTGGCTTTCACAGAGCTGTTTCTGAAGGACCAGAAGTAAAACCCACCGCCACAGAGCATCCTTCTCCATCCCGCTCCCAACAAGCGTCCTTCTCCTGGTGACCCAGCCAGAAAAGCTTCGGTCATAAAAGTGGGGAACAAGGACGTAACTTGTACACCGCAGGCTGTATGCAGCTTGGAAGCCACTTGTAAAAATGAGCTATGGCAATAATCCAGACCAGCCCAATCTCAGCAAACGAAGCAATTTAAAAGCAAGGCTAGAAGGAAAAACCTTTCAATGATTTTTTTTTTCCTATCTAGTACCCACCATGATTCTTTTTCTCCCCCCACACGAGGCACCTATGCATGTGTGGGCGTGCGCTCGGATGTGTGTGTGCATGCACGTGCGTGTGCACATGCCTGTGTTCACAGTACAGAGACTGGGAGGTTGAAGTTCTGGACTATCTTATTAACGGTTCTAGGAAATCTCCAAACTCGTGCAATTGCATACGTGGAACATTTTATGTGCTACATGTCTTGGTGAGCAAGTTTGGGAGAGCGGAGAATGGAAATCAAGGAATTTTTAGGAGCATAATTCCAGATGGAGATCCTGGCACCGTCATTTCAGGACCTAGCTCAAAATTTCTATGCCTGGCCCTGTCTAACAGAAACAATCCAGGAAATTGTGACCAGTGGATGAAATAAAAATGTAAAATAAAACATGATTTTTTTTTTTTTAATAGAAAAATCATAAAAAAATAATAACAACCTGCAGTGGTAATATAATGATTACTTCAGGTCGTTCATTAGTTTTGAATTTCCAGTTGATTTTAATAGTTAGCTTTTAATTTATGTTGCATAATCAAATGGCAGGGTATGCAGCGTTTAATTGGGCTCATACAAATCATTAGGCAATAATGAATAATGATGGTGCTCAGCATTTTGTGCAAGCACGCTATTAAACAGTATTAGACAGCAAAATTCACTGATGCATGCCTGAGACCCCTTCCCGTTCCAAACTCAGAGCCCTCCACAATGGCAAGTCTTTTACATCTAGTAAAGTTTAAAAGCCTGGAAAGAAATGAAGCAGAGCCTGCCAGAGCACAGTCAAAGACAATGGGATTAAAGTGCTGTATGAGAAAAATTTCGATTAAATTACACAGCTGGAAATTAAACGCCATAATCTCAACATCTGGAGGACAGTTAATGTAATTTAAAATGGCTACATTTTCAGTATTTGTCCTAACTGATTCCCTTTATCATACCAAAAAGTTTCCATATAACACTGGAAAAACACGCCTCAGGATACCTCAAGCAGAATTAAAAAAAAAACTAAAAGAAAGAAAGAAATGGAGACAACTCCAAAAGGGAGATTTACCAAAGTATTTGCAGCAAACCACCACAAGAGACTCCTGGACCCAGATCCCTGGCTAATGACATCTGAAGGCGAAGGAACTTTACTGATTTACACCAGCTGTGCACTTAGCTGGGGTTACATACTAAAAAAAAATACTTTGCTGTGAGCCGAGAAACATCTAAATCTTTGTTATGAATGATTAATAGGTTGTTGCCCACTGGCTTCCTTTCCATCACTGCATTATTAATGCTTGCAGTACAGAACCATGTAAAATCCCTGAACGCAATGGTAAGCCACTGTCCGACAGCAGGGGCTGGTAATTTTTTTATGAATGGCTGGTCTTTGTGACCTGGTAGCGGTAGGTCACTGATCCCCCTGTCAGCACCCCCCTCCACCGCTGCCTGCCGCTGCTTTCGCCTGTGCACGTGACCGAGTGCCTCTGATCTCCATGCCGTACGGCAATGGGGAGGGACAAATTTGGCAGTGCGGGTAAGCTCCGGCTGCCATAGGGGGTGTGAGAGCTCCAGAGGGGAGCTGCAGGAGGGGTCAGCATCACAGCACAGGCCAAGAAAAAGGGGAATGCGGTGTAGTGCTGAGTCCTTGTGCCACTGCTGGCCGGATCCGGTCCCTTACAAGCCTGATCTGACCCATGGGCCTGGGCTGCTGACCTCTGCACTGGCTGCTTTGTGTAAGCACAATAAAATTAACTTACAATCCTGTTTTATGATGAGATATAACAGGTGGGTGAAAGACATAAAGCCCATAATTCCTCCAATTATGTTGATCCCCATTCAGCAAAGCACTTAAGCTTATGCTTATCCTTAACCAGGGGCTTAAGACC
>JAGPOW010001338.1:5060433-5093269 GCA_030014935.1 Caiman crocodilus
GGTAAAGGATGGCTCATATGCTGGATAATAGGAGGTGATCACCCCGGCTATGGGTGGCATTACTCTGGGGGAGCTCACAATACAGACAGGCAGATTCAGTGTTTTGGGTACCAATCAAGGAGTCATTACTAGAATTGGTCTGATAACTGCTGAGCTAGGTGTGTGCAGATGTGGGTTGATTAGCATATGGAGCAGGGATCCCCCATCATGCAGGGCTCCCCTGCTTCTCTGGTCCCAGAATTCAATGCGGTCCTTGTCTTGGCATCTCTGTTCTCCATTCTGAATGCTAATGGAGGTGCTTTCCTGTCCCATCTCCCATATAAATGAGTTGCCATCCGGTTCCATCTGGGATGCAAATGAGACCAGGGGAGTTTCTTCATTCTTATCACCCTTGTCTGGAAGGCTTTAGGTGCATCTCTTCCTGCATCTTCATTGTCTTTTGTAAGTCCTTCTTCTAATCAGTTCTTGCTCAGGCAGAGGTGGGGGTGGGGGTGAGTCCTTTGGGAGTCACTGCCCTGTCCATGGTTCCCCAAGAACACAGAGATGAGAGGTAACAAGACAGCCCAGCCCAGCGCAGCTATTATAGGATGTTGGGGGACTGTGATTTAACTTGAACTGGAAAGGGTCCGGGTTAAAAGTTTCATAACCTGGCTTGACCCAAATCAATTAAGTTTCATACTACATTCAACCAGGCTTATCTTAAATTGGTTTCAGCCATTTTGAAACTGGTTTATGTGCAATGAACTTCTGTTCTGTTACAGCTTTAAACCAGTTTCTGATTACTTAAACCAGTCTAGGTGTAACTTTTGTCCCTAGCCCTAATGGCAAGGTGCTGCTGTTCAGGTAGGGACCGTCAAGGAAGGTTTGTAGTCGGAACATGTTAACTAATCTAAACTCAAAACTAACACTAACACCAATCAGGATTTGAAAAGCTTAATGTGCAATGTGCAACAAAGCCTTTTTCTTTACTCCAGTTGATTCATCTCAGGTTCGAGTCAGAACTTCCACTTTATTTTCTCTCTCTCAGCTCTTTTTCCTGTTTTCCAAAGGAAAGCATGGGTCTAGAGCCTTCAAATCAAATATTGCAAATACTAATCAGGATTACAGTCTCAACCCTTGGTAGTCTGCCTGGACTTTGTACTTTTGTTGCAAATCTGACTTTATTCTTCATTGGCCTGAGGGCAAATTATCCAATCACTCTGATTAATCTGAGTTGAAGCACCATACAAATGCTTCTACTTGTTTCTTCGTGTATCACTTCTAAGAAGTTTTTTCTTTTCTTCTTTTTCCCCAAGAGTCTTGATTGCTCGTTTAATTTTTCCTCAGTATATCTCTATTTTTTCCCCTCACTTCTTTCCATGGGGAAGTTATTTCCCCAGTCAAATCATTGATACAGAAAAAAGACATTGTAATTCTTCCTTGCAGAACGGACATCATTTCTCATGATCACAGGGACACTCTCTACCTCCAGCTGCAGCCTGGCAGCAGAACTCCTGTCTTGTAGAAGGGAAGTAAGCTGATCACATGAGTTTTGTGAGGCCTCCTAGCTACCTGTCATTTGGAGATATTACACAGGTGAGTTCAAATAAAGCAGCTGCACCTCTCTGGCATTTTTATTGTATTGTGGACCATGCCCAGTTGAGTTCTTTGGATTTTGAGTGCAGCTTTGCATGGGTAGTTTAAAATAAGTGACATTTTATACCTCTGAAGGGAGAGATTTTAATTTGTATTGACAGTAGATGTCAGCTAATTCAGCAATAAGGAGGTAGGGAGGAAGAATCTGAGTGGTTTTGTGCCTGGCTGTGTGTAAATGATAGGTGGGCACATGCTGAGAAGGGAAATTCTCATGAATCAACATTGCCTGCATATTCTGAGAGCAAGAGATCTCTGGCAGAAAGATATAAAATCAAAAGAGTTTAGCCTCTAAGGGCACATCCCCCCATCCAGGGGTATGCTCTGGCAGTGGCAAAAATAGCAGCAGCACAAATTTGTCCTACTACTTTTTGTAGCAATGCATGCCCCTGCACGTGCACTTTGCTGTGGGGCAATTTGCCCCTCTTTGGGCAAACTGCCCTTTTCCTGCTCCTACCATCTCCTGGCATGCTGGGGGAGCTAAGGGACACTTAAAGCGGTGGAGATGCTCTGGTCAGCAGCCAGAACATCTCCCTGAAGGATCCAGCCTCCAGTTGCTCTGGCACACACTCCCGGAGTGTACACCACACTGCTTCTTTTGTGCCTTTCTCTTTTTTTAAATACTGGAAGTTCCTGGTATCAAATTTGGATCTCATCTGGACGTGCCCAAAGGGTCAGGGACCAGATCCAAATGGATTTCCTAAGTGCCTCCACTTACACATTGCACTACCTAAAACGTATACATCTTTCCCCAGAAGGACCCTCCAAATCAGCAGAGGATTCTCATGCAGTAAACAGGGAGAGAAGGAGAGAGCTAGGTGTCTGCAGAGACCTAAAACACCTAGGTGCACCAATAGTGAGTCAATATGAAACATTAAGTACAAGGCTGTGTTTGAACTCCCATCCCTCTCCACAACTGCAGCTTAACTCCTGCATTTAGGCATTTCCATATGGTCCGGACCACACAGTGCAGAGGAGCCAAATGCAGCATCACTGAGTTCAGCACAAAGCTCGGCACCAACAGTCACTTTCATTCTTCACCATAGCTAATGGTATCCCCACCTTCGGGCATATTTCCTAAATATCAACTTGAACTAATATTATATAACCATATTATGACCGTATTTCCTGAATATGAGATAGGAAGAGCTTCTCCTCCCCTGATCTGGCTCTGGGAGGTGCATACTCCCCAAGATCTCCCCAAGATCTGGCTTCAAATGCATATACCAGTTGCCTGGTGGGGGCAAGAGGGAAGGTGGAGTGGCGCAGTCTGGCGGTCAAGCACCTTTGCCAGCCATCTCATTAGTTTCTTCAAATGAGCACTCTGCGTGTATAAACCATTGCCCCCAGCCTGTTTTGATGGGAGTCAAAACCCAGGATAGTTGGCCTCAGGTTATACTGGTTGTCTGTTTTTGGCCTAAGTGGATAGAGAAAGCCATATTGACAGGTGCTGTTTTGGGGTAGTGATCGAGGTGTACTGGAAGTCTACCTGGCGATATAAGAAGATGAATCAGTCCACAAGGCTAGTTCTTAATAGGAAACCACCACTGTACTTTTCAAAGTGGGAGAGAGAGAGAGTTACTTCTCACTGGCATGGAATGACATGAGGTATAACTCAGTGCAAAATTTGTCTCCTGTGCTTGCTCGTACTCATTCTGTCGGGTCCATTTCCCAAGTGAGTCAATAACTGCACTTAATACTCCAAATCCCAATCTGGCACATGCTCTACTCAACTCATCCTAAATCATTTAATATATTACTTGATGCCACATATTTACAGGCACTTGCAAGGAAACACATCTGGTTACAGCCCTACTAATGTTTAAAATATTAATCACCTGCTTGTCATGAAACAATTTTAAAACATTGAATATAAATATTAGACTAGTGGAAATGTATATTGAAGCCACAACACTGCCTTGTAATGATAACACTATGCACACACAATTAAATATTCAGCTTACAACATACTACATTTAATATTTGGTAACATTTTACTCTGTGCCCATGTATAGGGTGAAATAATCTCTGAATACCGCCATCACTGAGTATGGCACTGAGTATCACCGCCATCACTGAGTATCATTATATTTTAAACAAGGAGTTATTTACAAGAGGAAAAAAAAAGACTTGATAATTAACTCCCAGATGACTTACCGCTCATCACATTTAACATAAATCTTTACTATGCTGGTCGGAACGGATCTTCATAACTTGCATGTCCTCTGCTGTCTTCCTTGTCTTTCCTTTCAGGGCATTTTATTTCAGCTCCACACTCATCCTAGTCACGATGCAGTCTTATTTAGATGGAAAGCTCTAGTGGTAGAGCTTTTATATTTATGCAGCACCTGGTAAAATGGGGCTCCAATGCTTACTGGGACTTCTGGCGATTGCTGCAAGGACATGATGATGCAGGTTAGAACTACGTAGATGGCTGGAACTATGGGAGATTCATAACTGCGTGCAATTTAAGATCTTGGTAGCTTGCCACCAAAGATCTAAGGATGTAACACAATAGCTAAGCAAAGAGAATGGACAGTTCTTCTCTTATGGGGGGAAAAAAATATCATCCTCTGGGAGGAAGTAAGAAAACCAAATACAGACTATCAGCTTCTCACCCAAGTTTGCCTTGTACTTCCCTACTGATCACACTCAGTCACTGCCCCGTGCCTGTATAGGTGCCTGTATAGGTGCCAGGTATGAACATAATACAGGGTAAGTCAGTCCGCAAACTTTAGTTGGAGTGAAAGCATGATCACCAAGTGGCCTTCCCACCGTTTAGCTCAATAGCTTAGTTTGAGCCTGTACGGGTAACCCTCGCTATTCACAGGGGATACGTTCTCATATCCCCTGTGAATGGCAAAATCCACGCATACGGCACTGCATTCATGAACCCCACCTGCGTTCATGAACTCATTGCCCTGGGTGGCTGGGGGGTGGGCACGGCTGCTTCGACAGTACCAGGCGTCCCGTGGCCATGGTGGGAGCCCGGCAGCAGCAAGCACGGAGCTCCCGAGTCCTTTTTCCCATGGTAGATGCATGTTTTTTCAGAATTTCTGCTTATGCAGAAATAATAACTTCTTGGTCACAGAATCAGTCATATGTAGAGCTGGAAGAGACCCTAAGAAATAATCCTTTAAGCGTAATTAAGATGCGGGTTCAGCATTTGGGAATATCTGAAACCGTGAATGCTGAGCCCATGAATAACAAGGGTTTTCTGTATTTTCTATATCCTAGATCAGAGTTCTAGCCATCATGCTATGGGCCATGAACTACGCATTGTGCTCTTCAAGCCTCCTTTTGAAGCTGGCCCATTGTGGAGGCAGGAGGAAAAGATATCTAGGACCAGCAGGAAGCAACTAAGCCAGAAGGCATGCGTCTCAATGAAATGGGTACAGCTCTCAAAGGAAAGGTACGCGAGGTTGTAGCCTGGGCCCCTGCTCCCCCTGAAGGGCAGAAAACTATCAAATCTTTTGCTTCTGTTTTATCAAGTAAATATCAAATGCAAGGCACAGTCAATCCAGCTTCAAGAAGAAGCCTGGAAAGTGCTCCAGGTAATCCCTAGCCCATGGCTTGGTGGTTGGCTGCATCACTTGGCTGTGATGCAGTTTCAAAGCCCTTTGGGGGAAGCATGTCTGCTCCCTGGATGAGTGCCCTAATCACTAGGTTTGGGGAGTGAAAAGTGGGACAGCTTCCCTCCTCCTTTTGTGTTTCACATCTGGAAGGTGCATGAGTCACAGCTGGAAATAGAAGCCAAACTGTACATCAGTGCAAAAAATAGTCATTACATGGTTACATCCCTGCATACTGGGCTACATAAGAACCACTTAGGCTGTATTTATTTATTCAGTTTATATGCATGGGAAAACACAATAGTTTTAGCCCTTATATATCATCTGCTTTCCAGATTAACTGTCAGGACTACTGTTAGAACATAGATGAACTCCGAGCAGGATGGAACAAGTTGCAACTTTGCACCATAGGCAAGATATAACCTAGAAGTGTTTAAACACTGTGAAGTGCTACTGGAGTGTTAAACATAATTAGCTGAGACACATTGAGTATGTGAGTTCGAGAAAAGAACAGGCAAGCATCCTAAGTGCCCTTAGTTCATTGCTTTTATCGTCACCAAATTATCACAGAGATTTGAACTTGTGTTCATTCCCCTGCAAAATTATTAAAAAAAAAATATCACTGTACATCTCTTACATATATTGTCAACCTGGGCCATTTAAGCAGATATCTTCTGGTAATTCGGATTTTCAAGGTGCCGTAGCAGCTAGCAATAGATGGGGCGAGGTGTTTTTGCCAAAATTGCTAGAGCTGTCATTTGCCTTGGATACAATTACCCATAAGCTGTTGTTGACAATTGTTGTATCAGCATTGTTAAAACGTGTTCAGGACACCCATTGCCAGAGACCTTTGTATTTTAATCACGGGATAAATCAAAATTGTGGTGTGTTAAGGATTCAGAGAATCATAGACTCATAGAAAATGAGGGTGGAAGGGACCTCAGGAGGTCACATCTAGTCCAACCCCCTGCTCCAAGCAGGGCCAGCCCCAACTCGATCACCCCAGCCAAAGCTTTGTATTTGCCATCCAGGCATCCCAGCTACACTCCATTTCACATCTATACCATTCAAGTTCTCAGTGGTGGGATGCACCTGTCAAACGTCACCAAAAGGGAAGGGGAGCTTGGCCACACCCAGAGAAATCAACTATTTGATTTGTGTGACTAGAGGTGACATATTAGCTTGTATCCATCCCCAAGGCGGCATTGGGAAAATGGAATATGTCATATGCACGCAGCAGTCAAACGTGGGAGGAACATACTGAAACACAGCAACCACCAGTCTCAGTTCAATCTCAATCTCCTACCAGATTTTTTTTAACTCTACAAATGCAGATAGATAGTTAGATGGGGAAAGAGAGGCACAGAGAAGTGAAGTGACTCAAGTAAGATCACACGGCAGATTGTTGCTACAGCCAAAGCTAATGCTGAAGTCCTCCTGCTCCTGATGTCTCCTGATGTGCCAGCTTAGTTTGCCCTGGTGCCTCCTGGGTCTGGGCGAGGGGGCACCTGGAGTCCCTGTGCAGCTGATTACCAAGCTGGGGGGGTGGGGAGAGGGAGGTGTGCACCCCCCCACGTGCTCCCTGGAGGACCCAGAAGTGGGCCGGAAGTATTTCCGATCCACTTCCAGGTTTGCCACTGAGCATGCGGGGAGCCTCTCCGCACTTCTGCGGGGCACTCCATCCCCCCAGCATTGCAGCATTCACGCGCCATGCCTGGTACCTCAAGGTATGTAGAAAAAACATTTAAAGCAGTGTCTATGGCCGAATTGCTGATTCTCCGAATCATCACCGAATATTCAGATTCAGATTTGGCCAAATTGAATCGGGGACAGTGATCTGAATCAATGAATTGAATCACTGTCCCTGATTTGGACCAAATCCCAATCAAATACATCCTTGTTTTGCACACCCCTAATAGCTCATTACTTTTACAGCAGCTCCAGGAACAAAATGACTGTTTGTGCCTGGGCACCCCTCCATAGTAACTAGGGGGTGATATGTACTGAATGAAAGATGTAGTACAGAGCCCCGCATCTGTATTTTATCACCACATGGGATAATTGAGGTTAGCAATTTAATATAAGGACAAATGACTGCATTCCCCCCCCAAATGCAGCCTACTAAGCAGACAGGTTTAAATGCAGAGTTTATTCTGACTTCTAATCAATGTGCCCAAGACAAAAGTCAAAAGCGAGCGAGGTCCTGGATGCTGTTAGTTAAAGGCTGAGAAATGAATCCTAAGGGATGTAACAGGAATGAGTTTGGAGTCCATACAGGCTTATCTCTAATTTGCTTAGAGCTTTGAATATTAGCCTCATGATCTTACTTGTCATTTCAAAATATAAAGTTATCTGGATTATAAATAAACACCATCTAAATAGTCCTTTTTTCCTTGGTAGATGCATGTTTTTTCAGAATTTCTGCTTATGCAGAAATAATAACTTCTTGGTCACAGAATCAGTGCTATATAGACCTGGAAGAGACCTTAAGAAATAATCTAGTCCACCCCCATGTACCATGGAAGTATCTACTATATCTACTCTATTCCTGAAAAATACTTGTCTAGGCTCATTTTTTAAACTTTCAGTGACAGACATCCTAATATTTCCCTCCATAAACTACCCTTCTGATAAACTATCCTTTTGATTAGAGAAATTGAAAAAAAACCCCACTTGCTTAAATTTCTCTTCATGCAAATAAAATCAATCATTTGTTTTCTTACCCTTGGTAGACAAAGAGAACTACCAACTAGCCTTCTTTTTAAAAGACTTACATGTGCCTTCCTCAGTCTTTTCTTGAATTAAAAACAAAACAAAACAACCTCCCCCAAACCTCCCCCAAAACAAAAAACCAGGGGTTTCCATCATACGTCTTGTTTTTTAAACTTCTTATCATTTTACTGTTCTCCTTTAAGGCATGTCCACATATGCAAGCACGTGTTCTTGCAGCAGCTCAAACAGAAGTGGTGCAAATTTGAGCAGGGGCTTTTTGCCACAGCGCACGTGCTCAGACATGCACTTTGGTGTGGAGCAAATCGTGCCACCTGGGGCAAAATGACCCTGCCTGGCTCCTCCCGGATCTTCAGCCAAGGGGAGCTAGAGCCTCGGGCCCAGCCAATTGGTTTCTGGGGCTAGCTGGACTGCTGCAACAGCATCCCAAATCCATTTTTAAAAAGACCCCCAAATCCATGTTCTTCCACAATTAAAACAAAAGACCACACACACACACACACACACACACACACACACGTATCTAGAGACAGAGAGAGAGAGGCTTTGATTAGTTGGGCAATGCTTTATTGATATATTTATATTAAAGCAATTTAGAAACCTCCTGGTATCTCCATCATCATGATAAAATAAATTCTTAATATCTATATGTGTTGATATGTGCTTTTGGTTTTCTTCACACGTGATGAGTTTGTGATGTGGGGATTTGGTGTTTTCAGGAAGTGGGTGGGAATAGGTGTGGGGAAAGGTGGGTGAATCTATGGGTGTGTGTGGAGGGATGTGGGTTGGTGTGTGGGTAGGTGTGGGGCAATTGCTGGGGGGACTGTGGGTGTGGGGGACGTTGTGGGGCATGCTGCTCAGGAGGGGTGGGCCCTGACCCCCATGGGGTGCAGCACCCCACAAGCACATGAAGTGCCCCCCCTGCACGGCCCCGGCTCCGGCTCCCCTCTGTAAGGCCACAGCCCCCCTGCACAGTGCTCATAACTTGCCTTCTGCAGCAGCAGCGGGAGTGGGGCACTCTGAGCCCACTGATGCCAGCTCTCAGAGACTGCACTGAGGCCAGGTGGGTCCTGCCTCCAGTGGCAGCACTGCCTGCCCTGCTGTGCCTGCAGGGAGGTGGCGTGTGGCAGGATCTGGCCCAGTGTGGTTCGCTAGTCTGGCTTTGCACTGGAGCAGGTCGCATGGCTCTGGGAGGCACGGCTCCTGTGTGTGACTCTTGGAGCCATGCAACCCGCAACAGTGCAGAGCCAGACTAGTGAGCTGCACCAGGCTGGACTGGGTCCCACCGCATGCCACCAGCTTCACCACAGCTGCTCCAGCCACTTGTCCTGATCCCGCAGCCCCGCACAGGCTACTATGCCCCTGGCCACGCACACTGGGGGGTGGCTCTGGGGCTGCCACACACCTGCCCCCCCAGCCCCTGTGGTACCAGGGGCAGCAGGCAAGCAGGGCTGTGGTTCTGCTGCAGACACCGCGGGCAGTGACATGGCGCCGTGTGACCTGGGCTTACACAGCAATGCATTACTGCTTGCTATGCCTGCAGCAGAGCCACAGTCACGCTGCCTGCTGCCGCCGGTGCCATGGGGGTCGGATGTGGGGGCAGGTGTGTGGCAGCCCCCACTCAAGCCCCTCTACTACCTACCCACTGGGACATGCCCCCCTCCCACTGCTCCCCACACCCCCTTGATATCCTTCTCCACTCCCCATAGCCCCCAATAGCCCCATCCACTCCTGACATCCCCCTAATATCCCCTGCCTCTCCCCGCAGCCCCCAACAACCACTTGCCATTCCTCATGCCCACCCACACCCATAAACACCCCCACCCATGTCCCTAATTTTCTTTTGACAGCGCTGGGGCAGCAGGAGCACCACGGAGACACTCTGGCCAGAAACTGAAGCACCTCATCTGGAGGCCTGAGTCCCGTGTTGGCTCAAGCCATGGTCTGGGATCATGCCTTGCCCCGCTGATCTGTGGAACAGTATTTTTTTTTTTGACCCCTGGATTTCCAAGGGCCTAATTTTGTCCCTGCACTGCAAGTTTGCAGCACGGGGAATGATTTTTTCACTCCCGCACATGCCTCTTGCAGCATCTCAAAGGGATTTGAGACGCTGCAAGAGGCATGCATGTGCTCGTCTGGATGCACCCACAGTGTCTCTCTCCATTTTCTTGCAGTGTGGTGCCCAAGACCAGATGCAGTACTTCAGCTCAGGCCTCACTAGCACTGAGTAGGATGAAATACCAGACTTACGTTCAAGACTGTAGTGCCGAATATGAACCCACCACACTGCCAGGTCAATAAGAAGGGAGTATTCCCCTCCAGTGATAAGAACTGGATTTCCCTGTAAAAAGCCAGGATTTTGAAAAGGGCCAATCTAAAGTTGAGGGGAAGAATAGAATTGTTTCTTTCATCTCAGATAGATTTTTTTTTTCCAAAGGGGCAGATGAGTTTGGTGTATTTTTAGAAACATTTTCATCTCTAGTTCTAACGGTCATTTTGGGAAAGCAGTCTTAAATTGGATTTAGTCAGAAGGTTTTTACAGATGCTCCCGGGGCTAAAAGGCAAATGCAATAGGGAAGGAACCCTTCTAAGTCAAAGCGCTGTAGTCGGGAATTTACTGTTTCATTTCTCAGAGGACAGATTGTCAGTTCTCAGCCACGGCTGTTCTGGAGGAGGATCGGCAGATGGATCGTGCTGCGGCAGGAACCCCAGATGGTGCCTTTCAATCTCCCCTCCGTTGTGCGGCTCCGAGGGAGGACTGCAGAGATGAGACAAGCCAGGCAGAGGCTCCAGTCGGTTAAAGTAGAAGCAGCAGCCGAAGCAGGGGCTACTTCAGTCACGAGAGGGGGCAAAAAGGGGGCGCAGCTAGGGCTAGCCCTCCTCCCAATACCTTGCATCTTTCCCATGATCTCTTTAAGAGCGCTGAGATCTCTAGGCATTCAAAAGAATTATCTACAGTTCAGGGTGGATTTCCTCTGTCCTCAGACAGCTGGCTGCTCCAACCCTTCCCCATCCTCGGTCCTTTCACCTCAGCTTCAGTCTATGCTTGCCCTTCCGCTCTTTCCCCCTGCCCTGCTGTTCATCTCTTCTCTTCCCTTTCCGCCCACTTCGCCCCTCTACCCAAAGTCACGCCACTAACAGTGTAGCTGCCGCCCACACCTAAGTTTTCACTGCTTGGGCACATGTACACGTGCATTAAGTTTAGTATCTGTAACGATAGGTATAATATAGGTATGTATACCTGCAATAACAGGTACTAACTTAATGCGTAGCAATCAGTGCTACTGCATAGTCGCGGCAGCGTACATCTTTAAGCAGCGCTAATGGGCAGTAGACTAATTATACTGCACATTGAAAGATTAGCACGGCTTTCGCCATGATGTGCTTATGCTCAGCAGAATCAGTCTACTGCACTTGTAGCATCTCGTGGAGACGCGCCCCTTGGGTGTTGTATCTACTCACCCACCCTGCTCCGGTCTTGTCTATCAAGTCTATAACATTTTTGCAATGGGGACTGTCACTGCTTTGTGCATGTGCCGTGCCTAGCCAATGGGTCTCATTCTTGGCTGGGCCTAGGCACTGGTTTAATAAAGGGGAGTAATTATAGCAGTATGAGGAATTTTAACGGGCTTGGCCAGATTCCTCTGGGGCCTTCCAGGAAACAAATATATGCATCCCAATGTGCAGCACTTGCTCTCTTGGGGCACGGAGCCAGCTCATCTGGCCAGGGCAGGGACAAGTGGAATCGTGACCCTTCTCCATTTGTGATACTAATACAGAGTGACGGAGCTGACAAACTTCACCTTTTGTTCTTCTTTTATTCTTAGCTGCTTCACACTAGGCATTTTACAAATGGGTACAGGACTGAATGGGAACACCGGTCTCATTCAGGGAATTGTTGGCGGAGAAGCTGGCAGGCAGCTGTTCAGAGGAATTAAGCAATTTGGTATAATTTATAATGGCAAGAGCATCAATTTTATCATCGCTAAAATGTAGAGAGGGAAACATAATTTTTTCTTACATTTTTAACCATTGTATGTCAACTGCTTGATTGTTTTTTAGTGTCATATCAGGTACAGCAGTAAATTTACAAAGCACATTGTTTGGGTACCAATTAAGCATGCACTGCAGATCTTAAATACCGTAAATTGTATTTCTTTTGTAAAAAAAGCCTGTGTTTTTCTTCTTGTAAAAGAAATGTGCTTCTAGGTTTGATTGGCTTTGGTCTTCACTTCCTTAGAAGCAGGAGATCACATCAATGTGCAACACACTTTCAATTTGTCCACAATGCAATCTATTTAATAGATCGCACCGTTGGTTTTGTATTTGCTTTTGTTTTGCTAACAAAGTTTTGCTGTCTTGGCTTCAGAAGAATAAGACTCAAATTTTCGGATTACTTGCATGTAAATCAGCTTCATTAAAGTTGATGAATAGGGGAGACAAAGGGAATTTGGCACTAGCATCATCGACTGGTTAAGCCGTCAGATAAAAGTCCACATGAATTCCAGAATCAATTAAAAGTGTTTAGCATAGAGCTTAAATCTTTAGATAATGAAAAGAGTGTGTTTCCTACTGCTAAAACAAAAAGATGAGGGAGACAAAAAGTCATGAACACAAACATTTTAAAGGCTTTTATTTAATGCCTAGTGAAAATGCTGCCCAGCATGACACAGATTAGGGTGCTGTTTCAATGTGGAGTTTTATGTTAACTGAGGAAATATCAGCCTGAGTTCTCGGAGATGGTTTTATTTCTATATATGCATTTCACCATCCCTTATTCTTGGCTGCGTGTTTTGCCCCACAAATCGAGGCACATTCCCCACCCCCCACCGCTAAAGTCCTTTAAAATTGTGCTCTGTCATTCTGCCATCCCGTGTAATAATCACTTGACGTGTATGCAACATCTTTCACTGCAAATACTCCAAAACAACCTACCATTGAAACTGCCCCCGTCTCCTTTCCCCAGCCTCACCTTTAGCTACTGGCAGGCAAGATCCCAAATTACTGCCTTTTTACACCTCCATCCTGCAAGAAGAAGGGGAGTTAGCATGGGGTACACGTCCTTTTTCAAACTGAATTCCTCTGGGGCTTTGTGGTTAAAGTCCCTACACATGCAAAAATTTTCCTTGAGATTTGTAATGACAGTAGTGGTTAGGACTTTATTTTTATGCCTCATATGAAAGAGATCACAATGTAACCTAAAACGAATTGAGTCTTGATTTCTTCGTGAATAAAAGGAAAGAGTGCCACCTACTGAGCACGTATAGCAAGCCTTGCAGCACACAAGGCTTTCTGTCCCATACAGGAATAGACTTTCTTGTGCTTACCTTATGAGATCTTACTAAGATTAATCGCCCTATTGATCTCAATGTTAGGGCCTTGTTACGCGATGTTTTGGGTGGCTCCTGGAGCTCTTAACATCTGGATAGGCTGTACATTAACACCTAAAACTAGTTTTCAGCACTCATTAGCTCCTCAGCATCCCAGCCCCCCTGCTTACTTGGGCTGTCCCTACTGTCTCTCCTGGGCAAGGAAGGTTAATCTAACCATCATTGCCTTTGTCATTAGGGGATTCTCTTAGGAAGTAGGAGACGTTGTTTTGAATTCATTCAAGGTGAGATGGAGCCAAAAACTTTAGCTTTCAGGTTCCTGGGTGAGTGCTTTAATCACTAGTCTATGGTAAAAATATGCAGTGGTAGTAGGAGCACCGAACCGCAACAGTAGGTACTCCAAATGCAGGGCTTTGGTGCATGCATGAAAAACGGGACGAAGAACTCTGCAATTCAAAAAGGCAGCATTTGATGATGCTACACGCTGGATGCATTTTGTGGTGGATGGCACAAGGCTAATTTAAATCCCTCCTTTTGACTTGGGAAGCTGTATTTCACTTACGCTGCATTTAGGTGCCGCTGGAACCAATTTGAAACTGGCCCTAGGCACTCTACTCCAGGCGAGGATCGGAGCTGTAAATATTAATTGGAAATCTCTAGCCCTTTGTCTCTGCTGTGCTTCTGAGCAGTTTCTGGGGATGAACTCAGATGTCTTCACTTGGGTAGCTCCATGTTTGGAGGGTGGACACAGGATCAGGTGGGATAGGGAGTGCTTGGGACAGACTTCTGCCATGCTGCAAATATGCCCACATATCTGCCAGGTGTTGTTTCGGGTGCTTGGATGCCTCACTTGAATATTGTGAATTCCTGCAAACTGCTTTGAACTTGGGAGCTCCAAGAACTGAAGCTGCCTTGCAAATCTACCCTTCAGCCTTCGGCCTCAGTTCCCCATCTATCCAATGGATATAATAGCTCTGGCCACCTCCCTGAGATGTGGAGAAGATAAATACTTTAATGGTTATGAAATATAATGGAAGTGGAGGCCATGTCATTACCTAAAGTAGACAAATTGCAATTGGCATTAAAGGGTTTGGGATCAGAATCTGTTCTACAAAGAGAACTCCCAATGCAAGCCAAAAAAATCAAAACCTGTTACATTTGTTTTAGTATTTTCTACTTTAGGAAAAAAAATACTGTGGTAATTTCGGTAACTATATAGGGTGGTCTAACTTCCATTGGAAGGTTCTACAGTTTCAATTTAGAGTTAATTTATTGCATTTGCGTTTAACGCCTTACAGGAAGGGCCTGAAGAATTTAACAGGGATGAAACCCTATTCAAGGAATCTATGAAAATAAAAAAAAAAAGGTTCCATAGAAATTAGTCTATAAATCTCTGTGATTTAATGAGGAATGAGGTCCTTTTTATAGAACTATTAAGATCCCCTGTTGAGAATGTAATAGATTATGTCTTGACAGTCATTTTCTTTACTTTGAACTCAAATTTCTATACAATATTTATTCCTGCTTAGTCTGTAGGACATGTCTTTTTGGGCGCTGGCTAATTATTATAGAGTAGAAGAGTACAGCAGATGCTAGGGAATTTTAACCAGTCTGATAGGTCCCAGATTTAATATCCCAGAGCAATTCCCAGTACCTTGTTTCTTTCAAAACGTACCGATTCCTCCTCTCAGCCGCTGATATTTAGATCCACAGGAAACATTCAGGTCCATTGGTACTACACATGAAACAGGGGCTGATTCAGAGCTCATTGAGGCCAATGGCAGACTTACATGGGTTTGAGATCTGACCCAGTAATGTTTCATCTCTACTCCACAAGGCCCGGCTGGAGGACCATCAGGCTTCTGCACAGTGGTTTTGCACTTGAAGGAGAAAGAGGAGAAAAGGGAAGCACAATTAACTCAGGTTGCACCCATATACAATCCTTAAGCAGCTTAGCTGGAAGCAACCAGATGCCTTGGGGTGCATCCAGACCGCACACCACCGCGCACGCTGCACATGCAGGTGTTCCTTGCACTGCTAATTTGCAGCGCTGAAGGGGGACGGTTTGACACAGGAGACCCATGTCTTAAAAAGCAGGGCAGTGCATGTGGTGGCAGCATGTAACACCAAAAAATAGAGTTTGGCCAGCCTCTGTGCTGCCAGGTTGCTGTTGCTGCAGCCACTGGAGGCCCCCCGGATCCCAGGTAAGACTGCTAGGACCAGCGCAGGTGCTGGTCCCAGCTTCTCCTATCGCAACCAGAGCAACATGCCATGCACCAGAGCACATGTGCACAGGCATTTCCCGGGGACAATCAGCAATGGCACATGTTGTGCCACTGGTATGTATCCCCAGGGAAAGGCACGTTCCTGCTCATGGGGACGTGCCCATACAACCTGCCTCTGGGTTGTTTTGCCTGTCTCTTACATCTGAAATAGGATGACACCAAGGTAAGTTGCTGCAGCTCTGGAGGAGGTGGCAGCGATATAAAACCCTTCCACAGCCCCAAAGCTGAACCTCCAAGGCTGCTGGTGCCAGTCTCTTGCTGAAGTTGGGAAAAAAACTCTTTAAACATCTGATGAGCTCTGTCCCATGGGAGCTGTATTCTTCGCAGCTGCTGTTTGAGCATGGCTGTACCTGCTTAACACTTGGCTCCCGTTTGAAACCAACTGGTTTAAATCCTGTAAGCCCTGGGTTTGTCTCCGGTGGGTAGTAAGGTGCTTTGTGACATGGATGCTGCTTATTGCTTTCCACAACTAGATCCTCCATTTAGACACAGAGGTGATCATTATTAAAATCTGGAGGGGCAGCTTTTCCGACTGGATAGTGCACTGGAGACGTGGGTTTTCCTCCAGGACGTGCCACTGGCCTCCTACATGCCCCTGAGCAAATCTCTTTTCTTTTCTATGCCTCTGCTTTCTCATCTGTAACAGGGAGATAATGACACTTGCCTCCTTGTTATGCAGCTTGAGGTCTGTAGATATTACATATTGTATAGGATCGGGACCATTGGTCCTGCCTTGTTCAGGAAATCCAGGGCTGTCCAATGAATGAGTGGGAGTCTATCTATTAACCATTTCTAAATTGTCTATTGCCATTTAGGTGTCATTACAAAAAATCTCCAAAACACTTATATTTCAGTGTCTGTAATGAAGACCAGATTAAGGTATTCCTGGACCCTAGGCACACCAGGACACAAAGGTCCTATCACTGCTCCTACGACTTCTGTCCCACGTTGGGGTACCAACCCCGCTTGTGATAGCCATGTCTACCATCCTAAGTCATGCTTTGTTTTGACGCATGGAGCCTCTTGGACGGTTATTTTTGGTTCTCTGAGGTCACGTGGTTTTTCCTTACAGCTTTGAGGACTAGCATGTTATTTTTTTATTTTAGATGAAGCCTGAGATCCTGATGTAATCACATGCCTCCCAGAGCAGGGGTCCCTTCCTAATCTGTCCCCAGGCATAATGGACTTTGCTTTTGTCTATTCTCTCCATCATCTACTCTTAGAATATTTCTTTTAATCTTTCCATTTTCGTCACGAACTACTTTCTTAATCGGTCAGGAACATTAGTGTCAATGGGGATGCTGAGTGTTCAATACTTTTGAAAAATCAGACCACTTATTTAGATGCCTTCTAGCCCAGAAGTCTAAAATTAGGCTTTAAAAATGTTGAAAGCCTTGGCTGGAAGATATAAGAATATTTATTAATCCATTTTTTAGAGAGTTTTAAAAGCAGTGACTGTTGACGTAGAATAAATAAATGTTTTGTTGTCTAATGGTAAAGGTCTAGAAACTTCTGGGATGAAGACATGTGTCACTGTTCAGAAGAAGAAAGTGGGATGAATATAAGTCATCCAGGGTGTCAAAATTTTTTGTATTATATGAGCTATTCCTTGGATAATGAATCGCCAATGGGAAAACCCTTTTTTTATTTTTAATGGAGCAGGGGAGATGAAAATAGCTTGCCAGCTTGAGCCATCCATCACTCCTAGACCAACAGGGACTGGGGGAACGCAGCGACAGTGAACTCTGTATTGGGTTATAGAGGGGTAAGGGAATCCTTACTTATAAGATACCTCCCTCCTCCCTCCATCACCTAACGCTCAAAATGGCATTTGATGTGTTCCAAGTGAAGCCGCCTCAGCCTACTGGGCACAGGGCAGAGCTTATCGTAGGGGTGGTCAAGAGGCAAGAAATGAGTATTTGGAGACCGCCGCAATAGGGAACAATGAGCCAGTTAGATTTTCTGCCCAGAGAGTTATTAGCTCGCAGTGAGAGATTCACTCCTGATATTACTCCAGTGTCTGCAGTGACCCAATTAATTCAAGAGTAATCCTGTGGGTGTTTTGTGCTCAAAGTCATGATGCAGCACAGGCAGCATATGCTTAGCTATGAGCAGGTGAATAATCCCATTGATTTTGTAGTTGCATAAATAGTGCAATAAATGTAATGTCTGCCAGGGCCCATAGAGATAACAATGCTCACTGACTTTGCAGACATATAGCAATGTGACTATTTAAGACCTGAGGATCAAAAGCGCTACAGCGCTGTAAAGTTTTCTCTCTAACATGCTTTGTGGGGAAAAACTCACTTTCCATATTAAATCAGGAGACTGAAAATAGAAATAATGATATTCCATTGCCTCTCATTGAGAGCCATCTAATTAAATTCTTTACCAGAGCAAATATTAATTTGGGAAACAATTTTAATTTCCATAGCACTGTAACGGAGCGAACTTGAAAGCAATGAGCTAACATTTCCAGCTGCTGCCACCGCTGCTCTTCTGTTTTTCCTGGAGACAAAACTGTGAACAAATTATTCACGTTCCGCGTTCTTCCCATCCCTGCTGCATCTCAGTACCAAACACCAATATTGCACGCAAGAAATCCTTTCCATTTGTGGAAAGACATCGCTCTTAATAAAGCAAGAGACATCCGGAGGGTCTTATGTTTGCCTTCAAGCTGAAAGACTAAGCAAATCTCTTGTGATTCAGAGATTATCCCCGAAAGTCAGAGGATTATTTTTTACCTTAGTGAATGAGAACAGTTCTATGCCAAGCTGCTCCCAACTTTTATGACTTAATAGGTGGTCCCAGCTCCTTTCTTTCTATTCAGACTATGAGCTTCATAGGCCAGCATTCAGCCGGCCAAGTTCCAATATCTTCTAGACCTCGTATTCCCTTCTCTCCCTGAAGCATACCTGTCCCAGCCCACGACGGCCTCTCACATGACAGCAACCGCCCTGCACCCTGATGTTACTAATATCAAAACACCTTTGTAAATGTACCAGAGGTGGTATAGGGTTGTCAGCACAAGAGAATAACAATAAAACCCAGATGCTGCTGCATGTACTGTTGTTCCCTAGATAGCTGCAAAGCCAGGATCTGTTTTATAATCTTTGCTTTGAAAATAGGAATGCCCCATATCTCCCAAATTATCGGAAAGATTTTATCACAGGTTTTCAACACAGTGCCACCCACCTAAGGGGAGGTCATACATTTATCTTAATACTTACCAGGCATGTCTACATATGCATTTATGCTGACTTGAATTTACCGAGCACTAAATTACTGCACAGTAAGCAGGAATAGGTCAGTGCTTACACATGCAGGTATTAAAGTGCATTAATGCTGTGTGTGGACTGATTTGGGACTAAAGTTAGTCCCAAGTCAGTCCACACACGCAGTGTTACTGCACAGTAAGGCATCTACACATGTGTTAGTGCACAGTAACTAATCTGGCATAAATTCGATACCTGCTTGATGCAGGTATCAAATTCACAGTCAAGTCAGAGTAAGTCACCATATTCACTGCACAGTACAGGTTTGCAGGTGTAGATGCCCACCCGTACTGCACAGTAATTGCAGTTACTCCACAGTAAATGTGCATGTGTAGACACAACCACTAAGTGCACTTAAAATGCAAGCAGTTTTGCATCTATTAAGCGTCCTCCTGGCATTTGCAAAATTGTTCCCTTTTAGGCAAGGGTGATCTCCTAACACATACTAACTTTAATGGTCACAATGTCTGCTTGTACATGCCATGGGGGTTTATTTCAGTTTAATTCTCCCTAAATTGAAGCGATTGGTTTTTAAAAACACGACTTCATTTTAAGGAGAATTAAACCACAGTAACCCCCCATGATGTGTACCCAGGGGTTGGGCCTGATCCTTACTTGCCTCTCCAGCAGCAGGGGGGGTGGGTGGAGGCTGAGCTGCTTGTGGGCCGGGTGGTCCCTGAGCTGCAGGGGGGTAACTGCAAGCATGGAGGGATGCACCCAGCCCCCCCAAAGCCACAGAGGGAAGCACCGCTGCTCCTCCCCCCCATCCTCCAGCCTCAGAGGGAAGCACCAGGCCCCTGTGCAGCTCAGTCAGGCCGGATCCATGGGGGAAAAGAAAGAAAAAGATCAGGCTCAACACTTATTTTTCTTCTTCAGTGGAGCCTGCTTGCACAGGATGCCACCGGGCTGCCTACCGAGGCCATAAAGTACACGGGGCCCACCACTGACGGTGTAAACAGTAATGCCATTAAAACAGTGCAAAAGGGCATTTAAGTCACTTTAAAGGACAATTTTGTGGCATGTACAAAGGCCCATTCATGTGCCAAAGATTTGCAACTGTTGCAAGTGAACACAGGACAAGGTCCAGGAGCATGAGCTGCTGCTGCTGCTGCCTGAGACCAAGAGCATTAGCTCACAGGTGATAGCAAACTGAATGCAGTGTCACTATCAAAAGGGAACGCAGAGCTGCTTTGTCACGATGCGTCAAAACATAGTCAATGGAAGTAAAATGTAGCTCAGGGCCGCACTCGCCCCTGCCAAGTGATAGTAACAGGATGGATTCAGGCGCTTGGAAAACTAGAAGAAAAACAGGGAACCCTCTGGGAGAGGGAGTGTACCACTCTCACCAACCCTCCCACATCAGGAGCATGAAAACGGCCTCACTTGCACCTATTTCTAGCCCTGTGACATCGACAGATACAATGCAGTTATTCCATATTTACCTCCCTGCAAGCAGGAGAAAAATCAGGCCCCATGAGGGGAAAGATAAGGCTGCAGATTCCCCCAAATCTCTGTCTCCAGGGGTGAGGTTTGGGAGTCCTCGTATGGATCCTCAGAATTCACAGGAAAGGAGTCCCCCCCGATTTGCTACTCCATTGACCCTCCCACCTGCCCTTGTCTTGCAGCATCCATCCATGGCTGGGTAGGGTCACTGTGGAAAGTCACATTAATTCCCGTTATTTCTGGTCACACATGTCTTGGGTTGCCAGGGAATGATGCCAAACAGATGGTTTCGTTCTCCAGCCCTGCCTGCTCCCAGGCTAGTGTGAAGCCTGAAGTCTACCAAGCTAAGGCCTCCCATGCATCCTGAGGATTTGCAGGTAGACATTGTCTCCCTCTTTTTACATATCCTAAGCTAAGCGGACCAGGTTTGGGTATCTGAACATGGTAAAATGGGCAGATAGAAGGGACAAAGACAGTCAGTTATTACATTTGGAGACGTACCAGGGACCTCACTGCCCTTTGTGACCTTATAACCCTCCCACACTGTCACTGGGAAAGAACGTGGTAGCTAAGTGCTTTGATCCATAGAGCTCACTGTAACAAATGTCATTGTTCTGACTTGATACACAGAGACTCAAATTAGGCCCAAGTTTCACTAAAAATGAATCAGTGGCAAAGCCAGGAAGAAGACCCAGGTCTCCAAAGCCACAGCCTTGCCCACTGAACCCTGTTGTTTTTCTTATTAGAGCTCTTCCTCTCTGTGTTGCTATTGTAAATTCATCATTTCCTCCTTACCTTTTGTTCTTCTGTTTAGGTTAAAAGCTATTCAGATCCCACAGGACAATCATTCACCAAAACTGTATGAGTGGATGTTAATCATCTTTGTTTTGCTGTCAGCTCCCAGACAGTACATATTTTTCTTTAAATAAATACACTGTAATCCAATTTTAAGGCACTATGCAATCAAAGCACCTATGTCAGGGACTTGTTCTCCATGGTATGACATAGAATCTGGCAGGTGTGTCCGATTCAATCCACCATCACCTCCTAATTTCTATCAGTGGATGGGGGCAAATGGAGAAGTAATCTTAACAGAATGACAAACGAAGCCACGGCTTACGGGCTACAAATGGATAGTTACAAATGGATAGGCTTACAGGCTACACATGGATAGTTTTCTCCCAGAAGAAACTATTTTATCCTAGGACAAAGTACAAACATTCAAATGCCCATATCTGTTGTTCCAGGATAAATCCTAAAAAGGTTCATGGGATGAAGAGTGCTAACAGTTTATCCCAGGACATTGCAAAAGGGCATCTGAACGGTTATGCCCAGATCACATCAATAGCAGAACAGTGGCAGTGCAGTCAGCTGCTCACTAAATCCTGATTAGAAGGACAATGTGTGTATGCACCGATCCCAGGATATTTCTGTTCTAGGACAAACACAGGCACAACTTGTCCAGAGACAAAGGCAATATCTGTTCCAAACCACATTAACATATTTGGCAATGGGTACGTTTTAACAGGTTGGCCTGACATTTGGGATTCTGTATCCCCACCCACCAGAAAATTAAACCTACGAGAAAATTACGAGCACCATAAAATGTTACTAGATTTCTTGCCCATCACAGAAAAGGAAGGGGTGGTTTAACGGATCTAAACCGTATAGGGATCTCCTTGTTAAGACCTGTTGACCCTGTTGAGAAAGAGAAAGAAGACCATTGCTTCTTGAGCGCTGGAGGCGGACAAGAGCCTCAGTGGTGATGAAGGCCTCTCCTGGCATCTTGATGGTCAAGGGAAAATGGAGGAAGTAGTCACTCCACTTCACTTTCATCTTGCTTCTGAGCATCTTGGTTAAAATGCAGTTAAGTTTTCAACCGAGAGGGTTCATCTGAACCAGCCCTGCAATTTGGAGTGCCAGTGTGAGCCTAGAAAAGGGAAAGAGAGTAGGAAACAGGAAGCTTTGCAAGAATATCTGCCTTGTAGCAAGAACTCTGTTGGTTTATGCGCATGGTGGATCCCTGTCTGATGTCTGAAGCAGTGTTGTGCTGGGAAACAAAGTTGGGAGCACCAAATAATCTTTGAGTGGAGAACATGGGGAGACTACAGGCAAATGAGCTCGTTAGCCACTGACAGCTATAGAAGTTGTTAAGAGCTTTGCCAAGCTACCCCATAGGATGAAGACTTCACTTGTATTGAATTATTGGCTTTTCCAAGTTCATTTTGTGTCCCATTTGCATCCAGTAAAGTTCTCTTTGCTTTGAAAACTTGTCCTTTGACTTCTGAGTATCACTCATCAAGGGCACCGAGGTGATGTAATTTAGTTTCCCAGTTTTCCTTGTAGGAAACTGGTATTATTTAAAGTCCCCTTTTTTCAGATGAGACCCGTAGGTAATTCCAACAGCATTCAACAGCTTCCAACAGCATCTGGCAGACAGGTTACACATATAAAGGATAAGCATTCCCAGCAGGATTTCAACGAACAGCTACCAAGCTGACCAGACGTGAACAAAATACAAGGAGTGCGATATTAAGTCCTTCCTTCCTGTTCTGCTGTTTTAGAGCCAGGAATAGGGAACAGAAAATAATTAGCAGCAGGAGGATTTAGAGGGCAGTCAGAAACTGTTTTGCAAGAGATGCTTCTTGGATTGGGAAACTAGAACATGTTAGAAATTCTTGTACCCAAATTCGATAGCAATGTATGAGGGTCCAGAGAAACAAGAGTCAAATGTGGGAAGTCAGAGTAGGAGAGGGGAACTCAGGCAGACTACAAGACTATCAACAAAAGCCACAGCTCTACTGGAGCAATCAGGAAAGCAATGGTGGAAGATCAGAAAGTGTGAAAGCAACATGCATGAATCAAACACGTTAACCCCCATGTCACTTCTCCTAGTCACAGGTAAAATGGCATTGTTTTGCTATAGCTTCATCCTCAAGAAAGGCAGCTGGGAATAGTGAAGTGCCTTGGGGCTGCATGTACTTTGCCTGACTCGCTTGTAGAGCCCAACTTCCAAAGACCTCAGGGCCAGAAACGCAGCAGTCAGAAGTTTCTAGCATGACACCAGTGGAGCTGATTTTCAAAACGGTTCAATGCAGACAAAACAATGTATTCCCTTCACCGTTGTTCCCAGAAACAGCTAAACTGTTTTCGCTGAAATTTTTCAGACCCCCACTATGACAAGCCTGGGGTGTTAGGGCATGCCCAGAGATACACCATTGGTTTATGTAAGCTTACTAGCCCCGCCATTCTGCTGAATGGGTATGCCCAGGTTATTAATTTGCCCAGAAATCATGATTTACCATGGCCACTCTGGAAAAGTAAAAGAAACTCAAAAGGCTTTAATACAAGGAAGAGTGCATGGTATACAAAAGAAAAAGAGATTCACAGAAGTTTGGGGCGGGAAAGGGACCTCGTGAGATCAACTAATCGATTTTGAACAATTGGAACAATTTAAAACGAGGCCTTTGCACCAGGAAGTGTCAGGTAAACTTAATAAGATAATGCAACCATTGTCAGCCCCACCCTGTAATATGAAAGTACATACAGTATTACCAGAGGTCCTCATGGAGAAGCGGGGGTTGGGTTCTAATGGTGACCTTGCAAATGGGACAGGAAAGGCTTTCAAGATGCAGGGGACATCTCTTTATTGATTTGTGAAAAGTGGTTTCAGGAATAGCAAGGATGGGGACAGGCACACAAGGCTCTTTGAGTAGATGGGACATCTTTTATTAGACCAACCAAACAGTTGGGAAAGTTGTCCTTTGCAAGCTTTTTGGGCACAAACACCTTTCTTCACGCATAGGGAGTGTCTCTGTGCTTGAAGATGGGTGTTTGTGCTTGACAGCTTGCAAAGAACAATTTTTTTTCAACTATTCAGTTGATCTAATAAAAGATATCACATTTACCCAAAGAACCTTGCCTGCCTATGTCCTTAGACCAACATGGCTACAACCAACAGCCCTAAAGGATGGGAACAAGCTCTTAAGACCTTTGTAACCTAAAGACTTGAAGAAAACCTGTGAAGATTGTTTCTTCATCTGAACTTGATGGAATTGGCAACTTAATACCGTGCTGGTGCTGTTAGCATTGACCTAGAGTTTAGCACTGACCTACAGCTTTGACCTAGAGCTTGGGTATCGTGACCCCAGCTCTGCTGTGTTTCTGGTCCAAGGGTCTTCTCAGTGCTATCAAGTGGCTATCAACTTTTGGGATTTTCAAGTCAGAACCTTTTCCTGAAGGTAGGTCTCTACAGCTTTTCCGTTAAAACCCGAAGGACGGTTATTGCTCATGTAGTGTCTCTATGCTGTGCTTGTATCTTATCCCATGATCCTTTAAAGTAAAATGTACCTACAGTCCTTGGAGCAGGGCATGGAGCCCAGAGCTCCCTTCTTACCAAGCAAACACCTCAACTATTAGACTAATGAGTCTGGCCTCATCCTGTATATACCGTCCCTGACTTGTCCTGTGTCCCACGATTCATCTTGGATTCCTTTCTTCAGAGCGGCACCGTCTCAACAAGAGGGGAGAGATTACTCCTGCTTAGACTAGCACACAACCTAATGGTGGGGTCAAGACCTTATGAGGTGAGAGATGTGGGGAGCTTATTTGGCATAGGTTTTTGTTTTTAGAGTGAGTGCTCCAACCACAGGGTTAGGCCATAAATGGGGGTGAGAGGAGAGGAAAGGAGGGCACCATATTTTAAAATGTAAAAGTGATCCCTGCACAGTCCTTTGAAAGAAGCGGGGTGCACCTGCCTGTACGAGGAGGGTCAGGACTACGGATGGATGTGCCTCTCTGCTGCTCTAAGGGAAGTGTACGATCCCACAGAGACATGATATTTAAGATACAACTCCATCCACAGTGTTTCTTACTAGAAATCTCTGAGTTGCTCTTTACTCAGTGGCCTGACTGAAGGTGGCTCCCTGGCGAGTATGTTGGCTGTTCTCAGTCCTGTTATGAAGGGCCTAATTCTCCCCCTGAGCTCCAGTTACACCAGGAACGATATATGGCCTTTATTGATTTGACCAAAGCCTTTGACTCTGTTAACCACAAGGCTGTATGGAAGATCATATCAAAGTTTGGCTGCCCAAGGAAATGTATCACCATCCTAAGACTCCTTCATGACCAGATGACTGCTTCCATCCTTTGCAGTGCCTCCGTTATGGGGCTCTTTGCTATTTGAACTTGCATAAAGCAGGGCTGCATGACTGCACCAATGTTGTTTTCCATCTTTCTTGCAGCCATCAAGGTGCTCATCTGTGAACATCTGCCACATGGCATGAGCACTGAGTATCGGATGGATGGGAGCCTTTTCAATCTTTCCCATTCCCGTGCCATAACCAAAGTGACTTCAGCCTCCATTATGGAACTTCAGCATGGCGATGGTTGTGCTGTTGTTGCACATACTGGGGAGGGACCTACAAATTCCCTTAACTGCTTCTCTCAAGCATACCAGCGCTTGGGACTGGCCCTTAACACCAGGAAAACAGAGTTTCCTCACCAGCCTGTTCCAGGCCAGTCAGCACCCCCAGCAAAGATCCTCATCAGTGGACTGGAGCGGGAGAATCTTGAATACTTTGCAAACCTCAGAAGTCGTATCTCAGAGAAGTCTAGCATCGATAAGGAGATCCAGTATACGAGCTGATGTGCTAGTTCTGCTTTTGGAAGACTGGATATTGTGTTCTCAATGGTCATGGCATCAGGACTCAAGCAAAGCTCCTACTATACAAGGCTGTAGTAATCCCAGCTTTTCTCTACGGCTGTGATGCTTCAGCAGCACCTGAAAAGCCTGGAATCCCTTCAGCAGCGCTACCTCTGGAAGATCCTTGGCATAAAGTAAGAAGCTCATTGCACAAATGCCAGTATCCTCATCAATACTAACACCAGCAGCATGGGTGAATTGATTAGTTAACATCAGCTGTGGTGGACATGCTGCTGTACATAACTGCTACACTCCCAACGCAGGCAAGGGCAAAGGAACCGTGGGGGCCAGAGGAAAAGCTTCAAGGACAACCTCAAAGTGTGCATTAAGAAGTGTGACACTGGCACCACAAATTGGGAAAAACTAGCTCAGGACAGGGCTACATAGTGATGCCTTATGAGAGAAGGCACATCTTACTTTGAGGAAAACTGTCTTGCTTTGGAGGCAGAAAAATAACAGAAATGGAAAGAAAGGAAATAAGACTGAAATCTGTGGTCTGACCCTCCCTTTAACCACCACTTCTGGCATTTGCCAGAGTCTGTGGCTCTAGGATCAGCCTTACTTAGCCTTTGATGGATTAGTCTGCAATCCTTTACTTGAGCCATGGGAGTGGTCACCCTTGATCATGAGGGATCGCCTCCACTCATGTTTGTTAAGCATTGCTGCATCCAACTTTTCGACTTGTAAGTCCTTTATTGGATCTGGCACATTGTAAGTCCTTTATTGGATCTTTATTGGATCTGACATGAGATGTTACATCGCCATAGCGATGAGCTACAGAGACATAGCTCATCACTATGACAATGTAGGGTCGGTGAGCATGAACCATGACTCTGATGCTATTGTACATAAGTGATGAGCAACTGCACAGCTTGTTGCTACCGTGCAGTAGGGTTTGAAACGACCGATGCACCATTAATGTTCAGCTCAGGTCTCTTAGCTCTGCTTTATCCATCATAACCTTCCCACCTGCTCACTCAACCCCAGAACATGCCTTGGGCTGACATTACTACAGGTTTTTGTTGCTGTTGCTTAACAAATGAACAGCCTTTCCATCTGCAGAGGAGAGAATGAAACCCTGCTGTCTGCAGATCGCTCTTGGATGTGTATTTGGGAATTTTCAGTGCTTGCTTTTGTGGTTTGTTTGATTTGATCTGTTTTTACAGATGATGCCTATGTATTTCAGCCCTCCCAGATACAATTTTGGTATCTTATGGTGGAGATCGCTTGGCCAAAGCAGGCCTTTTATAAGTATCCCTTATGATCTATGCCTATGAGGGAGGAACCTGTAAGTACTTGGCCCTCACTCATATCCCTTTCTCCACTTGCCACTGAAGCTCTGGTGACTATTATCTAATGCTCATCTGTGGTAGTTGCATACTTCAGTTCTTCCTTTTCCAGATATAAGAGCAGCAGGGGTTTGGAAGGAAGATTCGGAGCAAAGGCTGGAGCCAGATGGCAGTAAGGCTAGAAAAGTGCTGAGGGGAGCCCCTCATGTTGCCATGCTCATGAAGCCCCTCCACTATAAATCTGGGCATGATTCCTGCTGGCATGGGTTGGTGCAAGCTGATTCCCCATGGAAACTGAGTCCACGAGACTTCTCTGTGCGCTAGACACATGCCTTCCTTGGTCTTCCTATCTGCCTTTTGGTTGCAAAGCCCTTTGATATATGGCATATAGACAGCAAGAACTGCTGCCCCCTCCCTCATCTGTGGCCAGAGCTGGCCTTAGGGGTGGGCAGTGTGGGTGACTGCCCAAGGAGCCATGGTTAGGGGGATGCCGCGTATGCAGACACACACAGTGCTCTTCCCCTGCCCTGCCCCAGCTGGTCTTTGCTCCAGCTGATGCTCAGGAGGAGCTGGGCCGGGCAGCATGGCCAGCCTTGTCTCCCTGCCAGCATGGAGGATGGCCCATGCCCCTGGCTTACTGCCTCTGCCTGCAGCAGTGCCAATGACCTGGGGGAGATGCGGCAGAGGGGTGCTGGGTGTGGGGGGCCACCAAAATACAAGTTCGACCAGGGTGCAATTTTCCCTAAAGGCTAACTCTGCCTGTGGCTGACACTGCTGATCCACTGCTGCTCTTCTGATGGGAGGCCTTCAGGTACGAAAGCCCCCTCCTTAATTGCTCCAATGCTGAAGCCATCTAGTAACTCCTCAGAATTTATCAGTTTTTGCAAAATCACCCACTTCCTACTGCTCTGCTCCTTACAGTTGACACTAGCAAGTGGGAGAAAAACTGCCTACAGCAAGCTCACAATTAGCTCAGTGCCATCACTTTTATTTTAGTGGGGGATGACTGGCTCAGCTGCTGTCCAAGCTGAAAAGCAACAGAGGATTTTACAGCGTGTGAATTCCATTTTTCTTTTGTCAGGGATACAAGGCCGTTGTCTTTGATCGGGGCCATGCCAATGCACCACAGACTGTATTGTATCTCAAGGAGAAGTGCCTGGACCTACCATGAATAATCTTTTCTCTTGCAGGTTTGTTTTTAGCAGGAACTGTGTGGGAACTGGGATTTCCATCGCATGGAAAATTCCACAGTTTCCAGCTTTGTTTTTGTTCCAAACAAGCCTAATTTTTTATCCTTTTAATTCGATACAAAACAGCATTTTTTGAATACCATTTTTTGGAGCCGTTGAAACATTCTGTTGTGCTAAAATTAAAAAAAAAATGTTTCCTTGTGATTTATTTTTGTAATTTTGTTATAAACTGCATGTAGTCTAATATGGTAAAAGCCTTTGTCTGTCTGTCTGTCTGTCTGTCTGTCTGTAATGCTCTGAGCCAACTATACATGCACTCCGAACAAGGTGGGCAGCGATTGGCTGGTCCAGGTGCAGGCACAGCTTTGCAACGAGGCTCAGGAGAGGAGGCAGATGGGGGTGATGGAGATGCCACACCACACTGTGTCCGTAGCCAACCAGTAGGGAGGGAAGTGGGAAGGGGGGAGGGGGCATATGCACTATGGGAGAGTTGGGGACAGGGGGCACATTCCCCCCCACCCCTTGGTTCCAGCCCAGCTAGGCCCAGCTAAGCTGCGTTGATGGACAGCCGAAGCCTGGTGGCTCATCCAGAAGTGTGGCACAGGGGATTCAAGGGTGGGCAGGTGGGGGTGGCCCCCATTCTGTGCACGGGGAAGGGCAGGCTGCAGCTGTGGGCTGCAGCTCAGCTTCTGCTGCCTTCCTTGCTGCTGATGCTTTGACAGCGGCACAGCACAGCGCCATGTGCCTTGCTGTCTGGCCTGCCTGTCACTTCTAGACAGGCGGTTTGCTACTATTATATACAAATGTATATTTCAGTTACATTATAAGACAGTATATTATGTACTATGGAATGATATATATTGGAGAATAATAATAACTTTTTGAAATAAAAGACAAAAAATATTCCAAATGCTCTGAAAGGGTCAAAATGTCCTGTTTCAACTTTATCACAATGCTTCATTTAGATTTTGGTTCAAAAGATGTTGGTTTCAAACCAACAGAGTCTGGTAGAAAATATGATTTTAATTAAATGCCATTTTCCTACTGAAAAATGTTCCATAGGAAATGTTTTATTAGATCTAATTTTAAATCCTGATTCTACATGATGAATTTCAGCTTTCCTGAAACCGACCAAGGAAATAACTTTTATTACATCTGACATTTTTCACTACAATATCAAGCTTGCTTTCCTCAAGCCCAGTTGGACTGCTGAGCTGTAGTATCATTCATCTCTCCTAAACAAAGGCAGCGGTTCATGGCAAAGAATGGGCCTGATTTCCTGTTGCCTTTTATCTTGCTGTATTTTAGGATGCAGTCTGATTTTCATAGAAGTGAATGGGAGGCCAACTTTTGATTTCCGTAGGGAGGGGTACCCATAACTGCAGCTGAAGTCTTTGGAAAGGGGGGAGGCAGCTCAGGCAGAATAGGACCCAGAGTCAGGGACAGTTTTGGAGAATTTAAACCCAAGAATTCAGTGTTTCCTGACATACAGAGGGCCTGATTCACATCAGAAGCACCATATAGGAAGTGTGAAGGAACATTAACATGTGCATAAATATTCCCTTCAAAATGCTCATATGCAGATGACCTCTTCAGCCAGCAGACACTGGCATGAGGACTCTCTTGTCTCTGCTCTCAGTCCCTTATATGAGCATGGGTCAGGGTGTGGTCAGAAGGCATCACCCTCCTATTCCCTTTTTCTGGGGCTATAGACTGTGGGGGCCGAGAAATTGGCTGGAATGGGGCTGGCAATGGAGTGGAATTAGGCACAGCACGCTTGATGGTTGAATTCAAAAAGAAAACTTTACTTACAACTGTGTTACAGTGTAGGCACGCTCCGTAGAGTTGCAGAGAACAAGTAGAAAACAGAAAAGTAGAAACCGGGTGGCACACCGATGTTGTTCGAGCATGCAGGGTACAGGGTACGTTGGGAATTCGTCGATGGGGAGTCCTTGGTGGTTGATCAGGCCTCCATTGTAGCTCCGAGATGCACGTGAAAGTTGTCTCCAACGTGCATCTGAGCTCTCTCCTCCTCCAACTTGGGCGGAAACTTCCCAAGCCTTTTGTACGGCTAGCAAGCCAATTGACAGCCACCACGTATGCATAGTTTACAACAAGCCAATCAAAAGCATGCACACAACGGTGCAGCTGCAAGCTTTGGCAGGAACTGATTCTTGCACCAAGGGCTCTTTCCTGCGGCAGGGGAAATCCCTGCACCGGGTACTCGCATTGTGCCAAGAACTCTACTGTGCCGAGGCACTTTTTAACCATTGAGCTCTGGCATAGACAATTGTATAAATTAGAGCAGCTCAGAAGACACTTCAATTTATACTAAAAATAGTGTAACAAATGGGCAAGCCCCTGCACAGGCGTAGAATACGAGTGGCACACTAGTTGATCACCCATAACTTTGCCACTTGGCTCTTTCCAAGATAAGGAATTACAGTTATAAGGTGCAGCATTTTGTTTCAGACCTTAATTTAATTAACAAAGGAGACATATGCACTAGCAGGAAAATCCTTCTCTTAATAGAAGTAAGTTGCACATCAGAAACAGCAAACTGCAGGGTCACAACAGTGAACGCCTCCTGCCTGGCTACACAACAGGACAAATCCTTCTGATCTGAATAATTTCTGATTGCGTCCTGAGCCCAACTCCAAACAAGGTTGGGCCAGGCGACTGCACAACACAGCTTTTTCTTTGCTATAACGAGGACGAGTGGGAGGTTGTCAGCCCAGCACTGAAATCTGATAACAGCCTAGCGTAAAATTCTGAAAACCATCCTTAGGGAATCATTGCACTGCCCCACGTTCCCATGTATGCTACAGCGGGAAGTATTGCTAAAATCCACTTCAGATCATCTTTCCACAATGTCTCTTAAACCTACCCTTTCATCTGTGTCATCATGGTCAAAAATCTGATTCATGCTTAAATTATTTGCCTGAACACCTGCAGCCTTCTTTTTCCTGGACAGGGAGCTTATGGGTATGTCTATAATACATAAAAAGGTATGATTGCAGACCACATTGGCATACCCAAACTAGCTTTACGAATGTGAATAGCATACTAGTTGTTTTGCCTTATCTTTGCCACTAGATCCACTCTATCCCTACTCCTTATCAGAGCGAACTCACTCATTCATCTGAGGAGTTAGGCAGTTATCAGTCCATTCATCTAGCAATAAGTAGCATCTGCTAAGCTAAGGGCCCTTGTACATGATGTGATAAAATAGCACCAAAAATCACCATTTTGCTAGGTTAGTTGTGTGTGACTTTTTTTACTGTTATAGGTTTCGATTTATCATGTCAAGTTAGACCACCTCCAATGTGTTTTATTTTTACCGTGGCCAATTGTACTGAACGTGTTACATGCAAAACAGTAACGGGAATGATCATGGTCCATCGAGAGAGTGAAATAAACCTAGAGATTATTTTTAGCTAGAAAAAGCCAACATCATGTACAGGCATCCAAAAAGGCTAACTCCAGTACAGTTGCTCAAGCAGCAGTCGCTGCAGTGGAGACATATGCAAGGAGAGTCGATAGACAGCATTTGTTCCTTTATAAATATTCTCCACATGTCTCTTCCCTCAGCTCCGCTTGCAATGCTCATGTTCTGTTATAGCAATTCCTCGCGGCCACATATGCCTCCCTTCCTCAGCTCATTGCACACACAGCTGTAGCCTAATTGAACCCCGTGGTGGTATTCCCCTGAAGAAAGTTATCATACAAGTTTTCATATGCATTCCCATATGCAACTAGTGTGCTGCTCATAAATATATGCAGCAGATATAACATACTATTTAAGAGTAAGGGGGAGAGAACCTGGCTAAAAAGTGGTGGATAAAAACAATCCTGACCCTATTCCTTTCTTGTGTCCTTGTGACGAGGTATTTAGCAAAAATTGCAGATTTGTTGGACCCCAGTAGGCTGCACTGAGAGCCTCTGCATGGCTTCAAACTTGTAACCTTTGGGCTGCCAAGTAGGTTCTTTAGTACCCACACCACCCCTGCCCCCATTCTGGGTCTAGGTTCTTCTTCCACCCCATGCCATCATTAATAGAGAAAACCTTATTGTTACAGCCTACAATGACATCAGGCTTAAACTCTCTATGTCCGTTTCAAAGGTAATCGTGCACATTCAAGCATACGGGTTTGATTCTTACCCCCCAGATCTCGACGCAGCGGAGTGCTTGACCGGCTCTGTCCGTCACGGTGCGGGCGTCCCCTGTCACACCGGGCAGGCTGCGAGAGTCTCCAGGCCAGCTAGGACTGTCTCCGCACTACAAAGTGCTAACTAAACCAAAGGACTTTTATGCCCAGTTCGTTAACAAGGCGTTTTCTGTCGATACCATCACTGATTGATTTTTCTCGGTCTGGCAATAGGGGG
>JAGPOW010001338.1:5126725-5148076 GCA_030014935.1 Caiman crocodilus
CGGCTTGGCTAAGAGGGATCCGGGGGGCTTCCCCTCCGGATCCGGCTCAGCTGTACCGGCCCCGCGGCCCCACTTACCTTCAGGGAATCAGCTGCTGCTTCTGCTGCCTCTTCAGCTGCTTCGCTCGCCGCTCGCTGCTGCTGCTCCTAACCGTCGATGCAAATGACATAAGGCATAAGGTGAGTTTCACCCGTCTCCCTGGTCCCAGACCCCAGCCAGGGTTTGCCTTGGAGGGAGCGGGTGGCAATGTACCAGCCAGTTCGCCAGCCCTCACTGCTCCAGCTAGGGAGCAGAGGGGTGGGTCCAGCCCTGCTCTCTGGAGCAGGCAGCCCAGCCCAGCCCAACCATAGGCAGAGGGAGAAAATATTATTTGAGGCGGGGGTGGCTGAGTGCACACACACCCCTCCACCACACACACACACCACCCAGCAGGTAAGTCTCTAGAGGGGAAGGGGTGTGGGGGAGAGGGAACGGGCCTGGGGGAGGCCAGATCAAGGCCCCCACAGTGAGAGAGAGAGTGGGGCAGAGGTAGGGGCAGGGGTCCTGAACTGGGTGATGTGTCAGCCAGAGCCCAAGTGGCTTGGCCAAGGGTGCAAGGGGGCTCCTACCACTGTGCGCACCACAGGAAGGCACAGGGGGCACATGCCTCCCAGATCTGTGCCCGGAGCAGAGGCCGGCTGCCACGGCAGGTCGGGGTTCTGTGTCCTGCTGCCTCTGCTCCAGGGTCACAGCAAACAAGTATTTTTCTTTTATATAATCACAGGAAGTGAGGATTAGAAGGGACCTCAGGAGGACATCTAGTCCAACCCCATGCTCAGAGCAGGACCATCCCCAACTCAGTGGGCCTGATTCAGTGGTCTTCCTTAGATATGGCTTAGATTTGGACAAGTCTGCCTTGCTGATTCTCTCTGCCTTGCTGACAATGCTGAATCCTAATGGGATGATAATTATTATATTTGTATTGTGATATCACCTAGGAGCCCCTGTCATGAATTAGGGCCATCTGTGGTAGGTGCTGGACAGACATGTAGGAAGAAGATTCTTGCTTCAAAGTGGTTGCAATCCAAACAATAATTAAGACATGAATGACCAGGATACTCTCATAGCGTGGGCCAAGAGCTTTAGGATAACTCATTATCATATGTGAGGAATATCTTGTAGATACAAAAACAGAACTACAGAGACCATTGCACCCATAGTATTAGTTCAGCAGGAGGAAGAGATTGATCTTAGCTGAAACAAAAAATAGAGCTGGCGACCAGAATTAAAGATAACAAAAAGATCCTTTTTCAAATACATAGGGAGTAAAAAGAAGGCACCAGGTAATGTGGGGCCCCTACAGGACAGGCTTGTCTGATGATTTCAGCAAAGGAAAAACTTGATCTCTTCAATCAGTTCTTTACCTCCATATTTCTGAGCAGGGACCAGGACAACTTCCTCACTAGGTCAGGCTCAGAGGATTTTCCCACTAGCACAGGCTCAGGGGACATGACACCATGCCTAGGGCAGGGATGATCTAGTTAGGGAACTCTTGAAGGGTCTGGATGTGTATAAATCAGCAGATCCGATGCTCTTTATCTGAGGGTACTGAGGGAATTGGCAGAGGTTATAGCAAGGCCCCTGGCATGGCTGTATGAGCTCTTGTGGTGCTCTGGCAGGTCCTAGAGGACTGAAAAAGGGCCAGTGGTCCCCATTTACAAGAAGGGGGAAAAGGAGGACCTTGGTAACTATAGGCCAATTAGTCTCACCTCAGTCCTTGGGAAGACCTTTGAGACAATGATCCAGGAACACATCTGCAGGGGCCCAACAGATGAGGTAATGCTCAGGGGCAACCAACATGGGTTCTTAGTAGGTACATCCTGCCTGACTAACCTTGTTTGCTTTTACAACCAGGTCACAAACCCTTGGGTGCAGGCATTGAGGTGGATGTTGTCTACCTGGACTTCAAGAAGGCCTTTGACACTGTTTCTTACCCCATTCTCATAAAAAAAAAACCCAAACAAACAAAAACTAGGCAACTGTGTCATAGTCAGATTCGTGGCAAATTGGCAGAAAGTGGTGGTGGATGGGTCATTTACAACTAGAGGGATGTGGGCAGTGGAGTTCCCCATGGCTTGGTCCTTGGGCCCGTAGTATCAACATTTTTATCAGTGACTTGAAGGTGGGTGTGTAAACACACTGTTCAAATTTGCTAACCACACCAAGATGTGGGGCAAGGTGGGCACGCTGGAGGGGAGGGACAGAATCCAACTAGATGTAGACAGGTTACAGAGGTGAGCAGATGAGAATAGGATGGAATTCAATGCAGACAAGTGCAAGGTTCTGTATCTAGGGAGAAGAAACCAGCAACACACCTATAGGCTGGGGAACACTTTTCTTGTCACCATGGTGGCAGAAAGGGATCTTGGAGTCATTGTTGACTACAGGTTGAAGATGAGCTGCCAATGCGAGGAAGCAGTCAGTAAGGCTAACTTTACCTTGTTGTGCATCTACAGATGCATCATGAGCAGATCCAGGGAGGTCAACCTTCCCTTCTATGTGGTGTTGATTAGGCCACAGCTGGAGTACTGCATCCAGTTCTGGGCTACATGTCAAGATAGATGTGGCTAACCTTAAGAGGGTCCAGAGGAGAGCCACTTGCATGGTCAGAAGGCAGCAGGCCAGGCCCTATGGAGATGGACTAAAGGGTCTGAATCTATTCAGCCTCCACAAGAGAAGACTGAGAGGACATGTGGTGACCATCTATAAACTTACCGGGGGGATCAGCAGAAAATAGGTGAGTCTCTGGTCCTCCGGGAACCACCTGGGATAAAAAGGAATAAAAGCTACAGATTGATTGAGAGCAGGTTCAGGCTTGATATCAGGAGGCATTACCTTTTGGTTAGGGCTGTCAGGATCTGAATGGGCTCCCAAGGGAGGTTGGATAGATATCTGGCTGGGCTATCTGGAGACTACATGCCATCAGGGACAGTGAGTGGGAGATAGACTCCAAGTACCAGGCCTTTCACCCCCTGGAGGTGGAGGGTAGACCAAGGTCACTTTTTAGGACAAGGGAGGACATGGGAACCTCCTATTCTATCCAGCCAAGGGGTTGGACCAAGGTGGTGAAGGGTCCCAAGGCCCACCACACCAAGGTCCCCGTACCACTGGAGCTTTGCAACAGGTACGAACCTCTTGCAGCCCCAGCAGAGCCTGCATCCCTGCAAGCTGATATTGGTGCCCAGGGTGGACAACTGGAGACCCTCTGGGTTAAAATCCATGGGGAACATGGCTCAGGGGACACAATGGTGGGAGTCTACTACAGACCTCCCACCCAGGATCAAGAACTTTACTAGGAGTTCACCAGGGAATTGACTGAAGCTGCACACTCCTGGTGCATGGTTGTCATGGGAGACTTCATAGATTTCATAGACATTTGGGCTGGAAGGGACCCCAAAGGATCATTGAGTCCAGCCCCCTGCCCCAGGGGCAGAAAGTCAGCAGGGATCACAGGATCCCAGCAAGATAAGCATCCAAATATGTCTTGAAGGCATTCAAAGTGGGTGCTTATATTTGTAACTGTTCGAACTTGTCATTCTTTGGGGCGCTCTGATGAACAGATGTTCCCCCAGATCCTGATGAACACCCTGATAAGCTTACAGGTGGTCACCAGATCACCCTGAGCCTGCACTTTTCAGGCTGAATAGCCCCATGGCTCTCAGCCTGTCATCATAAGGTCTGTTTTCCTGACCTCTGATCATGCACGTGGCTCTCCTCTGCACCCTCAAAAACTTCTCCACATCATTTTTGAATTGAAGAGCCCCAAACTGGACATAGTACTCCAGCTGTGGCCTCACCAAGGCAGAGTACAACGGGAGAATGATGTCTCAGGATTTGCTTGAGAAGCATCTATAGATTCAAGCCAGCATTTTGGTCACTTTACTAGCCACAGCATCACATTTCAGGCTCATGTTCATTTTGTGGTTAATCATGACCCCAAAGTCTCTTTCTTCTGTAGTGCTAGCCAGAGTAGCACTGTCAAGCTTATAAAGATGCTGAGAGTATTTCTGCTCAAGGTGGAATACCTTGCATTTTTCAATGTTAAACACCATCATGTTCTCACCTGCCCATTTGCTGAGCCTGTCTAGGTCAGCCTGGATTGCCCTCCTGTCTTCAGGTGTGGATGCTTTGCCCCAAAGATTGGTGTCATCATTGAACTTGCACAAACAAAGTCTATTCCATCTTGGAGGAAACACAGCAAAAGGGCACAGCAGCTCCCTTGGTTCTGCAGGATACTAGTGGACCTCCTGTATCTAAAAAAGAAAGACTTACAAAGGATGGAGGACTGGATCCACCCCAAAGGAGGAGTACTCTGCACTGGTCTGGACCTGCATGGAGCAAATCAGAAAAGCCAAGGCTGAGATTGAACTCCAAGTAGCTACAAGTATCAAGGACAATACAAAGTCCTTTTTCAGATATGTGGGGAGCTGGAGGAAAAGCAAGGGTAACATTGGACCCCTGTTAATCCAGATGGCATAACTGACAACCGATCCCCAGGAAAAGGCCAACTTGCTAAATGGGTACTTTGCATCAGTTTTTCACCAGTCCCAAGAGACGCCCCTGCGCATTGCAAGATGGGAACACCTGGGTGAGGGTGATTCCTTACCCTCCATCAATGCTGGCCTTGTGAAGGAACACATTGAGAGGCTGGACACCTTCAGGTCAGCTGGCCCTGACAATCTACAACCCAGGGTACTCAAGGAACTGGCGAGCATCATAGTTCAGCCCCTGGCACGGATCTTTGAGAACTCCTGGTGCTCTGGTGAACTGCCCAAAGATTGGAAGAGGGCCAATGTGGTGCCTATTTTCAAGAAAGGGAGGAAAGTGGATCCAGCAAGCTATAGGCCCATCAGCCTGACCTCTATCACAGGGAAGGTCTTAGAAAAGATTATCAAAGAAACCATTCTTAATAGACTGGCTGATAGTAGCACCCTGAGAGATAGCCAGCATGGGTTTGTTGCAGGTAGGTCTTGATTGACCAATCTTATTTCCTTTTATGACCAGGTGACCTATCACCTGGACAAGGGAAAAGAGATTGATGTCAAATATCTTGACTTGAAAAAGGCCTTCGATCTGGTATCCCATGATCACCTCTTAGCAAAACTGGTCAACCATGGCCTCAGCTTGACCACGATCTGCTGGCTGGGGAATTGGCTCCGTGCTCAGATGCAGAGGGTGGTGGTTGATGGAAGTCAATTGTCATGGTGCCCTGAGACCAGTGGGGTCCCCCAAGGCTCTGTTTTTGGGTCAGCACTATTCAACATCTTCATTAATGATGTGGACATTGGAGTCAGAAGTCGACTGACCAAGTTTGCTGATGACACTAAACTTTGGGGTAAAGTGTCCACCCTTGAGGACAGGAGGGTGATCCAGGTAGACCTAGACAGGCTCAGCAAAAGGGCAGATGAGACCCTGATGGTGTTTAACACCAAAAAATGCAAGGTCCTCCACCTTGGGCAGAAATACCCGCAGCATCCGTATAAGCTTGACAGTGCTACGCTGGCTAGCACTACAGAAGAAAGAGACTTTGGGGTCATGATTAACCACAAAATGAACATGAGCCTGGAATGTGATGCTGTGGCTAGTAAAGTGACCAAAATGCTGGCTTGCATCCATAGATGCTTCTCAAGCAAATCTTGAGACATCATTCTCCCGTTGTACTCTGCCTTGGTGAGGCCACAGCTGGAGTACTGTGTCCAGTTTTGGGCTCTGCAATTCAAAAAGGTTGTGGAGAAGCTTGTGAGGGTACAGAGGAGAGCCACGTGCATGATCAGAGGTCAGGAAAACAGACCTTATGATGAGAGGCTGAGAGCCACAGAGCTATTCAGCCTGGAAAAGGGCTCAGGGGTGATCCGGTGACCACCTGTAAGCTTATCAGGGTGTTCATCAGGATGTGGGGGAACATCTGTTCACCAGGGTGCCCCAAGGGATGACAAGTTTGAACGGTCACAAACTCTACTGTGACTAATTCAGGCTGGACATAAGAAAGAACTTCTTCACTGTCCAAGCCCCCAAAGTCTGTAATAGACTGCTGCCAGAGGTGGTTCAAGCACCTACTGTGAATGCCTTTAAGAGAAATTTGGATGCTTATCTTGCTGGGATCCTATGACCCTTGCTGACTTCCTGCCCCTGGCAGGAAAGGGTCAGGAGCTACTGGCTACAGCTTCCACCCCACCTCGAGTGGTACAGCAGGGCCAGGGGCAGGAGGAGGAGGAGAAGGAGCTGCTGGAGGCGGCGAGAGCCCAGCATTACCAAGGTGACTGCAGTAGCAGCGAGAGCAGCCTGTCTGGGAAGTTGTGCTTGCTGGCCAGGGCCAGGGCTGGGGTAGTGCCACCAGCAGGTATGGAGGATGTGCAGGCAGGAGCAGGTTGGGCTCGGTCCCATGCAGAGTGCCACAGGGTAGCTGCAGGCTGGATGCAGCGCTGGGGGTGGACTACCCAGGTGAGCTCTGCTGCACATGCTTTGTGCCCCTCTTACTACCCCTGACTGCCCCCCCACCACACATGTGTGCACACCCACCCTCCGCACACCTTTCCCACCCCTCCCAAACACACACCCACATACTCACCCCTCCACACCCGGCCACCAAGAGTATACAAGAGTAAGACTTTATTGTTAGCTATGATGCAATCTATATACCCTACTCAAAAGCCATAAATCAGGCAACAATATTTTAAAAATAAAATTAATATATGTTATAGTACTTTGAGTTTTAGTATATGGTTTGGTTTTTTATCTATAGTTTGTTAAAATGACATGTGAAAGATTTTATTTGTGCAGCTCTTAACAGCTCATCAAAATTTGTTAAGTAACCTGCCAACAGAAATAATTACCTACCCCTGCTCTATGGCATTCCTTGGCCCAATCTGGAATACATACTCAAATATACCCATCAGGCCAGGCTTCAGACCAGTAATGATCTAGGTCAAGGCATTTGTGTCAGATTTTGCTCAGTGGTTAGACTAATAACTTGGCAAGTAGGTAATTGGCTTTCAGCTTTTTACCTGCTACCTGATATGTAGCAGTGACTTGAAGGCAGCTCTCCCATAAGCCAAGAGTACGCCCTTACCCTAAGGTGCTGGGTGAATTATTATCACTCTGTCTAACTCAAAGTATGCATCAGTTATTTGTTATGCATAAATATGTGAATATTCATCGGGCCTGCAAGCAAGAAAGCAAAAAGGTGAGAGACTGACTGATGCTACCATCCTTTGGATAGGACACTCTCCTGAAATGGCAGTCAGGTTCAAGTCTTTGTGCCAATGAACCTTCAATTATTCATACAAAAAGGAAGAGCTCCAAGACCAGAGCTTGAAAATGACCTGACCCAAATATTCCATAGTGTGGTATTTAGGGCACTTTTCTGATGGGGGAGACATGCCTTTGAGTGCTTGCGCCAAATGAGGAAGAATAGGTTGGGTTTTCTTCAAGAATTACTTCCTGGGTTGTGTTGAGTTAGAATCCTTTCAGCTTGCATTGTAGTAGGTTGGGTAGGCTTTTAGCTGTATTTAGGTCAAGCTGACTAAGGAATCCTAATGGAAGTAGTATAAAAGAACTGAGTCATAGAAGAGAGAAACTTCTTGAAAAGACTATTGGACATCAAATCTTGACTAAAGGTTCAGGTGAATATGTCCTAGCTTGTCCAACAGGATGACACAGGAGTGTCTATTTCTGTCTATAATTGGCAAAGTAATGTTGTAATGTTGTTTTGTTTGAAGAAGGGGATAAAAAAAGGGTCTTAATACTTTACAGTGTGTTCCTCTGGAGTCTTTTGAGCTTCCCATTTGCAGATGCACTAACAATCTTTTCTTAGAACTTAGTCTCTGGATTTGGGGAATATCTCCCTAAGAGATATGGCCACCTGTTAGAAATTCTTAGGATTTTAAGATGTAAAGATTGGTTATTTCTGATTGGATCATAAAGGCAAATTGAAATACGCCTTGTGTTATTCTTTATTTGCTAGCAATATTCATAACTAGAGAATTCTAAGGAAGTTTTCTTCTGCATTTGCTCCATTGAAGGACTCGTTTTGCATGAGAACAGAGGCTGTCAAAAGAAACCATCTAAATCTACTCCATGGGTCAACAAGGGCAAGTGCCCTTACCACTAAATGATTAGGGGAAAGGGGGCAAGTTCTCATTTTTCACCCCTCTTCTCCTCCATCATGAAGCACCTTCGCTCTCAGCAGTGTAGATCCTGAAAGGAAAGAGGTGTGCAATGTGCAGACCTGAGTCAGACATCTGACGACCAGGAATTTATTGCCCTCAACACCCCGTGCCAACATTCCCTATTGGCTTCTTGTAGGTGATCTCCTGCTCAATGCTTACAGGCTCTGGAGGCCGACTGAGAGAATAAGACAGTGATGAGTCTTTCTATGGGCAACTGCATCACTCTCTTCAAGTAAGACGCACATTTTTGGGGTGACAGAATATTTGTTGTCATCTCAACAATAGGATCCCGACTTACGTGTCTAATTACCCTCGAGGAGCTGGCCATAAGATTATCCTCAGAGTAGACTATAGGTATCGATAAATCTTGCATGGTATCTTTTCAGGTCCTTGAGATGTCTGGCATTCAGACAGATTTGATACAATGTTTACTTATTTATGAGTAAATTGTCACTGTGAGAATCATAAATCATCTCTTTTTTCATCCGGAGAAAGGGGGAAATGTCATCTTGTTGTATAGCCTAATAAGGCAAGAAACCATTTCTGCAGTAGAAGAAGCATAGCCGAGTTCTACTGAGACAAATTATAGAAAAATGAGCAGTTAAAGATTATACAAAGCCCTCATACGGCAGCAATTTAATGACTGAGTAACTAGAGTTAGGCTTGATCCTGGCAGAAGTGAAACGTGGGATCACTGTGACACCTTGTGCACAAAACAACAGCTCATACAATTGCCTCTTTACCTCGTCTCTTCCTCTTGTGTAATAAAAGGGATTACTTTTGAAAGATTATAGAGTTTAGCTTTTCAAATTAGCCAAGGTTTACAAAGCACTTAGGAGCAGAATATTATACGCATGCTAAGTGTTATTGGTAATTATTTGTTTCCAGATCCAATTAGAGGTTTCAGAAGAAGGCTTACAAAAGCGGAAATGACATCGGTGTCTGAAAATTTCCTTTACTTGTTGTAGCTGTGCTGGTCTAAGGACATAGACAGACCCTCCCCATGTCTGAAGAAAGGTGTTTGTGCCCAAAACCTTGCGAAGAACAATTTTTCCAGCAATTTAGTTGGTCTAGTAACAGATGTCACATTGTGACAGGGGGGGCGTCTTGAGGCTGGTCACATTGGTCTGCCCACCTGTCTAGGGCAGTCCACCCACATGAGTCTTCTGCCGTGCCTTTGTTGGAATAAAAGTTATTCATAGGTGGGAGGCTGCCCATTTAATGCCCCAATGCCAAGGGTGTAATACATGGCTCCTAACCATCCCTACACCGTGTCCCATGCCTCCCAGATGGCATCCAAAAATCACTTCCCACTCTCCCGGCCCCTAAGCTGGGCCTCACTTGGCCTCCAGCCTCTATTTGGCTTCAGGGGTCCTCAGGCATAACTTGGCCACGTGCCCCATCTCTGGGGCCACAACTCCACCCCTCACTGGGCTCCTGGGCCTTACTCTCCATTGGGCCTCAGGTCCTGCTACGTGGAACTTGGCCCATCTCAGGACCCACTCAATGGGCCTGGACCCTGTGCTCTTCTGTCAGGGTGTGCTCCCCTAGCCTTTCCCCACCACAGGGTACCCACAAGGCAGTGGGGGCTGAGGCTTTCCAGCACCCCATCTTCATCTTGCACTGGGGAGTCAGAGGTGTGGCATTTCCTGGATACTGCCCCACCACAGGCAGCCCCATCACATCATCCAGCCCAACAGGGTGTCGTTTCAGGTCTTAGCCAGGGCCAGGAACCTCCTCCACCCCCACAGTCCCTACCCTGACCTCCGGAAGTACTGGGAGCTGCAGGCTGATTGACACTGTTCCTCTGCCCCCCTAGACATACCTGCCAGCTCTGCACCTGAGGCCTGGGTTTACACTGAGGCTGCCCAATCCTCCTCCAATTCAGTGGTCCTTTTCAGTTATGTGACCATTTACTTGGGCCAAACCACACCTGCGGGCTACTCAAAGCCTGCCTGAAACCTCTTAAAGTGGCAGGTATTACCTGTACTCTGCCACACACATTTTCCCAAAGCCCCTTGTCTGCCTTTACTTATTTGGAATCTCTTCCAGTTAAGCATGACATTTACAGTTGGTTCCTAGAGGCAGAAACTGAAATGGATCTGGATGTATCCGGATTTACAGACAGTGCTTTTGCAAAAATCATGCTCCTAAATAAGTAATTTGGCATCTAGGGCATAGAGTCATGTTTTTGCAATGCATTAGTTTTTTTATTGGCTACCTACTGCTGTGGAACAACCCAACCATGTTTTTGCCACCCATACTGCACCCTCCCCATATGCATTTACCTTCAACCAGAAGAGTATATCAAAGGCTCTGATGGTACAACACAAACCATAAAGGCAGACTCTTGTATCTATGACTTCTACAGGATTCTATATCGTACAGCCCTGCAGATCAAAAGGAAGGATTGAGGCTTGTTCAAGCATTTTGTACAACAGAAAATGTGACTTTCTCTTTGTTCCATAAAGCATCCAGAACAGTAAAAATAGTAAATAGTAAGTATTACCATGGTCGTCCTCAAATTTATGACTAACCCGCTGATGACACTGAGCAGCAGATGAGCTTTCCCTTTTGCAGTATCAGATTTACATTGCCTGGTGACAAGAGTGATCTATTTGTTTCATAAAGAATAATACACTTCTTTACGCTTGAGGGCATTCATAAATGTGAAGCTGTGATGACATTCCTATGGAACTTTCATTAGATTCACACTGATAACCAAAGCACTTCATTGTAATTAACAGGACTGGATGGTGACCTAAAAGACAGATTACATCAGAGGGACAAGCTTCATCAGCAAATAGGACGCGTGTTTGCTTCTCTGCAGCTTGCCAAGCTTAATCTAATTCTGTAAATTGATTAATGGCATTAGTTTCAAAACCAAGGATTCTTGGCTCATGTGTTATTTTTCAAATCCACCCTACAAATCACTCCTCCCCCTATATCTGACGCTTGCTTAGGTTAACACACATAAGAGAAAAAAACAATTGGTCACTAAGAGTGCGGTGCCTCTAATTTGCAATCGGTCAATGGCAGCCCAAGACCTGATGGGTCATTAGGCTAGTGTGTGTTGTCAAACACAGCATTTCCTATACCAATGGCATTTCTCCACTTCATTCGCCTTCTTTATTGCACAAAACATAAACAACTTGTCTTTGTCCTTGTGACCTTCTCAGGGTCCTACCAACAGGGAGAAGAAAAAGTCTCTCTTTGTTCCCCCACCATGATTTGATGATATACAAAATGAAATTATGCGAAGAAGGAGGCTTCCAGTAATTGGAGATGCTAGTCATTCTAAATATAAGGTTCTCCCCTTTGGCATGTTATCTGAGGCTCCACCTCACCTACACCTCTTCCACACACCAACCAGATTGTAATCCAACTGGTATTTCACCCGAAGGGTATTTAATAATGTGGCCTGCTGCCCTCAGTATTATGGCAAAACCAGGCATTTAATTCAGGTGACTTTAATAGTGAATAGACGTTCACCTTATCAATCCACAATCAGTGCCAACTCAAATAAATTGAATTAAATCATTACTGCACATGCATGTCTTGCCTTGGCATTGGGTTTTTTGTTTGCCCAAAACAAGAAGCAAAAGTTACACCAGGGCAAATAAGTTTGTTATCTCATACCACCAGCTAGGTGGCACTGTGTGAGATTCTGACTCACATGTCCCTCCCTGAAGATCCTTCAGTTATCTGTGGATCTCCTGTTGTCCTGATTTCTTTTGCTGGTCACCTGCTGTGTAGTTGAGGACTTCTCCAAGCCCTCCTCCAACAAGTCTCTCTGGCTAAAGCCTTGGAGTTTCTATTTTGCTGGCCCCATAAGACTCCAGACTCTTCTTGGCATCCCTGCGTGGCTTACCCTGTATGGGTGAGAACCTCTTCACAGGGGTTCTCAGACCAGCCTCTGTGCTCCTCCCCTCATTCAGCAGTTCCCTGCCAGTTTAAATTCCCACTCATTCTGCCTCCAGGCTCATTCTTCTGACATCACTCCCTGAGCATCCTCCAATGCGCAGGGAGCACGTATTTCTAAAGACATGTCGGTGGCATGTGCCATGCTTGCTTCACTGATCTGGGACCTAGAGGTAAGTTGGGAAGTGGGCAAATTAGCAGGGGCCTTATTTGGGTGCATGCATGCTGCCCTATACACCTGGGGCACAAGGATGCAAGTCGCCTCAACTGGTGAGAGTCCTCAAGGCCCTTTACAGCCTATTTCCACTCCTCTTATCATGTTTCATAAGCCAGGAAAAAAACTTAACAGTGCTTAATCTGATACTATACCCTGGGTGCATCTACATGAGATGTTTACCACAGAGATGCCTAATTAGTAGGGTTGTGTGAAACAGCACTGTTTCGTTTCGCCTTCAGTTTCAAAGGTTTGATGGAACAGTGTTCCATTTCAAATTTCATTTTGAGTTGAACCAGCTGTTCTGTTTTATTCTGTTGAAATGTAAAGGCTGTTTTGATGCTGTTTCAATGTTTTGCTGAGAATGGGAAGTCAGCCCAGCTGCCAGTGCTAGATCACGCGGGGGCAGAAGGCAGCCCAACTGGGCTGCTTCTCCATCCCCTATGCTAGATCATACTGGGGGCAGAAGGCAGCCCAGCTGGGCTGCTTTCCCATCCCTGGCACTACATCACACAGGGGGTGGGAGGCAATGCCACATAGAGGGGAAGTATTACCTCAGACCTATTTGTGATGCATCTTCCAATGCATGAAAGAGTGCAGTTGACATTACTTATCACTTCATTACATTGACAACTCATGTTCATTTTGGATTCCAAATATGACTCCGAGATCCCTTTCTACTGCTGTGCTGCTTAGAAAGTCACCTCCCAGTCTGTAAGTGTGTTCGCAATTCTTTCTCCCTAGATACAGCACTTTGCACTTATATTTGTTAAACTGCATCCTATTCTGTTCTGCCCACCATCCCATTCTGTCCAAATCCACCTGAATCTGCTTCTTGCCCTCCAGTGTGTTTACTTTTCCCCATAATTTGGCGTTGGCCATGAATTTGGACAGACTGTTTTCCATGCCTTCATCCAAGTCACTGATGAAGATATTGAATGGCACTGGTACAAGGACCAAACCTTGGGGAACTCCACTGCCCACATTTCTCCAGGTTGAAGATGACCCATCCACGACCACCCTCTGAGTGAGTCCCGTAAGCCAATTTTCCACCCACCTGACCATGTAATAATCTGTGTCAGAACTTCTTCATTTCTTTATAAGAATGGGATATGACACTGTAGCAAAGGCCTTTTTAAAATCCAAGTAGATGACATCTACCTTGACTTCTGCATCTAAGCATTTTGTGACCTGATCATAAAAAAATAACAAACAAGGTTAGTCAGGAAGGATGTACGTGCTATGAAGCTATGCTGGTTTCCCTTCAGCATTATTTTTCCTACTCGACAATGTTGTTGATGAATGAATGAAGGTTGTTGATCCCAATTGGAGGATGCTGAATTTCAAGGTGACATCACTCTGTTTTTTGTTTGGAAGGCACTGCAGAACCAGAGTCCAGAAATGTCTCCTTGGGTTTCCTCAGGACCCAAGTTCATTTTATATATGGCTGTAGTATGGAACCTCGTGGCTCAAATGCAAATGTTGTTAAGCACTGCCTCTTGGGGACTCTAGGCAAGTAGAATGCATACTCATCTTCATATTTTCTAATCTATGCCTAATCCCCAAATCCTCCTCCCCCTCTTGGGGCACTAGAGCAAAGGGGCTATAATTATACCTAGTTGCTAAGATCAAGCCCCAAAAGGGCAAGCTCCACTCTCTGCAGCTGCCAGGCATAATTTGTCTCCGAAATGGGCCCTGATTACTTTTAACCTTGTCTGTCCTTTTTGAGAAAAGAACATTTCTCAGTAAACAACCATGCTTTTTCTCTTTATTCATTCCACTGTTTAGCACTTGATAAAAGAAACAGTACTTGAGATTGCAATGCTGTCCTGTTAGGATACTGAGCAGACGGTAGGAACAAACCAGGTGTGAAAGAAATTAAATACAAACTTATTTTGGGTGAAGGAATCAAGCAGGAGGCTATTTACAGTCCCACCATGATGTAGTCCATGTCCTGCTGTAGCACTGCTATGCCCAAATGATAACTTGATTTCAATGGTTTAAAATCGTTCACTGGTGTATAAAAAACAATACAAGGAAGAACAGCAACTGGAGAAAGAAGACTGCTTTCCTCTGTGCTCTTTTCTCCAGTCTGCAGGGAACACAAGGGCTTTGTCACAACCCAAATTAAATGCAAATATATGTGGCATTTCAACATTTTACAACCTGCAGGAGAAACAAATAAAGAAGGACTATTCAGCATTTCTTATTTATCTTCTTCAGTGCCCTTTCCACAGAGTATATAAATCTGTTACTCTTACCATCTATAAGCAATAGCTTTAAGCTCTGTCTGTTGAGATTCATGCTTTACCTCCAGTAGCCCCAGTTCAATGTCCATGGTGATCAAGACTTAAGTTGTATCCAAACCTGGTGGAGGAGATTCTGGGGGCATGTTCTATGAAAGGTTAACCGACTGGTTCCCAACCTGTCTAGACTCAAAACACTCCTGGATAGACTCACAGCACCCCTCCTAAGATCCCAGCTCCTTGTTTTCATTTTCACTCTTTTTTGACTACAGACAAATAAATACAGCGGGGTGGGGGGTGGTTTCTGTCACGAAGAAATCTGAAATACCAAAGCTATGGATTTCTATTTGAAATCTCTGGGTTTATAGATTCATAGATTCATAGATGTTAGGTTTGGAAGGGACCTAAATAGATCATCGAGTCCAACCCTTTGCATAGGCGGGAAAGAGAGCTGGGTTCAGATGACCTCAGCCAGATGCCCATCCAATTTCCTCTTGAAGACCCCCAGGGTAGGGGAGAGCACCACCTCCCTTGGGAGCTCATTCCAGATTTTGGACACTCTAACCGTGCAGAAGTTCCTCCTAATGTCTAGTCTAAATCTGCTCTCTGCTAGCTTATGGCCATTATTTCTTATGACCCCCAGGGGCGCCTTGGTGAGTAGAGCCTCACCAATTCCCTTCTGCACCCCCATGATGAATTTATAGGCAGCCACAAGGTCGCCTCTCAACCTTCTCTTGCGGAGGCTGAAGAGGTCCAGGGGCCCTAGTCTCTCTTCATAGGGCTTGGCCTGCAAGCCCTTAACCATATGATTAACCCTTCTCTGGACCCTCTCCAGGTTATTCACATCCCTCTTAAAGTGCAGTGCCCAGAATTGCATGCAGTACTCCAACTGCAGTCTAACTAGTGCCCGATAGAGGAGACGTATCACCTCCTTGGTTCTGTTTGTCATGTATCTGCCGATACATGATAAAGTGCAGTAAGCTTTTCTCATGACTTCATCACACTGACAACTCACGTTCATTTTGGAGTCCACTAGGACTCTGAGATCTCTTTCCACTTCCGTGCTACTGAGCAGGTAATTTCCTAGGCAGTAGGTGTGCTGGACATTTTTCCTCCCTAGGTGCAGCACTTTGCATTTCTCCTTGTTAAATTGCATTCTGTTGTTTTCTTCCCATTTTTTCCAACCTGTCCAGGTCTGCCTGTAGTTGTTCCCTGCCTTCCAGTGTGTCCACTTCTGCCCACAGTTTTGTATCATTCACAGACTTGGACAGAGTACACTTCACTCCCTCATCCAAGTCACTGATAAAGACATTGAAGAGTATAGGTCCAAAGATGGAGGCTTGCGAGAAACCACTGCCCATGTCCTTCCAGGTGGATACCGACCCAACCACCACCACTCTCTGGGTACGACCCTCTAGCCAATTTGCCACCCACTGGCCTGCGTAATCATCCAAGTCACAGCCTCTTAACTTGTTCACCAGTATGGGGTGGGATATCACCCCATACTGCAAATCTTGCGAATCATGTTTGCAAACCTAATGGTGCTAACATTGTGTGGCACTATTCCAAGAATCTCAAGCATGCCCCAGGATGTCATGATACCTTGGCTGAGAATTATTGGGTTCACCAGTAGCTTGTCCTTCCATCTTACCCATTTCCAGTTACTCCTCAGTCAGCAGTCAGTCTCAGCTGACTTTTCGAGACAGATGCCAAAGGGCTGTTAACAAGAGGAGCCAAATCAGAATTCTTGAACAGGATTAACTTTTCTGCAATTAATAAATCACAAGTAATGAGCATGATAAAGTCCCTGGAGCTTTCTTTGCAGATGCTCCAACAGCTGAGCTCAGCAGGGAAACTGGTGACTTTTGACCTCTGCCCTCTTTCAGGATCCTCAGCCAGTAGAGATCCAGCACCACATTACAAAAACAGATGCAAGTCATAACACGCACTTCTTTCCTGGTTACCAGGAGAAACATAGATCAGCAAGTCAAACACATGCATTACATCATACCTCAATGCATGGAAAGTGGGCCAGATTGGTACTGGGGAAGTTATGACCTGTTCTATCCAGTGTGTACAAAAAAAGGGTGAATTATACTGGGAGGAATATCCAGCTGTAAGAAACCTAGAGCTCTCTTCCGTGCTGAACCCATATTCTGGATGTGCAATTCAAACACAAACAAAAGACATGGTAGGAACATTTGAAACATCAATTTGACTTTTAAGGGAAGCCAGCCAAGGAACCAGCTGTGGCCTGCTTGCATTATTTTGTTTATGGGGTATCTGGGCTTCAGCTTTCCTCCACCTCTCCAAGTTATTACTGAATGCTGACCTTCCTGTTAGTCAGGGCACCGTGCAGTGTGGTAGCCATGGAAGATTGCATGGTTATAGGTTATAAGCGATTTTCCAACCGGAGTAGCAGTAAACCAATAGCACAAGGTGTCCACGTACCACTAAACTTCAGGGCTTGTATATATAGGGTCATTCAAGACAGTCAATCTGAATGAACTGAAGAGATGAATTTAAAGTCTATTAGTTAAAATATATAAAACCCCTTATGGACTTTCTAATTCAGAATGAGAGTGCCCTTAATTTGATTTAGTTTAATTTCTTTCCAAATTAAGTTAAATTGATGATGGCCACTTCCTTTCTGAACACAGGAGTCCACACAGTGCAATTAATGCAATTTAACTAATCTGCTTTAAAAGTGAAATAGATTGATTTTTCACAATGTCCCTATGTAGAAAAATAACCTCTAATTCCTGCAAACCTTCCTCCCCTGAGAAAAGTCAAGCTGGTTTGAAAATGGGATGAACAGTCTTGCAAAAAGTGCTAGAGAAATGTTGTCTTTTTGTCTAAATGTTGATGGAAAATGTTGTCCATATTTCCACTTTGTATCCACATAGTAATGGCATTTTGAAAATCTTGAACCCCTGGGCTTTGACTCTAAGCTGTATATGTGATTACCCCTACCTTCTCCAAAAAAGTTTGAACGTGAGAAAATCAGATTTGTTTTGCAATGAACATTCAAGTTAAATGATACATTCAAGTCCTGTGAGCCTGTGCGAATTGGTATGGCTATGAAAATGGCCCCATAACTGGAGCCTGCACTTGCCACTTTCCGTCACATTTTTCTGTTGTAATTGTACGTGGCCAGGTGCTGAGTATTGCAGCTCCTGTCCTTTAAGCAAATACTAGAGAAATAATTCCATCGACTGTAGTTGGTCTCCTCAAGTGCTTAAAATTAAACACAAACTTAAGACTGTTGGACCAGGATCAAAGCACTAAGCATCTTACAGGATGTGGCTCAGACTGATCAGTTAAGAGGACAGGATTCAGGGGACCATTAGGTGCATGAATATGTACTCCTCAAACCTGATGCAAATGCACAAAAACAATGATTAAGCCGCAAGAGAGCATCACATTTGAGAATATAATACTAATATAGTGCTAGAAGCTTATACAAAAAGTATCACTAGATCTCAGAATAATATAAAAATAGATGAGCATTATCATTTCTGTTCTACAGATGAAAAACCAGGTACAAATATGTGTAAGAGACTTGACCAGGGTTGCACAGGAAGTCAGTAAAAGAGCCAGCAGCAGAACCCAGCTCTCCTGCTTCACAATCTAATGCTCTCTCTGGTGAGTCACACTGCCTTGCAGTGTTTTTAGAAAGGAAACCCTGCAAAAATCAGGAATCATGGAGGTGGAAGGTGATGCCCAATAGTTTATAGCTGGAGTGGGATAGCTGAATTGAGCCCTGTTGGAAAGCTCCTTATACATTTTCCCAATCTGGAGTGTGTGTCAGAGGGATGGCATTCAGTCCTTTGCTTCTTTGCTTAGAGACCTACTTGTGGCAGCCTTTTTTGTTCAGGGCTCCAATACACTGCTGCAATCCCCCAAAATGATGGATTAATAACAACACCCTTTCGGATTATAATTTGGGTCCTAGTTTATAAAATATCCTCTTTCTGTACCAAATACATTGCCGGATCTTCAGCAGCAGCCAAAATCTCACCATTCTTTTTGTTTCATCTATCTGTTTCCAGTCGCATGGTTCAAAGAGCGGGGACTGTGCCTTTGTGTCTGTGTTTTGTATAGAACTGCATCCCCTGTCTGTCCTCCATAAATAATAAAATGTGATTTGAAAGCAAGTGAGCCCACAGTGCAGGGATAAGAATGATTGGATTGAATTATCAGCCGCCTGGAAAAGTCTTTACAGTTCCATACACCAACCTTTTGCAAAGTCAAATGCCGCAGCTGCATATACAAGTAGGATTGTTTACAGACTGCTAAAATGAGATCCAGCAAAGCAGTTTAAGCCTGTGTTTAACATGTCCATTTGCTTTCAGGGAGATTATCAATATGCTTAAAATGAAGTACATATTAGAACAGGAGTGCTCAGCATCTGGCCCGTGGGTAAAATGTGGACCACAGAGCCATAGATATCTAGTCCACGGCGCTCCCCATGGATTGGGAAATTTGGAAGCAGGACAGTTGTGGCAATAAATGCAACCACCCTTCCCCTCTGCCAAATTCCCAAACCCTGAGCCCCATGCAGGTTAGGGCCAGGTCACGCCCCTCCCTCCACCCCCATATTGAATGAGGCTTGGCCACACCCTCTCCGGGGCTGGGCCATGCCTCTTTAACCCCATGGGGCTGAGTTGGAGCTGGCTCATGAAGCTTTTTCCCTCCCTGTGGGGCCAGGTCAAGTTCCCTTCCCCCTCACGGGGCCCTGAGCCTGGGCCATGTCCCATTTCTCCTGAGGGGCCAGGCTACAACCCCTCCACTGCAGGGATGAGCCATGCCCCTTCCCCTTCATGGGGCTGTGATTGGCCTGACCCAGCCCCTTCCTTCCTGACCCCACTGACGATGTGAAGGGGGTGCATGCGGGTGCACCCCCTGAGATTGGCCATGCCCCCCCTGAGAGAAGCACCACCATCACTTCTGGGTTTGCTGCCAGCACTTCCAGTTTTGCTGTCAGTGACTGGCTGCTGGGGGACCCCCCCCACAGTTGGCAATCAGCTGCTGGTGCCACCTCCCCACCCCCCACATATTAGGAGGCACCAGTGGTCCATGCCTGACCGTGCTGTGCAAGTCTGCGGCCCAATCCTGCCATGCAGCATTGGTCTGGTTGGACGTAATCCCATCATACCACAGTAGCCTGGCCACTGCCCCAATCCATCACATGGCAGTGGCTCAGCTCGGACCCAATCTCACCACACAGCAATGGCCTATCTGGGGGCCACTCCTGTACTATGGCAACAGCCCAGCTGGGGCCTGATGCACACGTATGGGGCCAGCACCCAATCCCTCCATGGCAATCCAGCTGTGTGGAGAATGGCAATTTGGTAGTGGGGGAGCAGAGGCAGTATTAAAAGCCATCACTCCTCAACAATCAGATTTGCAGACCCACAAGGATAAAATGGATAAAAATGGCTTCACAGGCCGGATCTGGCCCATAGGCTTGGGGTTGAGCTCCCCTGTCATAAACCATGCATGCCTTCCTATGGACATTACAAAAGCTCCCCCAGGAATGAACTCATCGAACCATTTAGCAAATGTTATAAAAGGTGAAAAATCCCCCTGAAACTAGTGGCCCATAGGGTGGCATTGTCACAGCACAGCAGTTTCTATAGCCAACAAGGGGATGTTGTGGCTGGTATCTTTATCTGACTGCCCAGCCTGAGTTACCACAGTCCTATTAGCAGGTGGGTCGGCTGCGGGTAGCCATTGCTGCAAGTTTGGAGAAAGATTTACACTTAGGTCTCTGGAGTCCTAAAGGATTCCTTCAAGACTCTTTTACTACACCTGCAGCCATCAAATAAACCAATGAACAGAATATTAATAAAAATCGCGCAGTTAACTGACACTTGTTTCACAGAATATGTTTGTGGTTGGACAACGAACAATAAACTTTATTTGTGGATCACTAGGCAACCTATGCAGACCCTCGGTCTGTCTCTAACTAATTAAATGAATTGAAGGATCATCTCTCAAATTAAGGTGTCCTTTCCAAACTAAAACTTCTGTCACCACAAAGGGTATCTGGAAAGTCATAAGGTTTTTTTTCCATTGAGAAGCAGTTTTGTCCAGGTTCATTTCAATTGTTCATGACTCTCCCAGGGAAAACATTTTTTAGGTCATGCTTGACCTTCACGCTCTCCACCCTCAAATACCCATCTAATATTTCATCTAATATTTCTCAGGCCCTCTTCTTCCACAAGGAATTTATCTGGGTTCCAAAGAGTCACATTATGTGAAAAAAATGTGACATGTCAGATTTAAAAAGATTTTAAGAGCTATTTCTGCTAAGATCCTAGGATTCACCCTTTTAAAATAGACTTACCATGGACTTTATGTGTTTCAAAGACTTTTATAGAGTTGCCCACTGGGACTTGTTGTTGTGTGGGATGTATGTGTGTGTGTGTAATATATAACAAGCAGGCTTCAACTTCATGTCCCAATCTGTCTGCAGTGCAGTATCACAGTAAGAGAGCTGAGTGCTTGTGCTCCACTCACCCTGACTTTAAACCTCCTGACACGAGTTTCAGATTAGAGAGAACTCACATATGGATTATGACCCAAGATGATCGGCCTTTCAGACAAGATTTCATTCTGCCTATTGTTACCAAAAAAGTATCACAGACAGTTGCAAGCACTGATTTAATCTATAACAGGGGATTGAAAGAGAAAAATGTGACAGGACCCTGGCATTTGCGGAAGGAAACCACCCTGCAAATGAAACTTGTTTCTTCCA
>JAGPOW010001338.1:5160113-5182377 GCA_030014935.1 Caiman crocodilus
GGGTGGCTAGGACGTGGAACCAGCTTCCTAGGGAAGTTGTTCTTGCTCCTACCTTGGGCATCTTTAAGAGTAGATTAGATGGGTACTTGGCTGGGGTCCGGTGACCCTGGCACTCGTTCCTGCCATTGGCGGGGGGTCAGACTAAATGGCCTGCTCTAGGCCCCTTCTGACCCTAGATACTATGATACTTTTTAGAAAGCTAATGTGGGGGGAGGCCTTCAAGGGCCATCATTTCTGAACAGTGGCATACAATGGAGTGGGGAGGGGTTCACACCCGGGCGCTGGCCTGGTCAGGAGGCACTGGCTGGGCTCTCCAGGGTTCCCTGGAGGCACATCTGGTTTTGCCACTGATGTTTCTAGGCTTGGTGATTGGCAACCGGGTGACACCCCCCCCCCCACTCAGTGATTGATCATGGACAGGGCGGTGGGGGGGTTGTGCAAATGCAAGTATTGGACCCCAGGCATCAGAGACCCATGGTACACCACTGGTTCTGAATGACTCCTCCATAGTAGTGCATGCCAGGAGGAGCCAGTGATTTCGAATGATCTCTGTGGCTAGAACCTGGTCTCTGAAGAAAAGGAGAAAACCCCAGCTTAAGTGCTTTAGTTGCTGGGCCTGGCCACTAGACTGAAAAGGAGGGGTTTTCTTGAAGGATGGTACCTCTCTGAGGAATGAGGCCATCCCATGTCAAGTAAGCAGAAGATCTGCCTGCCCTGAAGGTTCAGCCAAATTCAGGATCCACAAGGCGCTAAGGACACCGGGAGAAATTGTATTCTGGAATTTGCTCTTCCATGCACAATCTATGGGAAAATGAAAAAGTCCTTTGCTAAGGATGTGTCCACTGCTTTCCTACCTTGTTGTGTAACTAGGAAATGAGAATTCACACATCCCGATAGACTCAGATAGGAGGGATTTGTCATTAAGTAACCAGGCTTAGGAAAGGCCCAGCTCAGGCATCGAAGCAGCTGGGCAGCAGGTCCTACTGCCCAAGAAAACATGGGATCCATCCCTGGGAATGTGCCTGAAAGAACAAGAGGTAGGAGCAGAGATAAGTAGACTTAGAGGCATGTGAGTTTTAATGGGTGGATCCCATTCATGGTACTTTCGGAGAGGAGGTTTGGGCCAAGCTGTGACGCAGAATAGCACATGAAAAAGTGAGAGAAGACACAAAAGTGAGTCATTTCAATACCTTCATAAAGCTTATGTCACACCCAATTTGCTTCTCCTGGATTATTTTCCATGGAGAGCCCGGCTCTGTGTTATGATAGTCATTTTGCCAATTTTTCACCTTTCTTTGCCTGATCTGCTGTTCTGCTTCCTACTCCCCAGTTTGTATTCCCTGCCTGGTCTTCTGCTTTGCTTTCTGCTTCCTGCCCCACACTCCCTGCTTGATAGTTTAATTTCTCTACATCCGTGTCACTAAATGTCTGACTATTCTTCTCCCTGTTCCTTTCCAATCCACTTTGTAGCAGCAAACTCTCAGTGAGTAAAAGAAAAGGATCAAATTCGGCGAGAAGACAATGGACTTTGATGAACCCTATGAGAAAATTGCACAACAAGTGAATTCCTATTGTGCGATTTCCACAGAAGACAAGCAGACCAAACCCATTTGTATAAAATGTGACCCAGTATTGTTACCAGAATAGATTGGCTATGCTGAGGAAACACTCAGAGCAATGATTTTAGGGCACTGAAAAACCTTTTCTGAAGCACAGAGATCATTTAAACCAAAGACAAATTTGTACAGGCCAAGGAGGAGGCTTCGTGGGGTGCCTGCAACTAAGTTATCAGGTGTATTCACCCCACTGAAGTGCTTATGTTCTGACGTGAGCCTGCAAGAAAGAAATGGATTTGAGTTTGCCATTAGCAGGGCTGATGAGCTACCCTTGATGTCTTATAAAAGGAAGAGTGATCACAGTGTCAGAAGTCACCTTTAAGTCAAAAATACACCCCATACTGAACAGCCTCTTCTCCACAACACCCTTAATATGCTCAGCAAATTTAAGCAGAGCAGTGAAGGGAGAAAGGCGGCGGAGGTCTAAAGCAAGGCTGATATTCATTAGGATCATCACCCCATACCTCCTGAAGGATGCAATGCAGAAAAGCAAATGCATCCTACTAAGTATATAAAATGGCCAGGTGCGTCAAAATAAAGTAGCAGTTTGTTATTTTAATCAGCTCTGCAGATAGCACTTCCATCCTGTGCGACCTTTTTTTCATTTTGAAAGTCAGAGATAAAGTATTTAGACATACATGAAGGCGGAGATATGAGATTATTATGTGCACTATTGCCTTATGCCATTTTTCTTGTCATATTGTCTTGTTATTCTTTTTCTAAAAGCCTTAGTATTTGCTATGTCCCAAGTGTAAAGTGGGAAAGATGTCCTCTTTACAGGTCACTGAGGTCCTTTGGGGAAAATGGAGACAAAACTTCACTATTTCTTGAATCTTAGCACGAGATGTCCTAAATCAGTTAAGGCATCCTTAAATAAGGAGCTGACATTTAACAAAGAAACCTCTGTCCCCATCTATGGTACATAAATGTTGGGTTTTATATGAATACACTTAGGGAGAGAGTTCACAAAAAAGCCACCAAAACGATTTGAGGAGTGAAGAAAGTGCATTACAATGAGAGCGTATCTGATTATCTTGTCAAATTGAATATTAAGTGGCTTGATCAGGGCATGTAGGTGGAGAGAAAATACCAGGCACCAAAGAGTTCTTTACTACACTGCAGAAAGACCTGGAAGCTGAAGCCAGGCATTCAAATTAGGATCAAGATATGACATTTTTATTCCTGGGAGCAGTTAACCATGGTAACAAATCACCAGTGTTAAGTCTTACATACTTCATCTCTTGATGCTTTTCAGTCATAACTGGATGCCATGCAGGAAGGTATACACCAGTCAGACATAAGTTATTGGGCTCAATGCTGGACACCTGGTCACCTGGTTCATGACATATGCTATTTAGGAGGTCAGAGGAGAAGATTGACTAGACTCTTCTGGCCTTAAATTCTTGACCATATGAACAGAGTGGCTAACTGTCCATAAATTTATAGGCAGCACATAGAAATTAGAGTAAAACGATGCTTGTCCATAAAATCTAAATGCACTGGAGCTGTCCATAAAAAGCTAAGCAAAAATTATCTTGAAGGACAGATGAAGCACAGCAATGTCACCTGCTATCTGAGTAGGAGTACATCATCCTACAGGAAGCTCTTGTCAGGGCTTTGTGGTCAAGGGAGCCGGAGGAGTCCCTTCCACCCTGTCCAGCCATGTGCTACTGCTGCTTCCGTTTGATGGTCCCCTGTCGCTAACAGCTTCTGACCTCAGTGATGCAGGAAGGGGGCAGCACGGTTGGGGCAGAGCTGCAGGCTGGAAGGAGGAAAAGCAGTGGGTGGGCATCCGTGTTGGGATGGGGGGAGCAGTGCCAGTAGGAGTTAGGCTGGATGGGTGGGCTGTGGTGGGGGATAACCATGCACAGTGTGATCAGAGTGGTCTCTAGGAATGTAAGTGACCCGTGAGGTAGGACCAGTATAATGTAAAAATAATTGTTGCAATCAAGCAGGGTTGCAAACCCAAGGAAAAATAAAATCAATGACCTACAATTTGCAATTGTTTACTAACAACCAAACTCGTTGACTACTGTTGGTGTTAAACCCCAGATTTGAACCCTGCTCTTGTCACTGCCATCTAGGACTTGGCAAAAGAGTTCCATCTGCTTCATGTAAAACATACATCAGAAAATATAAATATCAGTAAAAAGTTGGCTGATTGTCAGTAAAAAAAAAATCTTGAGTTGGCAATCCTGTCTAGAACCACACAGAACTGATTAAATTCATTAATTCTTGCCCCATCATGGATCAGTCCCAGTTTGATCCCAGCTAGCTCATTCCCAATTTTAAGGTGAAGTTGTACATTTCACTTAGACCAAAGACACTTGAGATACAAGCATCCACATGTTAATCCTCATCACCTAGTGCTAAGTGCCCTCTGAGCATCTCTGACTTACAGCACTACAGGCAAGGCTTAATTCTGGGCCAGGCTACCCATCTCATGCTAGGGTAGCTTCAGTCTGCTCCATGGAGATAAAATCAACAACTTGCAGTCCTCCAGCAACCCAGGATGCACACTTCTCCCAGCCTCCTGCCCCTCCACCCCTGCCCAACCCCCCCAAGTATGGACAGAGCCCAGGCCTCTTGGCTTCTAGCCACACCCCTGCTTGCCATCCCTCTAGTGACAACTCATAGCTATGCAGGCAAGAAACAATATTAACCTTTAATGTGTGACTGCTCACAGCACATTCTAACTTTAACGGTGCTTAACACTCCACTGATTGAGTATAGTCTAAATGTAATGTGCAACTTCACCCGTATAATTTATAGATTTATAGATGCCAGGGTTGGAAGGGACCTCAATGGGTCATTGAGTCTGACCCCCTTCCTGTGGCAGGAGAAAGTGGGAAAAGTACTGGAGTCATGTGACCTCAGCTAGGTGCTTGTCCAGTCTCTTCTTGGAGACCCTCAAGGTAGGAGAAAGTGCTACCTCCCTTGGAAGCCGATTCCAGATTCTGGCAACCCTTATTGTGAAGAAGTTCTTTCGGCTGTCCAACCTAAATCTACTGTCTATCATCTTGTGGCTATTGTTCCTGGTTATTCCAAGGGGCGCTAGATAAACAGAGCATCTTCTATTCCCTGCTGCCCCCACCCTGGTGGATTTGTATACCACCACAAGATCCTCCCTCAGCCTTCTCTTGCAGAGGCTGAAAAGGTCCAGGTCCCTCAGTCTTTTCTCATGAGGCCTTCCCTGCAGGCCTCTAACCATATAAGTGGCCCTCCTATGGATCCTGTCAAGGTTGCCCACATCCCTCTTGAATTGCAGCACTCACAGCTGGATGTAGTACTCCAGCTGTGGCCTGACCAGTGCCACATAGCGGAGAAGCATCACCTCCCAGTGCCTGCTCGTGATGCACCTGCTAATGCATGACAACACGTGGTTAGCTCTGCTAATTACTTTATCACATTGATGACTCATGTTCCTCTTGGAGTTGACAATGACTCCAAAAACTCTTTCTGTTGCTGTGCTGCTGAGAGGGTCATCCCTCAGCATATAGGCACGCTGGTGATGCCCTCTCCCTAGGTGCAGCACCTTGCATTTGTCCTTGTTGAACTGCATCCTATTGTTCTCTGACCACTTCTCTGACCTGTTCTGGTCCACTTGGATTTGATTTCTTCCCATCAGTGTGTTTATTTTGCCCCATAGTTTGGTGTCATCTGTGAATTTGGACAGAGTGTTTTCCATGCCCTCATCCAGGTCGCTGATGAAGATATTGAACAGCGCCAGCCCAAGGACCAAGCCTTGGGGGACTCCACATCCTACATCTTTCCAGATTGATACAGTATCATCCACCACCACTCTCTGGATAAGACCCTTAAGCCAATTTGCCACCCCCGTGACCATGTAATCATCTGTGGCACAGCCATTCAATTTGTTTATGAGAAAGGATGGGACACCATGTCTAAGGCCTTCTTGAAGTCCAAGTAGATGACATCTACCTCAACTCCTTCATCTAAACATTTCGTGACCTGGTCATAAAAAGAAACAAGGTTAGTCAGGCAGGATCTACCTGCTCTGAACCTGTGCTGGTTGCCCTTCAGCATTATATTACCAGCTGGACTCTGACAAATGTGATCCATGATAATTTTTTCCAAGGGCTTTCCCCAAGAATAGAGGTGAAACTAAGTGGTCTATAGTTATCTGGATCCCTATTTTGTCAATGCTCTTGAGCTTTAATGCCCCAATAACTAATCTGCTAAGGCTGACTTCAGTGTGCTTTCTGAAGTCTAGCACTTCTTCCCTGCTGGTTAGTTCACCCACCCTTTGCTGGATAGTGAATTCAAACAATTGATGATCACTATACCCTAGACTACCTTGTACCTGCAGATCCCCCACCAGGCCACCCCCTGCAGCCAGCACAAAGTCCTGAGCGGGACTGTGACAGGTTGCCCTCTCCAGCACCATCTTCCAAGTCATCCGCGCCTTACGTGGGGCACCCTTGGAGTCCTCTTGGACCCCTGCTGTCCTGCTCTAATCTCTCCTGCCATGTCTTGCTGGAATTAGTATGCAAGCAGGAGACTGCCAATTATATTAGGTATGGTGGGGTCTCTCCAACGATGGACTGATCCTCTTTTTTCCTCTAGATAGGCTTCTCTATCCAAACCCACGAAACATGGTTAGACTCTGAGGCATTAGCTCTAGCTCTTCCTTCCAGTTTCTGGAGGCTCTTGGCCCCCTTTTCTGCTCCCTTCCAAGGCATGGCACCCCCTTGACCCAGAGGGAAGCATGCTGGCCCTCCAGCCAAAAAGGCCACAAGTCCAAAACCCGGGCATGACCCACCCAGCCAAACACCAGAAAAAAATACACACCCGCACCCCACCCCAGTGCTCCAGGCTTCCCTGGCCCTTTTAATATCTTCCCAAAATGATGCCCTTACTGGCACCCGACAACTGTTTCCCCACTCTCCCTGGGGCTTCTCACTGCCCACACTCACTCTGGGTCTTCTCCGCAACACTGCCCCCTCTCTGGGATTGGGGTCTCTGCACCCCCAGTGCTGCACCCTTGCTGGCACTGGGGTTCCCACACTACTATGAGTCCCCTATGAGGCCCCCTCCAACCCCTAATAGCCTCACCCAAACCACCAGTAACAAACAGCAACACAAACACAAGCCCCTGGGCTATAACACAAACAGAATCTGCCCAGCTATAGTCACGCTCAAGCCTACCAGGGTTCTTCATCCCGCAGCAGTGTCAGACGTTGCTCCTGCCTCAGGTTTCTCCTCTCCTCCATGACTGAGAGCTCCTTCCTCCTTGGCTACTGGTAGCAGAGCTGCTGCTCAACCCAGGGTTTTTATAGTCCTGCCTCTTCCAGTCATCTGACTATCCATCCCAGTTCAGCAGTTAACCCCTTCCTCCCCAGCCCTCTGTGCCCAGAAGATTCTGGCCTTGTAGGAGCACATCTTCTTCCTCGTGACAGGGTTAGTGTTCCCTGTCACAGGGACCATATACCTCCTGCATTAGGTGGTGGTCCTGCATGCAGGTTAAGAACCAATGTGAGTAGGTTGTTCTGGCTGACTGATCCTCCCAGCAGATGTCAAGGTAGTTTAGGTCACCCATGACAACTGTATCTCTTGACACTAGGGCCTCTGATTGCTTCTCAGAGAATTCCAGGTCTAGCTCATCATCCTGGTGTGGCGGTCTATAGTGGACCCTGACTACCAAGTCCCCTTCCCCACCAACCCCCTTGTATCCCAACCCGCAGTACCTCAGTTTGGCCCTCCATTGATCCCATCTTGGTTATAGAAGATGTGCATTGCTCCTTAGCATAGACAGCAACACCCTCCCCTTTTTCCCCCCAACTCTATCCTGTCTGTACAACATATAACCTTCAATGCCTACCATCCAATTGTGAGTAGGGTCCCACCAGGTTTCAATTAGCCTAACCAGGTCAAGGTTGTTGCTTGCAAGCACGAGTGCAAGTTCCTCCTGCTTGTTCTCCCTGCTCCTAGCATTAGGGTAGAGACATTTAAGCCCCACAATGGGTGCCCTAGAAACCCCCTTATTCTGATGTCTATCAGACCCCTTAGTGCTTACCTGGGATGATCCAGGACACGGCCCATGGCTTTCTGATTCTAGGTTCTTGTTGTCCACTGCATCTCCATCCCCCAACAAACCTGGTTTAAAGCCCTTTGCAGATCAGCCAACCTGTAAGAGAACAGACTCTCACCTTTAGAAGAAGGATGAAGACCATCTCATCCCAGGATACCTCTCTCATGGAAGTGCAGATCATGGTTGTAGAAACCAAAACCAGCACGATAGCACCAACTCTGGAGCCATAGGTTGACTTCTCTGATGCAGGCATCTGGGTGTTGACGGCAACTGCTGACCGCTAATTGGCTTGTGGTAGTCTGGTAAACCTTCAAAACCATTTCCTGTCTATTTAAAAATTGGCTGAGAGATGTTTCTTGAGTAGATCTTATACACTGGGTTGTTTAAACAAGGGGGGGCAACATTTTTGGTGGACATGCCACAAATTAGCCCCATATCTTTCCCAAGTGCCATTTCACTCATTTTTCTCTGCCTGATCCACTTGTCTGCTTTCTGCTTCCCAGTCTGTATTCCCTGCCTGGTCTCCTGCTTTGCTTTCTGCTTCCTGTCTCATGATCCCTACCTGATCTTTTGCTCTGCTATATGCTGCTTACAATATCAGCTGCCAGGCTGCCAGTCCCCTACCTGAGTGGCTAGGTGCCATACACAGTTTCTGTGCCACTTTAATACCTTGTGCCACAGGTTGACCACCCTTGGTTTAAACATACTTAGGGCAGTGGCATACTTTTATCTATTATCTAACATGATCAGAAGCCCATATGCAATGTAAACATTTTGCTGTTAGACACATACAGTTTTCTTGACCAGTTATTGCATATTTCTGTCTGATTTTATCATACTTTTTTTTTTGACACAGCTGCTGCTAGGCAAACTATTGCTTGCCAGAGAAGCACGGGTGTTGATGGATAAACTCTTCTTCATCAATAGCTGCCCTTGTCTCAAAGCAGGCACAATCTATTCCATCAGCAGCTGCACTTGTGTGATACAGCTCCAGGGATTATCTCTGTTAAGATTCACACCCCTTGCCCAGCCCCTATTCACTGTTTATTCATTAAAAGGTACAGGAAATGAATGCACAAAATCTTCTCTGTGAAATGATTGAGACTGTGACACGTGAAATAGACTTGATACAAAAGCACAAAATCAAAGACTGAGAAGTTAAACCATCAAAGATCTCCTCCCACTACTTCTTCAACACAGATACATAATTTATTGCTATCTCTCTTACCACATGCCATACACTGAAACCTTATCTCTTCTCACATTTTCCCATCTCTCTTTACTACCCTATCCCCTGGCAACACAAGAAACTATTAGGGACATTGAACTGGGAAAGACCTCCTAAATCACTGACCCCAGCTTCCTCCTCTCACAAGCAAACATGTCCTATCAATTCACCAAACATGCCCATATAATCATGTCCAGGGTATTTTTTTTTAATTATTATTATTATTTTTAAAGGGACCTGTGGTGAGACATGATCTGAGGGCCAAAGCTAATATCAATAGGTTTGGTCTCTGGTACAAAACTGTTGGTAAGATGTGTGTCATTGGGAAGAGGAGTAAAAAAGGCAAGGACTCTCAGGTGGCATAATTCTTTCTTTTCCTTTCTGCAGTTTTGTGTCAGGTAAGGAGTATGTCCCCCATGCATAATTAGTGGAAAAAAAAAATCAACATTTGAATCTTAAAATTAGTTACTATAATTGGGAAACTATCTATGAAGCTTTTTGCTCTCTGTTTCACCTTCATTTAAGACCATCTCCAAGTGCAGAGTTCTTTGGACATTTTGCTCTTAGGCTACAATACAACTGTCACAGTGGAAAAGCATACCCCATTATTTCTCATAAAGACTTCCTTTTCATTCTGTCATGTTTTGACTAAAACATAACTTAGGCTGAAATGATCTCTTTGTAAAGTATACAGAGGAATGGGATAAGGCTGTGTATACATAAGTAACCACAGTCATGACTTTCATAGCTACCTACAACACAAAGTAGGCAATCTTTTTTGGGGGGAAAAAGCTCAACTTCAATTTTTTTATACCAATATTTCTGGGAGTAATCTAGCCCTAAAGACAAAGATAAAAAATAATTAACATTTATAGTGCTGTGTTCAGTCACACCATGCACACAAATTTCTTGGAAGAGCCACTCTTGGGAAGTTCCAATACAACTGGAGTTGCAGCTAGCAAGGGACATGGAGGCTAACAGGAATGGTTTGTACAAGTATGTCAGCAACAAGAAAAAGATCAGGGGAGGTATGGGTCCCATCCTGAATGAGAGATGCAACCTAGTGACAGATGATGCAGAAAAGGCTTAAGTACTCACGTCTGTCTTCACAGGCAAGGTCAGTCCCCAGACTACTGCAACTGGCAGCAGGGTTTGGGGAGGAGATGAGCAGCCAACAATGGTGAAAGAACAGGTTAGGGTCTATTTAGAAAAGTTGGATGTGCACAAGTCCATGGGGCCAAATGTAATGCATCCTAGGGTCCTGAGACAGTTGGCTGGTGTGATTAGAGAGCCAATGACCATTTTCTTTGAAAACTTTTGGTGATCAGAGAAGGTCCCAGATAATTGGAAAAGGGCAAATATAGTGTCCCTCTTTAAGAAAGGGAAGACAGAGGACTAGAGAACTACAGACCAAACAGCCCCACCTCAATCCCTGGAATAATCATGGAGTAGATCCTCAAGAAATCTTTTTTCAAAGCAGTTCACCAGTGGATGTGATAAACCTTGACTTTAGCCAGGCTTTTGATAGTTTCCCACAACATTCTCGCAAGCAAGCTAAGGAAGTATAGGTTGGATGAACAGATTGTAAGGTGGTTGGAAAACTGAATGGATCATCTGGTTCCCAGGGCAATAATCAATGACTCACTATCTAGTTGGCAGCCAGCATCAAGTGGAGTGCCCCAAGGGTCAATTCTGGGGCTAGTTTTGTTCAATATCTTCATCAACAACCTGGAAGATGGGACAGAGTGCACCCTCAACAAGCTTGCAGGTGACAACAAGCTGGGGGGAGTAGTAGATACACTGAAAGAAGGGCTATGATTCAGAGATAGCTTGACAAATTGGAGGCTTGGACCAGGAGAAATTTTGTGAGGTTCAATAAAGAGCAGTGCAAAGTCCTGCACTTAGGATACAATAATCCTATACATCGGTAGAGGTTGGGGATAGACTAGCTAAGCAGAAAAGGACCTCAGAGTTACAGTGGACAAGAAGCTGAATATGAGCCAACAGGGAGCCTTGGTTGTAAAGAAGGCTAACAACATAGTGGGCTGCATTGGTAGGAGTGTTGGCAGCAGATCAATGGAAGTGATTCTTCCCCACTACTCAACACCGATGAGGCCACATCTGAAGGACTATGTTCAGTTTTGGGTCCCCCCCCCAGAGAAGGGATACAAACTGGAGAGAGCCTAACAGAGGGCCACAAAAATGGTTAGGGGAATGGTGCACGTGACTTGTGAGGAGAGGCTGAGGGAGTGGGCTTATTTAGTTTAGAGACGAGTAGGCTGAGAGGAGACTTACTAGCAGCCTTCAACTCCCTGCACGGGGTTTGCAAAGAGGATGGAGCTGGACTGTCCTCAGTGGTGGCAGATGACAGAAAAAGGAGCAATAATTTCAAGTTGCAGCAAGAAAAGTTTAGGTTGCATATTAGGAAGAACTTTCTCACTAGAAGGATAATTAAACACTGGAACAGGTTACTCAGAGAGGTTGTGAACTCTCCATCCTTGGAGTTTTTTAAGACTTGGCTAGACAAAGCCTTGGCTGGGATGATCTAGTTGGGGCTGGTCCTGCTTTGAGCAGGGGGTTGGACTACGTGACTTCCTGAGGTCCCTTCCAACCTTAATTTTCTATTACTCTACCTGCTAAAAATAGATGGAGAGGAGTGGAATTTTAAAAAATCTGTCCAGAAAATGTAGCAAAAAAATTAAGTGAATGACATTTCAGAGCAGAAATATTTATATTGAGCCACTGAAATGTAATTCTTCAAAAGCAACTGTATTCAAAGTAGTTGAGGATAACACATGGAAGTAAAAGCCTCAAGGGTAAACAGACAGCATTTAAAATGTTTATAATAGCCTTGGAAAGCATTTGGTATGCTGTAAAAATAAAATAATAAAAAAGTGAAATGCAATGATATATTAAGCAGAATATCTCTAAAATAAAATACAGTCATGTGGGATTAAATCCTGCATTTCCTACATAGGAATAAATAAAAAAAGGAGAACATTTAACAGATTCTCATTTTGGTTTCTTTGTTTTGTCTGAGTGAAAAGGGCCATTACTGCAGGCTTCTCTGTTTGAAGTAATCTAATCTACCTGCCAAACATATTTGTAATATGCCCATCATCAAGCTATGATGTTACTTGAAGCCCTGGAAAGGATAAGAGAATGCAAATGGTCAGGAAACGAAATCAGAGCTTATCGTTTGTGGCCTGTAACTAGGGACCTGCAGAAATTGGAGCTGCATGATCTTTGCAGAAACCGGGATTTCAGGTGGGTTTTGTGGAAAAGCATGGGTGCGGCACTTTGGCGGGATCCTTGAAAAAAACCTTAGTGAACATAAGACGCCTGCTCCCTCGGGGGGAGAAGTCCTTGTGGGCACTGTAGCTCAGCTGTGCAGCTCATCATGGGGTGGACAATGGATAGGGGGAACTACTGGCGTAGCAAGATGGCTGCCACCTCCACCCCTGTCTGCTGATTGGCTGTGAGGGCTATATAGCCTTGTCCTTCTCCAATCAGCAGCAATGGAACAGCCTTCCTAGCCAGTCAGCAGTGATGGATGAGCCCATGTGATGGACAGCCCTCACAGCCAATCAATCAGTGATGAGGGGTGGGGCCACCAGGACCCCTTGGCCAATCAGAGGTGTAGGGGTCCTAGTGCCCTCAGCCCATGAAAGTGACTGCCAGCCCAGGAATCTTGTGTGAAATCATCGGGCCGCTGCCTCGAGTTTGGGAGACCCTTCCCCAGAACAGTTCTGTGCTGTGATAGTTCCATGGGTTTTGTGCTGAGATCCTACTTGTATCGGATCACAGTGAGCACTAATGGCGCTCCTGCTGCCAAGACTAAGAGCACAACAAGCCTCAGGAGTCACGCCAGGGGCTTGCCTGGCTATACACCAACAGATTCAAGGAATGCAGTCAGACGTAAGATCACTGACGCAGTATGCTAATGAGAGGAACATGAACTCTCACCTTTTTTTGTTAGATTATTCTGTGACTTGTCCAAGCTTTTCCGCTATGCCCATCACACCATGGTTCGGAGATTCCAATACTGAAACAATTCTGGACACGTTCAAAACTCCAGGCATGAACACATGACACCATCCCATGGTTGTACTGCTGTTCTCCATTCTTGTAATGGAAATATTTCAGCCTCCCGTTGTGCAAATGCTGCAGGAGCCTGCATCTTGTCTGAACACAGGGTGGTTTCGACATCTGATAATGCACCGTGCATTTAGGGAGTATTCAGGGGGAGCATCAGGCATGCTCACTCTAAAACCAACATGGATTTACTAAGGTCTCATTTTAAGCCCATCCGCGCTGCCCTTGTCCCCTGAAAATAAAACGGTATTTCAAATGCACTATTTCCTGTATTCTTTTGTGGTGGTCAGGAATTAATGACACAAGACAATGTGTTTCCTTTCTGCCTGCTTCTATTATACGCGTCCTTTAGCTGTGTGGTAATATTCCATCTCCTGCATTATGGGTTATTTTCTCCTGTACGAAGGTCTTGAAATTTTGCTGCATTAAGTATCATCCACAAGAAGAGGTAAACTGTTATCAAATGCAATATTTTTGGAAAACAGAAAATTATGAAACAGGATAGAGGACACATGAGCTTGAAAGAAAGTGGCTTGTCCCAGCACCAGAAACAAAACTGAAGGGTAGGCCCCTGGAGTGGGTACAGGACTACTTCCCTTCATTCTGAATCTACGCACGGAAAATATGGGTCGTTATAGACGGCAGCTGAAAGTCCCTAGGTCCTTAGCCCAAGCTGTGGTCGTGCAGGCTTTTATCTTTAGAAGTTCCCCAGTTCAAACCCTCTGTGACAATGCAGAGGCGGTCATCTCAAAAGCATGTGACACAAATTAAGTGCTTTCCCCTGATTCGTTAGCATTGAGTCATTGCACTCTTACAGCCAAGCTCCTAGAGAGGACTGAATCCTGGAGCTTGTGGGAAAGGGCTTGATGAAGGTTTGGAAATAAGGACCTGCTAGGGCCACAAGGAACTGCTTTATTAATGTAAACTAGGTCACACATGTGTGACATGATTAAGAGCTGCAGATTACAGCCTCTGATGAATATTGTTGAAAAGGCACCAAGCACTGGAACTCCGCCATTTTTATTTTTTGGACATCTATCACTTTAATACTTGTTTTATGTATGTAAACCTCACCTCACTCCAAAATTACAGGTTTTAGTATTGTGTTTTCCTACTCCCTCCACAGTTATTTTGTAAGATAAAATCAGACAGAAATGTGCAATAACTAGATCTATAATCTAACATGATCAGAAGCCCATATGCAATGTATAGCTGAAGAATAAACCTTTTGCTGTTAGACGCATACAGTTTCTTCACCTTCTTTTTTTTCACACAGCTGCTGCTAGGCAAACTATTGCTTGCCAGGGAAACATGGGTTTTTGATGGACAACATTTTCTTCATCAGTTTTGGCTTGTAGACATGAGTATCCGTTGGCTTCTTTGTCAATCAGTTATAGTACTTAGAGGACTTAAGTGTCCATCTTGCTTGGAATTTCAGTGGGGTTTCAGGGTGAAGTCTCATTTTCCTTAAAAACCCTGAGCTTGGCTGTAGTGCCCAACACATTAGAACAAACTCAATAAATGTAGTGCCATTCACCAATGCAGAACCTCAGATCATAGAAAACAGACCTCCTCATACCCTTCTCATCTTGAGGAGCATTTACATCTTAAAAGCGTTTCTCAAGTGCAACATTCCTGTTGTCTCCTCCTGCTCTGTTTTCCCAAACCCTTAACTCAGGAGAGGCTTGAACAGAAGAATGCACTTTTATCTTGTTTCAAAGACTACCAAATTCAAATATGAATAGAGCTGAAAGAGCTCATTCCAAAACCTAAGAGGAGAAGTTAGATTTGTTTCAAGCAAATGATGCCCAAAATCGTGCCTAACATCTCTTTGCAACTAAGAATGTGGTCCAATAAAATACAACAAGCAAATTTTCCTTCTGGCATATACCCTGGGCCATCACAGGTACAACAATGCTACTTAAACATAACCTGATATATGAAAAATAGCGCTACATTTGTGTGTGCCGTGGAGAATAGGTGTCTGTGAGAAAAGCTAGTACATTTGCAACTGGGTTTTTTTTCTTCCTCTCTTAATCAGAACTGAAATGTTGGATCTACAGAGATGAGTTGCAAATGAGAGAACCATGCCTAAGAAAAGTAACATGCCTGAAAATGGAGCTACAATCCAAGGCTAGACTCTGATACCATTGTTTGCACTGAGAGGGATCTAACCCCATGACTAATAGAACTGGCCTGTTAAGGATTTTTAAAACACAGATGCTCTGATATGGTAACTAAGCACAGACAGCTCCTACCTTCCAGCCCTGACAAACAGCTATTTCTATAGACTCAGCGAGGCTTTTGCATTTACTTATTCTGGTTACACACCATTTTGTCACCTTTAAAGTAGCCTTCAAGATCTTTTTAGAAAGCTGTTATTCATGTCATGCATGCATGGGTCTTCTACAGACACCATGCATTCAATGCCCAGTGTAAAGACTTCTGAAAGCAATGCTAAATTGTGAAGAGATGCAAAGAAAAAGCATTTAAATGAGAAAGATTGCTGTGGTATCCAGAGAGTTCAGGTAACTTTGCTGCTATCGTTGTTGCTAATTATTGATTAGCAGGTTCATCATAAATCTTGAAGCTGACTTGTAAGAAAGTACAATTGGCTAGGAGGTGTTGGGTTTAACTACTAGCCTACTTCAATGTGTAATACTCTTGTCTATTAATTGTTTCTCAGCACTTCCAGTCAGTTATGGCTTCTCAGGATTATCTTGTGTCTATTGGCAGCAGTGGTGTTGATGGTCCCTCAAAGTTAAGGATGACGTCCATCAGGCTTGATGGGTCCTCAGGTAACTATGGAGCCTGATTGTGGTAGCACACATTCTTCAGAAATGGGGGCATATTGTTGCATAGGGGCATGCGATTCCCAGCCCAGGATTGGTCTCCTTCTCCTTTCTCTGCTGCCGTCGTTCCACCTTGGTATCAAGTCATTGGGCCTTGAAGTGGCGCCCACCTTGGTGGACCAGCTTGCTCCTCCCAGCCATTGGTGTCAATGCCTTCATGCTTGAGGGTGACCTTAAATGTGTCTTTGTATCATTTCCTTTGGCTGCCCTGTGAGTGTTGGCCAATGAAGAACTTGTAGAAGAGAATCTGATGAGGGTGGCAGTTCTTGGACATCTGGATGCAGTGGCTTATCCATCAGAGTTGATTTCTCAAGAGCAAGGCTTTGATGCTGGTGGATGCAGCTTCACGGAGGACGCTTGTGCTGATCCAGCAGTCCTCCCATTTGATCCCTAGGATTCAATGCAAGCACTGCTGGTGAAATCTCTCAAGGGTCTTAATGTAGCATCAGTAGATGGTCCAAGCTTCACTGCAGTAAAGGAGTCTGGTCAGCATGACAGCCTTATAAACCAGGACCTTTGTTGACTTTTGAAGCACTTTATTTTTCAAAGACATGTTATCACAGCTTGAAGAAGATGGCACTGATGAAGTTGACCCAGTGCTGGACTTCTTCATCAATGGTAGCCCATTGAGAGAGATGGCTGCTGAGATACGGAAAGTGCTCCACTTTCTCCAGAGCCTCCCTGTTGATGTAGCTAGTATGAGGGATGTTCAGGTGTCCTGAAGGGAGGGGAAGGGGGGGCTTTGGTGGAGAAATTTATTCTTGGTGACATTCAAAGACAGGCCAAGTCTCTTATACAAAGCATTGAAGAGATCTAGAGTCACTTGCACATCCTGTGCAGAGCAAGCCATCAAGCAGCAATTGTCAGTGAACTGAAGGTCATGGATGTCCTTGGTGGTGAGTTTTGTTTTTTCCCGGAAGCACCCAAGATTGAAAAGTTTCCCATCTGGTCGATACTGGATACTGATGCTGGATGGTCTTGGATGAGGTGGATGGTGATGGTCAGGTAGATGGTGAACAGTGTGGGGGCAATCACGCAACCTTGTTTAACTTAAATCTGGGTGCAGAAGGTATCAGTTCCAGATCTTCCACTCAGGATGGTGGTGGTCATATCATCATGCAGGAGTCTCATGGTGAATGGTGAAAAACTTCAACAGGCAGCCAAGGCATTGGATGGCCCACAGAGCTTCACAATTTAAGGAATCGAATACCTTGGTCAGGTCAATAAAGGTGAAGAACCATTCTTGATTTTGCTCTAGACATTTTTCTTGGATCTGCCTGGCAACAAAAACCATGTCCACAGTGCCTCAGGATGGTTGGAAGCTGTCTTGGGTTTCCAGATGGATCTCCTTGGCGACAAGATGAAGGCAGTTCAGGAGGCTGTGGGCCAGGATTTTACCCATAAATGGACAGGAGGAAAATCCCACTGTAGTTTCCATAGTTAGATTTGTCCCTTCATGTACATGGTCACAATGGTCACATTCTTGAGTTGAGATCCCCAAGGATGTCCTCTTTGTCCCAAAGGTGGATGATGAGCTGGTGGAATCGTGATGTGAGCCAGAAGCTGCCAAGATAGTAGACCTCTGTGGGTAAGCCCTTCATGAGTAGGTCCTTTTGCACTTCATCCTTTTTCTGATATCAACATTTCCCCATGTGCCCATCACAGCCATAATGCTGCTGCTGACACAGCTTGCAGAAGTGTTGTTCAGGCCAAGGAATCTTCTTTGTTTGGGGTGCAAGCTCTAATATATCAGTGTTGTCTATCATGAGTCCCTGCACACTATGACAATCAGCTGACTCTTGCAAGAACCTTTTATAGGTGCAGTTTTCACAGGGTGATTGGTGTAGGAATTTTACCTTCTTAGTTGAGGTATCAGAATGGGGAGAGGCTTCCGGTGGTGGGGTATGTTTTGTGTTTTGTTTTCTTAACGCTTGTTCTCCCTCTCTGGAACAGTCTGTAAGAAATTGCCCGTAAGAATAATGATATGCAGTATTTTTTTGTGTATTAAGGCAGCACAATGATGCACTTGGTCCATTAAAAGATATCACTTACAAAAATTCTTGACTCCTAGAAATAGCACCCATGCCATGACTATGCCACACATACAATATTTAAAAAATGGCATCTCATCAAGCCTGGTAGCCCAAGCTATAGCTTGTCATATCAACTAGCAAGAAATCAAGTCAGGAAAACCTGTTTGTGTTTCATCAAAAGGTTGTTGGAAGGGGTCCAGGAACCAGTTCTGCTTTGATAAATTAGCATGCCCTCATGGAAAGCTGTTTATCAGATTTCCTGATCATCAATAAGTGTAATAATTAATAATTGTGGGGTGCTTTGATTATCAGATAGAGGTGTCAGGAAAATAGTCTTTCAGAATATTCATTGCATCAGTATCATCACCAATAAAACCGTATAAAAATACATAATTTGGGCTATATGAATGATTAAGCAAGGCCTTTTTTGTTACATCTTTTATTGGACCAAGTGTCTAGTGGGGTGAGCCGCAAGCTTTCAGACATCAAGTGCCATTCTTCTGGTAATGCAAAAACCTTTATTTTTGACATTTCCTGGACCATTACCACTACAGCAACACCCCAAGTCTACCACACACATGATGGAGGGGAAAAAATCCTCACTATGAGATGGCTTTCCTTGCTTCAGGAAAAACACCTAAAGCCTGGCTCCTAGTAAAGCAACTGAGAAACTCAAACTGCAAAAAAAAAAATGTAAAACAGGGGTCAGCACAAGACATTTATGCAGCTAGTCTGATTCACAGGCAGAAATCTGCTCCTCTGGATGTTGGTATTTTGAAATACACTTTAATTTCATCCTCTCACAAGAGTGGTGACTTTTAGTAGGCTCAAGCAAAAATAATCTGAGGGCCTAACTGTAGACTATGGGATTTTCTCCAGAAATTTCAATATGAGAAAAGCCAAATAAGCTATAAGAAGTTTTTACTTGTGCATACTGTTACAGTCTGAACGCAGTATACTGAGTCTTCAACCAGATGTCTGGTATCTGAAAGGGATAGGCCAGGCCTGGTAGCTATCTACCTACATGTGGTTATAGGAGTTGCTGCCCCTGCTTTGTTTTTTGTAGATGGACAAGTAGATCATGGAAAGTGACTTGATCCTCAAGTGGGATCTTGCAGATCCATGTGTACGAGAAAAAGATATTTGTTTCTATCAGATATTCTACTGTCTAGTTGGCAGCTGGTATCAAGTGGAGTGGCCTGGGGTTGGTCCTGGGGCCAGCTTTGTTCAATGTCTTCTTCAGTGACATGGAAGATGACATAGAGTGCACCTCCAGTAAGTTTGCAGATGCCGGCAAGCTGGGGGGAGCAACAGATACTCTGGAGGGTAGGGTTAGGATTCAGAATGACCTAGACAAATTGGAGGATTGGGCCAAAAGAAATCTCATGAGGTTCAACAAGGACAAGTGCAAAGTCCAGCACTTAGGAGGGAACATTCCCATGCACCGGGACAGGCTGGGGGCAACTGGCTGGGCGGCAGCTATGCAGAGACAGGCCTGCAGGTGACAGTGGACAAGAAGCTGAATATGAGCTGGCAGTGTGCCCTTGTTGCCATTAGAAGACTAATAGCATCCTGGGCTGCATTGGTAGAAGCATTGCCAGTAGGTCAAGGGAAGTGATTATTCCCCTCTATTCAGTACTGGTGAGGCCACATCTGGAGTCCTGTGTCCAGTTTTGGGCCACCCGCTACAGTAAGGATATGGACACATTGGAGACAGTCCAGCAGAAGGCAACAAAAATGGTTCGGGGTGGGGGGACATGTCTTATGAGAAATGGCTGAGGGAACTGGGTTTATTTAATCTAGAGAAGAGTAGACTGAGAGGATACTTAATAGCAGCCTTCAACTCCCTGCAGGGGGGTTGCAAAGAGGATGGAGCTGGGCTGTTCTCAGTGGTGGCAGATGACAGAGCAAGGAGCAATGGGCTCAAGTTGCAACAAGGGCAGTTTAGGTTAGATATTAGGAAGAATTATCTCACTAGAAGGGTAGTAAAACGCTGAAACAGGTTACCCAGAGAAGTGGTGGAAACTCCATCCTTGGGGGTTTTCAGAACCTGGCTGGACAAAACTTTGGCTGGGATGATGTAGTTGGGGCTGGTCCTTCTTTGAGCAGGGGGTTGGACTAGATGTGACCTCCTGAGGTCCCTTCCTGCCCTCATTTTCTAGGAGTCTATGATTCTAAGAGTTATAGAAGGAAATGTAGAGAAGGAGGCTCCAGAAGACAATGGTTTTCCTTGTTCAGGTAGTAGTCAGAGGAGATATGCTCCCAAGCAGGTTCTCTTGAATCCAGGCATGTGTAATCCCCTTCACAAAATAGGCCTGTGTGCCAATATTGGAATTTTTTACCATCCATCCACCTAATTTGCTTAACAGGCGTGATTAGTTTCCCCACTCTATAAGTAAACCGCAGATTGAGCTCTTCCAGTCACTTGCCTAGCTTTGCAGCTCACATAGCGGCCTTCCCTAGGGGTTGACATAGTGAGCCTTCTGGCAAGGAACCATGAGTGTCTCTATGTCTGTACATGTGCTCCAGAGTTGCTGAGGAGGCGGCATTTTAATTATAGCAGCTCTCGGGAGTCACTCTAATTAAAATGCCTGCAGGATCTTGCGCATCCAGCATCCTGCATTTCAAACCGGGGGCGGGAGGTGCTTTAACTAAAGCTTGTTCAACACCACTTGCAATTAAACATTTTGTAGGATCAGACCCTTGTTTGTCTGGGTTAACACTGGAGAGATATTTTAATTCATTTGGGAGCATTAGGATCCTGTTCAAATGTTAGGGCGCTATTTGTATGTGAATAGTGGAAGCATTACTGGATTTAAAAAACCCACAGGTTTAAAAGACACTTCTCAGACAGTGTCTTCCATAACAAAGCGTGATATTACTTTGGAAGGGAACTGAATTTACAGGTCATGTAGTTTAACAATGAACTGGTTTGTGGAAGAATGTATTTACCCATACACTGGCCAATTAATGGCTTCCTATTGAGCTTTTTGCCACTTGTTTCCTGCACCAAGTTGCAATTTCTCTTTTGACAAACATTCTTGCCCCTTCGAGTGAGGATAATTTGCCTTGCTTACAAAAGCATCTCTGCCTTTTCCCTCTGTAACTAAATTGTATATAGTTAAGTACTGAGTGTGGCAAAAGTTTCCTGAACAACTTAAAAATTATACAATTCCAATTTTTGAGACAGAGGCTTTAATGTCTCTCCCTGCTTCATCCTCCCAGACTGGCAGGGATAACCAAAACTAATGGATTTCCTTGATCTGATGAATGCCAAGTGTGTTTGCGGGAACAGCGAATTGCAGCATTTGTATCGGGGGGGGTGCATGTGTGCACTGTTTTCTACACAACTGTCTTTGGTCTGAAGTGAGAAGACACTTCATCTGATACTGATTCTACTGTATTTGTTTAATCTGAAATGTATTTTTGTTCAAGGATTGAGCTTTGTGTAGGAAGCTTTAGCTAAATAATGAGGTTAAAAAATAATGGTTAAAACATGGGCGTCGAACGCTGGATACTTTAGCTCATAGGGGTAATCTCTTTGCTACAAACTTCCTATGTTGCTCTTGGCAAATTAGGTCACTCCTGTGTCCCCAGTTCCCACCATAAATAAATTGGACCCCCCCAAAGGAGCTACTGTGAAGGTAACCTCTTCAGAGGTTTTTCAGACCGTTTTTCATGTGTCTGTATTGTCCTTGCTTCCCCTTTGGTGGTTGTGACTGTGTTGGTTTAAGGACACAGGCAGACAAGGGTCTTCGGGGAGATGTGATATCTTTTATTAGCCCAACTAAATAGTCGCAAAGAACCGTTTACTGGGTCAAATAAAGATATCACATCTCCCCAAAGAACCTTGTCTGTCTGTATTGTCATAGCACAATGGGTCTCTGACTGGCCTCTAAAAAGTATAATAACAGTAATATATTCAATAGGGATACCTCAGGTCAACTGGAGAAGGGCTTTCAGCGGAATGAGCATCAGGAAGCAAGTTTCAAACTGAATTGATGCTTTCTTAAAGAAATCTGAAAGTGCTTGTTTCTGCTGCCAAAGTCACAGAAGAGAGGAGTGTGTCCCACATCCATTACTTGAAGACTACAGGGTTCCTAAACTAGGTCAGTCTTTTTTTTCTTGGGTAGTTTCCACCTTACACCAAATAGCCCCTTGTTTACAGCATTTACTAGAGCTGTACTTAGGGCAGATTGCTGGGACGTGGAAGACCTGGGCTCAAACTGCTGCTACAAATTGGACAGAGGGTGGGACTGGACTGAGCCTGGGTCTCCCATGTGCCAGGTGAATGCTCTCAGTTTTGGATGGACAAGAACAGGGACATGAACACCTCCTGTTTTTGCCTGTTTTGTACAAGATCCAGTTGATAGGTGAGCTGTAAAGTG
>JAGPOW010001338.1:5185025-5196901 GCA_030014935.1 Caiman crocodilus
GGGGGGGTGGGGCTTAATATTTAGTGCTCCAGAACCCTTACTTATCTAGGCCATCCTGGCACACTACAGAAGGGCTGCTATGGAGATCTTCTGAATAGGTCTACAGCTCCAATTTCACTTAAAAGAACTGGAGGTTGTAGGTCTGTCTCCTTGCAAGCTCCTCAGGGAAAGATATAGTACAAGGAAACAGGAAAACAGTTGGTAGTAATTATTTCTAAAAACTTCAAGTGGTTGCCTACAATTTTTGAAGAAAATATTTTAAATGGTGTCAGCAAAAATCCACATAAGTAGTGCATTACTCATTAATGCACTAAGTTCAGTTCCTCTCAATATACTTTCTGAGCATAAGGGACTAAGTCAAGGGATCTACTGACACATATTTATCACCTGATGAGGAAGCCTTTGTTTTAAAGCACTTATTTTCTCTCGTTTCATGTCTAGGATCAAAGTGCACAGAATTCCAATACAGATCCCTTGGCTGAGGCTAAAATAAAATAAGAAAAAAGGCATCAAAACAATTCCAAAAATGAAATCTTATTAATGTCTCTTTGGTTTCTGCCAAATGAGCTATTTCTCTTGACTTGGACTAATCTTGTGGACATAATTAATTTTCTTTATCTCCATTTCTCCTGAAATTTCACCCCTTAATTCACTTCCAAAGGATGAAACAAGTTTTCATAAATTGGAATGACTGTATCTTCATTCTTCTCCTTTTTTGTCATGGTGATTAGTTCAAACAACATTTACTACCTAATTAGAAGTTTTGTGTGATTTAACAGTACTTGTGAGATTAAATTCTCTTTTACAAATAAATGTACATTCCTCTGTGCTGCCCATCATTTTATGTTCTTCTCCTGCTTATAACTTCAGTGACATTTGCTGTGAATGCAAGATGTGTTGGTCAGCCAGACCTATACCTTTGAGAGGAAAAGTCTGCTTTGATCGTCCTGGTTTAGATGTATCTGCTTGCAATTCTTTGATGCTCATCAAACTCCTGGTCCAATTATAAAGTTTGCTTCTGAGTTTTTTCTCTAATTTGAACCTTAGAAATGAGCTTCAATAACTGTACAGGCTAAACGCCCAAAGATAGGAGATGAGAGCAACATGCAATACTAAATGTCATCACTGGTAAAGAGAGATAAGTGTATGTGTGAGCAATGGGAGTGGGGGTGCTATCTGCAGGATGTTGCAAATATCAAGTCCACCTTCAAAGCATCTTGGTGAAAATGTCAAGGTGCTGGGAAATGGCCAGATTGTAAATCTCTAACTGATATGCATAAGTGTGATCACCTGTGAGGAGAGGGCTTAGAACCTGGCCCCAAATCCAAAATGGCATTCCATTTTAGGCTGAAAATGGCCACCATTTATTCTTCACAATATTTGTGGGAATGTAGGTGGATGGGTGTTTAAGAGCTTTAGGACTCACAGAGGGCACCATTTACATAAGACATTTATTGCACGGTTGATTAATTATTGGTGCAGTAAACTTCTCAGCATCTACACATGAGGCCTGTGCGAAACGGCTAGTATTCACTTTGGATTTGGCTGATTCAGGGGACAGTGAATCGATTTGGCATAGTAGCTAGGGTCAGGAGGGACCCGAACAGATCATCTAGCCTGACCCCCTGCCACAGGCAGGAATGAATGCTGGGTTCACAAGACCCCAGACAGGTCATTGTCCAACCTCTTGAATTGGCCCATTTGGGGTGAGGACCACTTCCCTGGGAAGTTGGTTTCAGATTTTGGCCACCCTACTGTAAAATATTGCCTTTTGATCTCCAACCTAAACCTAAAACACTGAATAAGCTGAATCTCTGACTCAAACAGGTCCCAGGTCCCAGAGGCCCCCCCAACCTACTCTCCCAGCCCCATCAATGGCTGCCCTGCTCGGCCCCAGAGTCCTTGCTCTTTAAAAAAAAAAAAGGCCCCACACTCACCATCTCCTGCCATGCAGGGGGCTGATGCCCACTGCCTCCCACTGCCCCATGCTACGTGGGGGGCTCTGCCACTAGCCCCCATGCCCCATCCACTCTCCCATCCCAGTCAATGGCTACCCCAGCCAGTCCCAGCATCCCATCCCTTTTTCAATTTTTTTTAAAGCCCGAAGTCACCGGCTGTTGCCAAGAAGGGTGGAGTTATCCCCACTATCCTCCACTGCCCTACACTGCATGGGGGCTCTACCATGAGTCCACAGAGGCCCCAAATGCTGCTGCAGCAGCCAATGAGTGCTGGGATACTAGGGCTGGGCGGGGCAGCCATTGATGTGACCGGGAGAGTGGGCAGGGGTTGGGGTTGCTCAGGGGTGCTGGGGAGCAAGCAGGGGGTGGGGCCTGGTGGGGGTCCCTCCCTCCTCCAGGTCCAGCTCCCTGCAGCAATGAGTGGGGACTGCCCAAATCTCTGAAGCTCTCCAAAACTGTCCGAATCTTTCCCAATCAGTTAAGAGAGCTTCAAATTGATTCAGACCTTTTTATTGGTCTCCTGATACGATTCAGATTCAGAGATTCAGCCGCTTAATCATGCCGAATCTCCTCCGAATCGAATTAGCACCTGAATCTTGGCACAGCCCTACTACACACACACACACCCTGTTTAGGGAATGGGGAACTAATAAACTTTGCAGCAGGGTAGGACATTTAAACACTCGATGTCCTATCCTGTTTTGGGGGGGGGGGGGTTGTGCACAACAGCACACATGTGGATACTGACCCAGCTGGCTCAGGCACAAAGGTGTTTCCGGGTGAGGGCTGCCTGCTGGCTAGGCCAGTGCCTCTGCAGCTCAATAAGCCTGGTGAAAGGAGCCCTGGGTTGGCAGGCTGACCTATGCCGCTCCTCCCCTCCCAGGTCCCCTGCCATCCAGGGCTGCTCTGACCCAGCTCAATGTGCTGCATTTTGGGTGCATGTATATACCATGTGCCCTGGAGCAATAAGCTCCACAGTTTATTGCTGCACACTAATGGCATATGTAGGTATGCCCAGTATGTAACAATGTAGCCTGCCTTCAACCTAGTATAAATTCTGGATTTATTGCAAACCTGGGGAAGGGGGAAGCCATCTAACTTCAAGATGTACCAACCAAGGGAGAGGCTATGGAGCAATAAGGCAATAGGCTGAGCAAGAAAGAGTTAACTGAAAGAGTTAAGAAGTTACTATATATTTAAAGACAAGGATTGAAAACTGAAAATGAGGGTTGTTAGTCAACCATTTGTACCTCATTTGTCCTCCTTCCCACCGTCCACTTTAATGACAGCTGGCAGTCATTAGACAGTCCCCTCTCTTCTCAGGGGAGAGAAAAATAAAGGAAACACCAAGCTACTTGGAAAAATCCTTATGCAGAGTTTTCAGCTACATAAGTCATGGAAATAAAAATCCACAAAAGCATATCACTTTATGCTAATATTAAGCACATGAACACACCCATTGAAGCCACATGCTGAAGTAATTTGCTGAATTTTGGACAAAACCATTAGAAAGACCTCAAGGCACAACTGGTGCTTCTCAAGACTTTTCTTCCATGAGTGTTTGGAAGGTACAGTAGGAGCTATGTTTGGACCGTTATCTAGAAGAGGGAGAGAGCTCTCATTTTGATGGGTTATTTGGCTGGCTGGCAGCCTCAGTCTGTCTGTAATCATCATCCTGTGCCTGGTGCACTCCAACCACTTCTGTAACTGAATAAATATGAAAGGGATCATCATGCAAATTCATCTCTCCCCTCCCTAATCATAAGTTACAATATGGTGCTTTCAGTCCCCATGTTGTATTTCTCCTTTCTACCTCCTGCTTTTTTCCTTCAAAAACCTCCCCATAATTAGGCTTGATTCTCTTTGAAAAGAAATTAAAACTAAATGACATGTGAAGGCTCTGTTTTATTGCATTAACTTCACAGATGGTGAGGGCCTAGTTTATTGAATGCTGGTATCAACATTAATCCTATTCTCTTCTCTCTGCTAAATAAGACCTATCCTGCTGAAAAGCCAGGCATATTGATATAAATATTTACAGTGCACAGAGCTATGCCTAAATATAAAAGGAAAAAAAATAATTTTCTTTTGGATTTTTCAGAGGATATGTCAATGGCTGCAAGATGTAAGATGAGCTACTTGGATTTTACTACATTGCAGACTTAAAACCCCACCACAGGTTCCTGGAAAGAGGGTCTGGATCAGTCTGATCCTGCACAGAGGAGCATCACATTTGGGATTTTTTTGCCTCCTTTGCAATGCAGCTGTGTGAAAGGGCGAGGAGGCAGTGTGAGGCCATGGTCATCTTCCTTGGATCTCTTGAGCATACTGCTACTGCTTCTTGTTAGACTCTGACTTCATGGAGCACCCAGTGACTAGAAAGACAATGATGCAATCGCTCATGGATACTGTTTCTCATTAGCCCAAGCAAGCAGGGAGCAAACGCTACTTGCACACATTGCTCACGACAGCTTTATTCGGAACGGAGACAGCTTTGGGCGAGCTCAGACACACAGCCTGTGAAAGTGGGGAGCAGCCACGAACAATAGACCTTTCCATATTTATACACTTTGGTTCACACTTATTAACTTTTGTTCCACCTCTGTCCTTCCTTCTGTTTCACCCATTTCTTCTCCCATCTTAAGCTCCACCTCTGTTTACTGTTTGCTTCATTAGCATGGAATTGCCTATGCATTTTACTCATTTACACTCCTTTTTGGTATGAGAGCATGTCCAAGGCCATGAATTTATTTCTTCAGTCAATGGGCGGACTTTGACCAAAACTTGGAAGCTTCTGGAGGTTTCTTCACCAATCGCCATTCACATTTTTGCATATGTTCATCTCAGATTTTGTTATCAATTACATGGGTTTTTTTACATTCCATTTTGGTTTTCAGTACCTTGTTGTACCATCTTCTACATTTCTAAGGCTTCACCTCATTTACAGCAGACAGACTCACATAGACTCACTTGAAAATGGTTGACACAGTTAAAATGCTTACTTAGCATAAGCAAATGGCTGGCTTAGCATAAGCATTCATGAGCAAAATCTGCTTAATTAAACGTCTTGCAATATACTTTTAATATATCATTCTGCCTTATGGTCAGCAGCTCTGCTAGGCCACAGGTCATGCCCTTATTCAGCTACAAATCCAGTGCTCGCCAAGATCCAGATATTGTCACCCTAACGCTTCTTACATTGACAGAAAGCAATACTTTCAAGTTTGAAGTGTTATGTGCTATGATGGCCAGCTCCATGTTAAGATCTCAAAAGTTCGTATTGTATCTTCAACGTTAGGATGATTTTTAGATGATGGTAAATCATTTGCAAAAGCAAGCATGTGCTGGAGGATAGCACAGGAAAACCTTCAGGCCAACAGAATTATGATCATTTGTGGTGACAGATGCAAAGGAAGCCTGTCTGAATCCCCTCACTATCATTGTGCATACATGTGCATGGGATGTCAGCTTTCCACCTCCCTCACTCTCCTTTTTTGTTACTTTCAGAGATGCAAAGACCATCTCAAATGCTAAGGTCACACTTTGTTGTTTTCTGGCCATGTGTTGTGTCTGTCATGTGGGCTTCCTAAGCATACTATGGTTGTCCTTTAATGATGAATTGTGAAAGAGGGAAATGTTTGTATTTAAATGGTGGCACACCTCTGAGATTTTATTTATTCCTTTGATTTCCATGTTGTCCTTCCCAACAAATGATCAGAGTGGCTTACAATAAGAGAACAAAATAATTTGTACAAGATGCAGTTCGGACAGCTGAGTTATTGGTTCAGACTATGTGGAGACCTTGAAAGATATTGCATTGGTCCACATTTGGCAGGTTAGCTTTGCTCTCATAATAACCTCATATAATGAGTAGTTTCAGAGTGGGCAACAGATAAAGAAGCACGTTTGTCAGTAGGAAGAAGATACCTTGAATTATCCATTTGTGCTAGACATTAATCCTAGAAGATGGTGGGTACCTACTGAATGCACTTGCCTCATTTTTTCTGATATGGTGACTTCTGGAAACCACACATTGAAAATCAGAGGACGGATTCTGTTCCATATGCATGAGGAAATGATCCACTTATCAAAATATCTAGTTCTGTCTCCCTAGCGGCAGGCTTTATTTTGTAATAACTAAAGTTAAAACAAAATGAGCTGTGTGATTAGCATCTGTAATGCCAACGCTGTATTCAGCTTAGGATACATGAGTAAGTAACGGCACCAGAGAGACTGCAGAATCCAACAAAACCACCTTATCCTATAGTTTTACCAATGGACTTGGCAATGAAAATAATTAGTACAAGTTACTTGATTGTGGAGGGACCCACCATGGCCACCACAGCTCCTCAACAGATGCTGGTTGTTTGAGACCCAAACTGTTTCTGAAATACAGTAGTGTAACTAGGGGTGGGTAAATAGGGCACCAGTTCCAGGTGCTGATTTAGAGGAGGCTCCAGAATAGCAGAGAGGGCCGTTCCAGCCAGCATGTAGGGAATCTGTCCCAGATCTGCAGAAGTGAGATCTGCTGCAGCAGCTGCTGCCAAAGTGCTGTGAGCCCAAACAGTGTCAGGCAAGGCTCTGCCTGCCCCTCCCTCCTTTCCTGCTCACACCCCCACTCCAATCTGTCCATGGCACCAGAAGAGCTGGCTACCCCTCTGCTGAAATGTTGCCTTTAATGAAGATTTCACTGAACTTAACAGGTAAGGTTCCCATGGAAACAGCTTGCTGAAAACTGGCCCCAGGGCTGGCAATCCTGCCCTACCGGGGTCCCCAACTCTGCGACACAGCCACCAGACAGCCTGTCCCAGAGATGGGAACATGACATTCACTGGGCCCCATGGCTCTGGGGCACCAGCCCAGCCAGGTGCTTCCAGGCTTTGTGCTATGCAGCTGGGAGCGCAGACTTCAACCAGAGGAACAGAACTGGAATCCCAGGCAACTTTTCTGTGCAATTGGCATTCCTGTTCATATCACCTCTCCTATTAGTGAAACTGACAAGAATGTCAATTTCACTAAGTTGCTGAAGTGCCTGGGGAGCACAGCTGACTTCAGAAGCACAGTGCGTCAGTAATGCTGAAACACATTTTCTGTTTTTACAAAGAATTTCCCGTTCTTTTTTCTCTCTCCTTCTCTCCTGCTAATATGCAAGCAGGGTTTGGTCAGACTTGGATGGAAATCAAATGATAGGTTCTTCTCCTAACTTTCCTTCTCACCAGATATCTATATTAGTGATTGACATAAACTTTACCCAAGTCTCTTAAGGAGTTGTACCCGCCTCCGCTCTAACAGGTGTTCCTGCGCCACCTTCACCTGAGCCCTAGATCTTGCAGGCCCCGGGCCTACAGGTGGACCCCGGAGGTTACCCCTGCTGAAGTCAGGAGGACCCTTGAACTCACCTGCCATGACTTTGAATGTAACTTCAGTGGAGGGGTCCGTCCTTGGGGTAGCCACCAGAGTTGGTGCGGTCCTTAGCAGGTAGTCTTGGGGCTCCGTCCTCTCCTACACCCCGGCCACTCGCCACCTGTAGTTTTACCTCTTCCTGGCTTCCACAGTGTCCTAGGACTGCTGCTGTCTTACCCCCAACCTGTCAGCTGGCCATCAAGATCCTCAGCTCAATGTACCATCTGTCGGGGTCACCAGCCTGGCCCTTCCGCCTTGGCTCCTTCCTTAATCCTCCTGCGGGCTTCTCCACTGACTCTGCTGCCTGAGAAGCGGCCAGCTCCCTTGCTGGCCCTGCTGCCTCGGAGGTGGCCAATTTCCTCACTGGCTCTTCTGCCTGCAGCGCAGCCGGTTCCTCCACCGGCTCTGCTGCTCAGGATGCTGCCGGTTCCTCCACCGGCTCTGCTGCTCAGGATGCTGCCGGTTCCTCCACCAGCTCTGCTGCTCAGGATGCTGCTGGTTCCTCCACCGGCTTTGGTGCTCAGGATGCCGCTGGTTCCTCCACTGGTTTTGCTGCTTGCAGTGCAGCCAGTTTCTTCACTGGCTCTGTTTCTCAGGACAACGCTGGTTCCTTCCCCAGCTCTGCTGCCTGTGACAAAGCCAGTTTCCTCCCTCCCTCTGCTGCTCAGGCCACCGCTGGTTCCTCCACTGGCTCTGCTGCCTGCAATGCAGCCGGTTTCCTCATCGGCACCACCGACAGCCTCGGAGCCGGTCCCACCACTGGCACCACTGCCGGTTGTGTTGCCAGCTTTCTCGGAGCCTGCCCTGGCTCCACCCCTTGCTCTTGCTGCAGCTGATCCCCTCCATGTTGGAGCTTTCTCCACTGCTCTCTCCTCATCAACCACCCTGCTGCCTCGGCCTCGGCCTCGGCGGGGCCGCTTTTTGTTTCTTCCAGGAGTTGTCCTCCGCCCCCTCTGCTCTGCCACAGCTGGATAAACAGCCAGCTGATGACCTGGGCTGGCATCCTCGGCGTGCGCGCCTCCTCTGGCTCTTCTGGTTCTGTGGGAGGTAAGTAGGGCTCTTTGCTGTCCTGGGGTTTCTTTGGTGTCCCATCTTCCCTGGGACAGGAGTGATCTGTAAGACACCTTCAGCACCTAATTTGAGTTTCAAGCAGAACTTAGGCAACCCTGACCCGTCTGCCCCCCAGCAGAATCTGCCTAATTCTGGAAGCACCTACGCTTCAGAGGCCCTGTATGATGGGATCTTAGATCTTTTAGGTACATTAAGGGTCTTTTAATCCTGGACATGTGCAGGAGCCCCACCCTTTAGACAAGGCTGAGTAGATGCCTAATACTAACCAGGATGCAGAAATTAGGTAATCCTCCACCTTGGCCTGAGAGGTTCCATTCAATAGATGGTCTTCTTAGTGCAATTAACACAGCAAACACAACTGCTCTCTTCACAAGTGTCTGCTGTTTCCTTTTAAATGTGGCTGGAGGATTATCTCCATTTTTATGTGATAGCCTAGTGGTTGGAGCAGTTACCAAGGAAGTGGGAGACCTGGCTATTAGGTCCCAAAGACACTCAGTCATGTTTTCTTTAGGAGAAGACCTGAGTTCTAGTCCCTGCACCTTAGATTATTTCTGTATTTAATCTAATGATTTTTTAAATGCATCCTACTCACATAAAATAAAGCTGTTAGGAAAAGAGTCTAAGCTGAAGATTCTGAGATGTGACTTAAGAATCTAGCAGGGAGGCACTTCGACTCCTAACTATTGACCACCCAAGGCCTCTATTAGCTCTAGCTCTTAGTCTCCCTGTCTATCAGTTCCCTACTTGTAAAGGAGTAGGATAATAATTCATCCTTTGTCTTCCCTGTCAAATTCAACTGTAACCTTTTCAGAGCATGAACTGTGTCATACAATTTATGTCTTACATCCTGAACTTAGCTGGAGTCTCCAGTAGAATCAGGCATATAACACATATATTTTTCTTTTCTGGCCAAAGTAGTGTCACTGCAGCTGTATTTTTTTCCTGGGTGGGAGACCAAAATGCTTTACAGAATTATTCAGTTTTGCCAAAAAAAATTACATAAATTAAAAAGATAAACCCTCAAATTTTGGAAGAACCTTAATAATTTGTTTTGATATCTGTGAAATATTTCCATCCAAAATCATTTTGTTTCTTAGTGCTTTATTTTTTTATAAAAAACAAAAACCCAAGTAAGGTTGTTTTATTTTGTTTTTTGGAGGGGTGGGGGTAGAATAAAATTCTGTTTAAACTATGTTCCCCTATTTTATTGTTCTCAAAAAATAATTTAAAAAAATTTATTTTTCTTTCAGTTCAAATTCTGTATGTGTGAGCAGCCTCTTCACCCATCCCCTCTCCAGAATTGGTTTGTAAGTCTACCTAATAGTAGGCTATCAGGGCATAAGACTTAGACAGGGCACCAAAACAGAGGCCCCCTGGGGAGTCTTCACTTTTCTTGCTACCAAATCCAGTGCTGCCCATTGATGGTGGTCAGTAGTGGTTGGAGCTGGTGGCAGTGGAGTTTAAGGCTCTGGTTGCTGGGAGTGGTGGCAGGAGTTAGCATTTGTCAATAATGTCCTGCTATTGGGAGTAGCTGGTGCTGTGGGGCTAAGATATCAGTGCAGACAGAAGCTAGGGAGTTATCACAGCAGCCCTCCTCCAGCAGCAGTTTATTCCCAACATCAGGATACTCTTGATAAATGCTGGCTCAGGATGAAAAGCCCTATCCTTCTGCCTCTGTGGGACCTATTATTTGTATTGCAGTTAGTCATTTCTTCTTAAACAAACACACAGAATGAGGATAAATGGACCAGGAGGCACATTATTTCCATACTAAAAGCCACACCTATCTTCTGTTTAATTTGTATGGATGGACTGAATCCATGTAGTCTCCCAGCATGTTCTGAGGAAGTGAAGGGGAGTTATGTTCAGTGCAGAAAGGAAAGAAACCCCCTCGTCCAAGTCCGCGATGAAGATGTTGAACAGCGCAGGCCCAAGGACCAAGCCCTGGGAAACCTCAAATCTCCCCGTCAGCCAGTTTCTGACCCACTCAACCGTGTAGGGGTCAATGCCACAGCTCCCCATCTTTTTAATGAGGATGGGGGGAGAGACCGTGTCAAACGCTTTCCTGAAGTCTAAAAAGAATACGTCAACAGGGATGCCCGCATCTTCCTGAGGCACTTCTGTCTCCTATGAGCCCTTGCTCCCTTCCTGGGCTGTGACTGAAGAAAGGGGAGGTTGCTTTCAGTAAGATCCTACTAGTGGGACTCTCTGTTGCTATTCTACCAGGGCAGTTGCCCCTCTTTGCCTGGCACAAACCAGGGTAGCACCATTCAGAGTTAAACCATCCCCTCCATTTGGCTTCTGCTTCCCCACACCTCCAGAAAGAAACCTCCCGACATTGCCAGTGAACTCCAGCTTGCTCTGCAAGGACCCACCTCTTCTGCTCCACCTGCCTGCTTTCCTGTATGTCCTGCTCCAAGTGCTAGCTGTTTCTTCCAATGAAGAAGGCATGTTTGGAGAAGGCACATCTGGGGAGCCAGGTCGCCTTTTCCAACCAACAACTGTCACTGCACAAAGCACATGGGCTCTATCAAGTGCAACATTCCCCCTGGAAACTGAGGCACATGGGACAGTGCCATCTCCTCCACAAGCCTGTTTCTGAGAGATCCTATGCTGGTCCAGACTGGAAAAGACTGAGATTGAACCAGTGATTCCTGCCTGCTTAAGGTTTGTCGGAGAACTGTAATGTAGGCAGAAGTGGGGGTGCATACTGCAGCTTTTTCCACTCATGCCATGGCACTCCTGAAAGGGTTTTGCAGCACCCCATTTGCTTATCAGAATAATCCAACTAAAGTCAATGGAGCTATTCAAACTAGTATTCAAGTGGAGTAACGGTGCCAGATTCAGTGCTCAGAAGGTTGCTACTGTATTTATCAGACTGGTTTCATGTCAGTAAAGTAGGTGTGATAGCCTAAAGAGTATTTCACTTATTATGAGAAACAAAGTCTTTTGCCTGGTTTGATTATATCTGAGGAATGGCATGATTTTAAGGAATAAATGTGCCATCATTTGATTAGGGAGGAGAGTCCAGGAGGGACATAGTGAAAGGCTCATTGCTATGGACATGTTGAAGTAGACTTCGTTAAGTGCTGGAATATGTACTGTCCGATCTAATCCAGCAGAAGCTTTGACTGGAGGATTTAATAGGTAATCTCCTTCTCTAACTTCTATGTGTTGTTACCCTTAACAATTCAAGCCAGAAGTTAGCAACACTTCAGAAACTCATCCATTAATGCTAACAAATGATATGGAGGTGTGTGTGTGTGTGGGGGGGGGGGGGGTTGTACCCCATTGTATTGCCATAAAGCTGCTCTCTGTGTGCCCTGTTTGCCTTGCCTGAGAGTCTTTAGGACTCAATCTGAACTGTATCAAAATCGATGAAAAGATTTCTCTTTATTGACTTCAGGACCTTTACTCAGCACTGCGGGCAGACAAGAACAGATC
>JAGPOW010001338.1:5203878-5214033 GCA_030014935.1 Caiman crocodilus
GCCAGGGAGGTGGGCAGGCCAGGGCACTGAACATAAGAGAGTCTCTCCTCTGGCGAGTTGTCCACACCAGAGGGGCCAGGGTGGGGCAGGGACTTGGCTGGTATACGCTGCAGGGTTCTGGCCTGGTGCTCGGGGAACCAAAATTTGGGTCAACTGCCGCATGAAGGGCATGGTCTTGCAGACATGACTAGACTGACAGTTGTGGTCGGTTACAGCCACCCACTGTGCCCACAAGGCCTTGATCTTCATGCGGCACTGCCGTGCCATCCAGGAGTGGCCTCTCTTACACAATCCACCCTACAGAGCCTCATAAATGTGGGCATTTGAGCACCTATCCTGCAGAAACTAGGTCTGAACATCTAAATACCCCCAGAGGATCATGAGATCTTGCACCATCTCCTGGCTCTACCTGGGGCCATGAATGGAAGGCTCAGGCATGTGGATGTGTGTGTGGGCAGAGATACTCTTTAATGAGGAGGATGGGGAGGACATGGTGGTGTGTCTCTCACCAGTTTGCTGGGCCCCCACATAGCTGTCCCTGTGTGGCCAGCCCATGAAACCCAGTGCAGGAGCTCAGCCAGGGACTGCAAGCCATGCAGCAGAGGCAAATTTGGTACAGAACCTGCAAACACAGCAGATAGTGCCGGGCAGGGATCAGCAGCAGGATGCAGGTGCTAACCCTGATGCCAGAGACAGTCAGGCAGCAGCCCTGGAGAGATCCCAGGGTTGGGCAGGGGGAGTAGCAGGCTGCAGCCCTTTGCAACATTCACCTGTGACCAAGCAGGATCTCTGGCTAGCTGGCTAGCAGATAGGGCTAGCAGCAGCAGCCTAGGTCCTATCCAAGGGGTACACAGGACCTGCAGTACTGAAAGGTCCTGTGAAGTGTGCCCCAGGGCACAACATTTCTGTAAGCTTTTATAGCCTGCAACTGTAGGTAGGGGCTACTACAGAGGCAGCCCAGTCCTGTGGGGGAGAGGCTCCTATCCAGGAGCCTGAGGCTGGGCTCCGGCTGGCCCCCTAGTGGGTGGGCAATGACAGCACTAAAGTTATTACCAGGTTGCATCTACATGAGCATTAATATGCCTTAAATAATCAAGCCTAAATGTGATTAGCCTAAATTCAACATTTTCAATGCACATTAAGCGTGCACCCATGTAGACGTGTGTCCTCAATGTGCATTAAATTAAACTAATGTGCATTACCACATCTCATGTAGACACACCCAAGGAAAGCAAAATAATCCCATTTTAAACCCAATTTAAAAGTCTCTACCAGGTCCTTTTGGCAGCAGCTGAACTTAATCAGCTTAAAACCCAAAGCAGCATAGCTTTTTTTTTTTTTTTTTTTCCAGTAGGCGATGCCTGAGAATAATTCCTTCCCCCCAGCGGGCACAGTTATACCCCTTTGGCATTTTAAGTATCTGCTACTAAGAAGGTATTTGTGTCAAATTCTGTAGAAGTTGCCAGGTTTCTGTTTGTTCATCTATAAAAGTTGGTAGTTCTGGCAGTACAGGAATGAAGAAATCAATTCTTTGTAAAGACTTCCTAGTTTCACTTGTATTACCCTAGAGAGGGGATAAAATAGAGTATCAGTTAATCCCAGAGTTGGATAAACTCTCAGGATCCACTCACAGGCATGTAACTGGGACAGCAGGAAGCTCTCACTGAGAAACTGTTCAAGTCTATGAGACAAAAGAGCACATTCCTGAATCCAAGCTTTGCTTTACTTGGTTAGCAACCAAAAGGTAATATCAGTGATGCCAGGGAACTTCTAACTCTAGAAAACTGCCTCCTAAACATGAATCAAACAGTGGGTTAAGGAAGGAGGAGAAGGGAAATTGGCAGTTACATTCTTTAGCTGAGACTTCATTCAAAAAATCACAATGTGATTAACTTCATTTCCTGGTTATGTAAAATATGCTTTTTCTCTAAATAATAGATTCTCAAGCTCTCAGAGACCTAGAAAAAAATTCTCAGGACCTGGGATTTTTTGGTACATATGATGATCTTGATAGATGGGGAAATTAGTTAGGGCTCTGCAAAACAGCACCATTTTGTTTCGACTTCCATTTTGCCGTTTCGGTGGGACAAGCTTTTGTCTTGACTTTCATTTTATTTCGAAGCACTCTTCTGTTTTGTTTTGTCGAAACTGTTTCACTGTTTCGCTGTTTCAACATTTCGCCCATAGGCTATAGTGGGGAATCACAAAATTGCCTATAAATTTGTCATATCTTGCCTGTTAAAATGAAAACAGCAGGGAGGGTAGCTCCTGCTGAGGTCACGAACCCTGTCAACTTTCAAGAAGATAGGTACAGGGGTTTCTGGGAAACCACCTCAAGCTGCTGACAAGCAAAACTTGTGTCACATGTGTATGTTAAGGTGAAGTGGGGTAAAAACAGCAGTCATAATAACCCCTGATGAGGTCATGAAGAAGATAGGTGGTTTCAGGTTTCCAGGTTTCAAGAAGATAGGTGCAGGCATTTCTGGGAAACTGCACCTTAAGCTGCTGAGAAGCAAAACTCGTGACATGTGACTGTGTGTGTGTGTTAAGGCACAGCTGTTTTTCCGTCCCTCCCCAACAGCACTGGGATTGGAAGGGACCTCAGGGAAGGATCACAGTCACTGGCCAGCTACATAGTCCATATGAGAGCAGTCCTTCCCCCATCTTCACCCTCCCTCTCCTTACTTTCTGTTTCCCTGCAAGCAAGCCCAGTGTGGAAACTCAAACCATTTAAAAACTTTTGAAACATTTCAAGTGCCCTCATTTCATTTTGAAGCTGTTTTGAAGCCTTTCATTTCATTTCAACTTCACTGTTTTGTGCTCGAAACGAGTCAAAACAGCGTCAAAACGAAACACCCGGCGAAATTTTGTACAGCCCTAGAAATTACATGCAAGTAATGATAACTCAATAAAAAAGTGTGTTTCTCCATTGCTTAAATTAGAATAAATCAAAGAGGTCTTATTTTTCCTCTCAGTGCACAGGAACATATACATAGGCAGCTCCTATGTGTGTAACTCCCATAGAAATGATTAGAGAACTAGCTCCCTAAATCTCTAAATTGTCACTTGCAATGACAGTGAGAGATAAAAGGGTCTGAGATTATAACACCTTTGCATGGGGAATGCACTGGAAGAGAAGCAGCCTGGAATGGTAAGCTTTCTAATTTATCCCAGGGTGTGCTATTCTTTTTCAGAAGAGTTAACTTTCTTATCAGAAAATTGCTTTGTGTCAACCACTGCAGCAAGTGGTTATATTTACAGAAACTCATTGGCATCCTGCAGGGTGCAGTGATAACCTGAGTGGTGTCTTGGGGGTGACTTTGAGCCCCTCTCTGGACTTGTTTTGAAGGCTACTCCGCTGTGATGATACCTTTGTGCTGTTGGCAACCTGACCACTGTCAGCTTCTGGGCCACCAAGGCTCAGGTGGGTCTTTGACCTTGAGTTGCAATACTAGAGAGAGCAATTACATTCTTCATTTCTCCTGATGCCACTAGTGATTGGGTCCATGTATCAGCCTCAAGGCATCAAATGGTTCTGATCATGGGTGACCGGTGCCTCCCGAGTCTGGGGTGGGGGGACCAGATTGCCGATGGGGGTGGTCCTCCAGTGGTTGATCAGTGACCAGAGGGTCTGATTGCTGAGTCAGTGGTGAAACCAGAAGTGCATTTCTGGTTTCATGGCTGGCACTTCTAGGGGGTGCATGGCTGATCACAGGGGGTGCACGTGCACCCCCTACGCATTGCCAATGGCTCTGATGTCTTATTTATCAGCAATGATTTGGACACTGGGGGAGGAGCAGTGCTTAAGACTCCCCACTCAGGATGCAGGAGATACGTTCAATCCCCACTTCTGCCTCTGGGAGTTCAAACCTACATTACCTACCTCCATAAAGACTACCCTAACCCTCATGAAATAGGCTGCTTCATGGTCAGGAGAAAGCATGCTTCATCCCTCATTTTGAAGTGAACCCACTGCAGCCAGGAATTCAAGATGCATTGTGCCAGGAAAAAAGCATATGAGGAAACAGGGCACTGTCGCGTGGTGGTTACGGTACTTGTTCACCCAGGCGGTAGAAGGCCAGGTTCTGCTATACTAGCATCTGCTTTGGGGATTGGTCACACATTTAACCAAAGACTCTTCCGTCTTTCTGCAAAACTGCACAGGATTACAAACCTCAAGCCTAAGGAGCGAGTAGTCGTTTTCTTTCATTCTTCCTTCTTGTTTGTGGCTCACATTTGGTTTATGGTACGCGGATGCTTTTGAGGGGGCGAGTTATTAGTTTTCCCTCATTTTGGTCAAATTGTCCAGGTTTTCAGAGGAAAAACTGGAAACCAAAACCTTGGGGGACACTTAAAATTCATATCAAAATCACCTTCTGAATGGGACAAGAAGAAATATGAGGTCTTTGGGGTTGTTTTTTTTTTGGGGGGGGTTAGTATGTTAAAATAACTGAAAAAGAAATCTCTACATAAAAGCTTCAAAAAATGCACTACCATTTCCTGTGAATACTTTTATTATTGTTCTTATTATTGGGTGAGTTTTCGTCCAACCATCTCAGATTAGTTTCTTACTGCTGCTTCCTGCTTTCTGTATATGATCTGTTCTCTCTTGATCTGAATTACCCACCACTCCCCTCCAGACTCTTTCTCTGCAGTCTTTTGGGTCTCCTATGGCATTAGATCAGCTTCAGAGAAGGCACAAGCTTCTGAGTAATTTATCTGCTCCCTTCAGCATAAAAAAAACATTCAGGAAGATGGTGGGAGCAGCTGGGTTTATTTTATCTTAATGATGTAGCCTCAAGCTTCAGCCCCACAGAGTATGCACCTCTGGGGCAGTCGGCAAACATTATTCAGAAACCTTTCATTTGCTGAATGTATCCACCAAAAGATTATTGTGCTTAGCCAAGTTGCTTCTCTCTCTGTACTGGAGGTGCAAGGGCAGCAATCCTCTGCTCTGCTCCTTGACTTTGAAATGGGCAGAAAGACAGTTTTTGTTCAGTAAAGCAAATATGCATGTAATTACGGGATTGGTGTGGGAGGGGGAAAGGGGCGAATGCAGCTCAGATGGAATGACATTATGGGGAAAGAGACATTTGTTAATGGACACATTTTCTACCCTGATAATTGGGAATGGATTTTTTGTTTGCTTTTATCTCCCCCCATGTTGTTGTTGCTCAGGTTCTCACACCGGTTCTGTCCTCTCCGGTTGCTTGCGGAAAAAAAAAATACAACAGATTGGTTGTTTAACATCAGTCCCAAGAATGAGCAATTCCTGAGCTCTGCTATTCGATACAGGATTGTGCTAGAAAGATAAATTCAGGTCTACCCTCATCCTAGGGTGATCATGTGTCCCATTTGCTCTAGGACAGTCCCATTTTGAACACCTGCCCTGGGTGTCCTGTTGGTTAAGTTAAATGGACATTTTGCTCTGTTTCCAGTGGGGTATCCAGGGCACGTCTCTAAAATGGGACCATCTCAGTAAAAAAAAAACCAACCTTGGCTCTTATGCATACACATGCATTCTCTGAGACTGCTGAGCATGCTGGGAGTGGATGTCCAATTTTGACTCTCGGGGAATATGGTCACCTTACCTGCCTACGTCTGGCGATACACCAAAAGCACTGACGGCTGATTTCTTCTCACTTGTTCTCTATGCTGTTTTTTGTTGTTTTGAATTTTCTCCAATTCCTTCAACATACTTTGCTGCCTCCTCTTTGCTCAGATCCTGCCTTATGACAGCACCTCCCTGCTGAAAAGCCTTTCCGCAGCACTCCATGATGATATTAAAGACATCACCTTCAAACTACGTGACAGCATGTATGAACACTGCATCATCTGTATCTGGTTTGGAGGAAAGAGAAATGTCATTTCTGTGACTCTTCTACTGCAAGCGCTAAAGTTTTGTGTAAACAGGTCTGCGTTCACACTCTGCCAAGGACCATAGAGCAGCTGTGATACACACAGACTACGTGCATTCAAATGTGAGGGAAGGATGGCCTTGAAATGAAGGGGTGAGGAAGATGTGCCAGCATAGCACTGCCAACAACAACAAGGTTAAAGCCCCGATGGTCCAGTGCCACCGAACCCTATCATCAGTGAACCCTGGCAATGCTGGTTTGGGTGGTACCTATCTTTGATCTGGGTACCTACGTGCCTACCCTTCTCTGAGCACTATGCCATCCTCTGCCCCCTTCCCCATTACCAACATCCTCATTAGTTATGCTACTGCTACGTGGCATGAGTCCTGATAGTGAAGGCACATCACTATGGTGTTCAGCCAATAGAGGCCAAATTCTATCCCCCTTTAACTACTCAAATTGCAATCGTGTCAGTGGCATTTTTGACCGCAAAGCTCAGATACAAACATCACACTTTTACTACTATAAGGGATTGGAAGCCAGTCTATATCCATAACAAGACAGACATTCAGCACGACAAACTGATATAAGTCCATAACAGAAGATCAGCAAACACAGATTAGTTTTAAAATGGTGGAGCCCAGTCTAAAATTTGCTCCCCACCCTCCATCCCAACTCCAGCCACCACCAAAGGGTGAACACGTGTACTGTTCCCTACTGATCTAAACTACATTGCTTACAGAAAACCAGATAACTTAAATGGATTCTGCCTCAGCCCTCTGGAATGTCTGTACGTAGCCAACAGATTGTAAATTTGCATAAATGCCCAAAATGCCACTTGTGCAACTATTTGGTGATTCAAGGGCTAATAGAATTTGACCCTAAGTTCCTAGGATCACAGGGGTTCTTGCTTTGTCAAAGGTGCTTGGGCTTCACTCCAACTGGTACCTGAGCCACCCAGATTGAAGTCTATTTGGGTATATTTGCATGAAGCAACCACTCCTCCTAACTTGTGCATGGACATAACCTCTGGTTTACTGCACTTCAGCCTCTTATCTGTATAAGAAGGATACTATTTTTCACTTCTTCAATGGGCATTATGAAAATCCAGCCATTAAGGTGTAGAAAATGCTCAGATATGATGATGGGGTCCATGAAGGCATATTGAAAAAGATATAGATATACCATTCACATACATATGTTGCACATCACAAGCCAGGATGGAAATTGAGAAGGAGATGGGCTTACAGTCCAGAACTTATTGGTTATATCTCCCTGCACTTTTATCGGGGACGGTACCATCCCCAATAAAAATGCAGGGAGATATAACCAATGAGTTCTGCACCGACTTTTTCTTTTAATGGCAGAGCAAACAAAGTACTGGCTTAAATATTTAAGAGGAGTAAGAAGAATGGTGTCCGGTACCACACCGGTTTAGAGAAGATTGCAAAAAAATAAAATAAAACAATTCTCCATTAACATTTGTTAATTTCTCCTCCTAAGCCACTTCTCCAGTGGATTAACGTCATCAAGAACATTAGCACATTTAAAAACACTAAAGGCAACATGGCTGCACTCTTGTTTAAAGGATAAATGAGAAACTGCATTTTGTAACGGCAATTCATCACTTAAAGTGTGCAGTTCATGGGAGGATCAACATTAATACAAAAGCAAATCTTCTGGAAAAGTAAAGAAATGCCGCAGCCTGAAGTCTGACATGGAAGGAAGACGGTCTCTGAGAATGGGAAGGTTGCTGGCTTGCTTAGTCTTCAGGCAATCTGGCAGCAAATCAACCCGACGACAGATCTGTGCAGATCGGAAAGGCAAAATTGTTGCACAACTGAGAGGTGGGCTTGTCAGTCATTGTCCCAGGTTGGGTACTGCTCTCAGGTGCATTGACGGCTGATCTAAGAAGTGTCAGTATTATCTCCATGCAGGTGGGACAGCAATTAGGCATTAATAAGAAATGAAAATATGAACAGAACTGAAACTTTTCCCAAAATGGCAAATAGGAAAAAGAGATCTGGGGGGGAATCAATGACCTTTATGCTTTTGCACGTGTCTTTGTTTTCCGTTTCAGGCCCATGAGCATAAATCCTGGGAGAGGCACTCATTCTATATACATATTTATGATCCAATGCAATGAAAAACTATCAGAAAATTCATGACATAAGGAAGCTTTCTAGTTGCTTATCCAGAGGTAGTTCCTATCAATTTCGGATTTCAATAATAATCTGGTAATATTGGGGATGGGAGGGGGGTAAAACTGCACTTGGTATGAATAGGCAAGGAAGAAACAAAGACTATTTACCCATTGCCAAACACAGTAATAATGAACAGAAAACTATTTATGAATTGCCAAATGTAGTAATAATGCTTCACGCTTCTGTCTACAGATCTGAAAGTCCTGTTAAAAATTCATCTCCACTAATTCATCTTCACATCCGTAACTTAGAAGATAATTATTTTCATTTTTCAGTTGGAGAAACTAAAGGGCAAAGAGCTTACATGTCACGCAGAAAGCTTAGGGCAGCACTAGGACCAGAATTCAAATCGCCAGACTTCCAGACCAGTGCTTTAGTACCAGCATCACCTTGTCTCTCACGTCCGCATTTAACAGTTTGTGTATTTTTCTGTACAAAATTGGATGGGGTTCATAGATTCCTAGACTTTAAGAGCTGGAAGGGACCTCAGAAAAATATTGGTCCTAGCCCCTTGCACAAGACAGGAAAGACAACTGGGGTCAGGTGACCCCAAGGGAGGTGACCATCCAGTCTCCTCTTGAAGATCTCGACTTTAGGCAATTGCATCACCTCTGGAGGGAGCTTATTCCACTATCTGGACACCCTGGCTGTGAAGACGTTTTTCCTAATGTTGAGCCCAAAACAGTATTCCGGGAGTTTATGACCATTACGCCTGGTTTTCCCCAAGGGTGCCCTGGTGAACAGTTGTTCAGAAACCTACCTTCTACACACCTATCCACATAGACGCCTTAATGAATTTCCCTAGGATTTTCCCTGCGATAGAAGTTAGGCTGATTGGCCTATAGTTATCCAGGTCCTCCCTTCTTCCCTTCTTGAAATCAGGCACAACATTGGCCCTCTTCCAGTCCTCAGGGACCTCACTGGCCCTCTTCCAGTCCTCAGGGACCTCTCCGGCGTGTCACAAGTTTTGGAAGAGCTTCATCAGGGATTCCTTGATGACTTTGGCCAGCTCCTTCAGCACTCTCAGATGAAGTTCATCTGGTTCTGCTGCTTTATATATGTCTAATTTTTTTTAATTGATCACACACCAGTTCGATGGCAATATTAGGAAGGCAATCATTCCTATCCTGCTTATTCTGTACCCTATCTGGCATAATTTTCTCCTTGACCTGGTGAAATACTAAGGCAAAGTAGATATTCAGGAGTTCAGTTTTCTCCTGAGTGCCGGTGACCAGCTGTCCCGAGCTGAGCTGTGGCCCCACACTCCCATTTGTTTTCCTCCTGTTCCCTACATCCCTAAAGAAGGACTGTTTGTTGTCCTTGATTCCTGTTGCTAATTTAAGTTCAATCACTCCCTCAGCCTTTCTAATCTGTTCCATTTAAATTATTCACAAGACCATGTCAAGAAACTTCTTTGGATGAGAAGAATCTATTAAGATGCATAAGGGTATATATTGTCTGCGCTCCTGACTTTTCAGATATGTTTGTTTATTTCTTCATAAAACCAAGTCTCTTCATTAAGATCAAGCACATTCTTCCTTTCACATTTTATGCAGAAACTCTTCATGAATTTTTCATCACAATTGCTCTACTCTCCCTGGTTTTCAAAAAGGTTTTCAAAGTCAGTTGCTTACAATTGAAGCAATTAAGTCCGAATTCAAGCACCTCGGTTTTTGGCACCAAGTTTGGCTGGGGAAGAAATCCAAAAATGTTCACGTTCCCCATGGGTGAAGTAAACATGCTTCTGATTCATGGGGGTCTCACAGGCTATCATGAAGGAAGAGGTTTTGGAATCAAAAGAGGGAATAAAATCCCAATTGGAAAAAAAAGCATGATTTATCCCAAGCGATCGTTTCCTGCTATACACTGTTTAAACCATAAAAGTACTGGTATGCATCAGTCGGTGACAACATGATGACTATTCAGGCAGAACAATACATGGGTGCATCCCACCTAGCCAAAATGTCTGCAGACATGAAAAAAATCACTACTTTGTGAACACTGCTCAGAACTGAAAGGGGGCAGAGATGCATTGTATTGAGGTCCCACCCCAGTGTTTTTTCACTCCTGTTTTTCACCTTGTGGCCCTTGCT
>JAGPOW010001338.1:5214133-5240524 GCA_030014935.1 Caiman crocodilus
TGTGATCTCTCAATACGATGGGAGCGTCTCGGTCACCCTAGCCTTACGGGCTATGCGTGGCTCCGACCAACCCCTAATACCACGCCCCAAGCCTCGTAGATGGGAAAAGACGTTGTCCAGTCAAAATACAATACATGCCCACTCTCTCGGGCCTTCTCTGTACTTTTCTATACTAGTGCCCCTCCTGGGTTCTCTCGGTGCCCTCTCCGGGCTCTCTCTAATGTACTGCCCCTCCTTTGGGGCTCACGATGCCCACTCTGGGCCTTCTTTCAAATGTCATCCCACTCAGGGACCCTTGTCCGCTCTGGGACTTCCTGTTGAGCTACCTGTCCCTTTAGGCCCACTGCGCTGCTTCCCCTTTTGCTGGATGCTGTGCTGCTATCCCCTTTTCTGGGGGACCACCGCAGCACCCTGTCCTTCTCCTGGGACGCTGTACTGTTCACCCCTTCCTTGGGGTCCACTGCAGCACCCTGTCCCTCTCGTGGGTTTTTCCTGCAGGGCTAGCCTGCTGCCGGGCTTGCTACGCCTGTCTTGGGCTTTTCAAAATGCTGCCCCCTTCTAGGGCTCATCATGCCCATACCTGGGCCCTTCTAATGCCCCTCTCTGGGCCTGGGGCCTCTGCACCTCGTGTTGCTGCACCCTCTGTGGTGCTGGATTGCGCCCTCCCGGGCACTAGACTGCTCCTTCCCTGGCGCTGGGGCCCCACACCCTGTGGGTCCCTATGAGGCCTCCTCCACCCCCTGATAGCCTCACCCAAACCACCGGTCCAATATCAACAACAAAACAAACACAAGCCTCCTGGCTACAGCTTAAACATAAGGCACCTGGGCATGCCAACATAAGCCTCCTGGCTGCAACTCAACATCACTGCTCCAGCCTCCGGAGCTGCCAGTCTTCCCTCTGCTCGAGCGGTTGCTGCAGGGCTCGCGTCACGGCTCCCAGGAGCTCCTGCCTCTCTGGCTGCTGGCGGGGAACTGCCAGCCTGGCCTTGGCTCTGGGCTTTATAAGAGCCAGGCCCTGCCCCTCTGGGTCAGCTGACTCTCCTCAGTTGCCCTGGCAACTTGCAGCTGTGCCCCTTCTCCGTGCTAGGGCTTTTCCCCAGCAGCTTTTCCCCTCTCTAGGAGCGGGGCAGCGAGGTGCTCCGCGACACTGCCAGTCACCATATGACGAAATATGCATTGCTTATGCATATGTGGTGCAACCTCGCTGCATCTGGTTCCTCTTCTTGCTGCCCCCACCTATATGTGGTGCACCTTATATGGCCACCATATGATTCCCTCACTGGGGATATATCCCAAAAAGCACTGTGCCCTGGGTTGGCTGGATCCTGTACATGACCTGTGGGGCATTTCCTCATGTCTCTGTGACCCTCTGGGTCCTGGCACTGGCTGGCTGTAGATTTTAGTGCCTGAAGCAATTCAAGCATGGTGGGCTGTCTCACCAAGCTCTCAAGTGGGTTCTTCTCCCTGGTATGTCCTGCTGATCCCTCTTGGGCAGTCTTCATCCCACCCCAGTCACCCTGTGCGTACCTACTAGTAACGTTCCATGCATGTGGGGTTTCGGTGAGGTCCAAGCCCCTAGGTCCATCTGTGGCTGCTCCTCTTCTGGGACTCCCTTTCCCAGGTGTCTGGCCCTCAGCAGCTTCATTTAGGGCTCCTTGCTCCAAGACAGGCCTCTGATGTCCTTGATACTTGTCAGGGTTGGTTCAGATGCTGTGAGGGAGTCCCAGCCATAGTCTGAGTTGCTTTGCTGCCCAGCGCACAGTCTCACCAGGTCAGTGGTAGCCGTGAGGAGGACTTCTGGCGGTGTACCAGGTGCTCCCTCCTTTTCTCTCCCCCAGGACATGGCCACTGAACTCGTCTTATCCCAGGAGCTTTGGGAAGCCAGACCTATCCATGGTCCCCCTTCCACTGCATGATGCTGGCCTGACCACATGAAGACCAGCCACCTGGATACCAGTGGTGCAGTGAATAGGGTGTGGACCTGTCACAACATGTGTCACCCCTTTAAAACTGGACTTGAAGTAGATTCATGACAAATTAGAATTATTTTTTTTTCTACAATGCAGTCTGTAATGCAGCAACCCTTTTTGCTTAAAAGCAGAGTACCCAGGGCATTATATATTAAGTGACTTTCCAAAGTTTAAAATCACTAACCAATCCTAACAGTGAAGAGCTGTTGCTGACTGAGATTTTTGAAGCAGAACAAACCCAAACTCATCAAGTCAAGCACAGTGAAATATCTGAGTTTCTTTAGATTCTGTATCAATCATCATGCAAAAGTACAAAGTGCACAGCTCAGATTTAAATATAGCTACAAAAGTTGCACAAAGGTGACCAAGAATTTAAAAAAGAAAACCCAGAATGCAATTGTTGCACTGTCTTTTGCAAAATGTAGAGTAGAGCTCTAGTAGGAGCTTAACAATGTTATCATCTATTGGCCATTGAGTGTCATTCTCTATGAAGTCACAGATTGGGAGTTGTAACCAGGTTTTGAGGGTACATGATCTCCCTTTAGTCTTTGAACAGATGAACGGAAATAGAGGAGGGGCATCTGAAAACTTCATTGCAGTATGGAGTCCTGGCATGGAAACATCTGAGACATATGAGCATTAAATGTATGATTAAATGAACTGGAATTTCAAGAAATAGATCATTGTACACATGCCCTGTTACTTATATTCTTCTGTTACTTGCTTCTGTTGGAGACCGAATATTAGGCTAGCTGGACCTTTGGTCTGCCCCACTAGAGCAGTTCTTATGCTCTTAAATCCAAAACAAATGTCTCCCTGGCATACTGGTCTTCCCCTGGGGAGCAGATGAAAGAAAACACACAAGGCAGCTGTCATTTTTGTTGCTTGATGCATTACTGCAAGGCTACTGAACTGCCAGCCCATGGGCCATATCCAGCCTTCAAGGGGTTAATGTTTAGCCCACAGACTCATGCTGGACTCCCACTTCCCTTATTTCTTCTGCTTCTGTGGTGGTGATTGGAGTCTCTGTGGCAGACGGTATGGCAAGAGGGGGCCCAGTAAGCTTACTACTCTTGTAGCGGCAGGGAAGGGGCTCCATGTAGTGGTGGAGAAGGCTTGTGCAGCAGTAGTGTGATAAGGGGCTTACATAACAACACCAGCCACAGGAAGAGATTTCCAGCAGAGATGGTGGGGAGGTTCACCCATGTGATAGCAGCAGGAGTGCTCATGCTTCTCATATGGTAGCACTGGGGTGGGCTGGGGGCTCATGGATGTGGCAGGCCACCGGGGGGTTGTGCAGTGGTGGCCGGGGGAGATTGTATTGCTCACATGGAAAAGGGGCTCTGCATGAAGCCCACATGGTGTGCACCCTGGGACCCAGGACCCATGACCAGTGTCGTGTACAGCCCCCATCTGCTCTGCAGTTGGACAGCCCTGCCTTACTGAAAGGCATTTGGATCCTGTGATGACAAACCCAGTCAAAAAAGCTAGAGACAAAAAGAGTGGGGCACTCTCTAAAAGGAGACAAAAGGACAGCGCTCATCAGAAACCCTTCTGCTGATATTGTCTCCTAATGTTCTTGTGCTCATCTACTTGGATGGCTGTCTACCCAGTATTTTCTCCTGTTTTACATGTACATTGTAAGCATTTTTTTACAGGAGGGCGCAAGGGCTTTTCTTTGCATGGTTGTACAATGCCTGGAGTCATGGGGGCAGCATCTTTAGGTGCTGCAGGGAAATAAAAATGTTTCATGTCTAGTTCAACACCAGCTGGGTGCAGAGTTGTTTGATTGTTTGCTTTGTGACCACCGATCCTTGAGGGAGTTGAATTAAGACACCAGGTTATTTCAAATGGACACTGAAGGGAGTGTAGAAGTACCCTCTGGGCACATCTACATGTGCACATTTACTGCAATTTAACCAAATTTCCTGCTCAATATGGGCACATGTCTACATGTGCGTGCCCGTACTGTGCAGTAAACATGGAGAATTACACTGACTTGAGTGTAAATTTGATACCTGCATCATGCAGGTATCAAAATTATGCCCAGTTAGTTACAGTAACCCAGGGGGTCTTCCTGTTGGGTGTGCCTAGCCCCTAGGTGGCTGGCCTGAGCTCAGCCCCAGTGCTCTTGTCTGTCTGTTTTTCCTGGCTTCAGCCTGGGACTAAATTTAGTCCCAAATCCTGGCAGTTGGCTCTGGCTTCAACCTGGGACTAAAATTAGTCCCAAGGGCTGGTAGCCGTGTGGCCAGAAGCTAAAGTTCTCCTGGTGGCCACAGGGACATATGTCAGGCTGCTCTGACCTCGGGCTAAATTTATTCCCAGGTTGCCTGCACATGTAGACCCCAGACTATTCCTGCTTACTGTGTAGTAACTTACTGTGCTGTAAATTTAAGCTAGTGTGAATGCATGTGTAGACACCGGCACTAAGTTGCTAAGGCAGGGTAGTACCTCGGGTACATAAATGTATGTACCTGTTGGATGGGCCCAGATGTAAGTTGCTGAAAGACTTTGCATCCCCTCATCCATCTTCTGAGCTCTTTTTTTCACTGTGATGAGCTATACATTTACTAGGAGCCTGTTTTTGCAGTGGCCAACACCTTTATATAGTCACATGCCATTAGAAGAAGCAATTGCAGATGTGTAATAAAATGTTGTTATTCTGGTAGCATTTTATACTCATTTTGCCGAGCAGCAAACGATAACACAAGATGTAAAGCCACGTAGAATCCAGTTCTTTGTCCTAATAACTGCGTTGATTTGATATTAATCTATCTGTCATATGTTGCTATGTTTAGCAACATTTTTTATGGCCAGGACACTTTTTATTGCCACTTTCTCTATAAAATTAATTGCATATAATTCTTGTAGTATCTGTGTATGGATATAATATATAATTGCACAGAAAATGCTTTCTGTTTTGGCATTAAAATAGCTTAATTCTATGGTTCTGGAAATTAAATTTGTTAATCTTGCACTAACACCAGGAAGCAATGGTTTGTGTTATGAAATCAAAATCCTAGCTCAAAGGAATTAGTGTTAGTTGTTTTGCCGATAGTACATTGATTTCTTTACGACTTGTTATGGTTGGTGAGTTGATGTGCCGAAAAAGTATTTGCTCTTTTATCATTCACTTCTATAAAGCTGTTCCAAACTAATCCCAAGGTGGTGATTGACCCAAGAGGGCAGTGCTAACATCTCAGTGTTTGATGTTTCATCTCACCCACACCCAATGAGTGGGAAGGGGATGGAGCAGTTAATGAGCATAGTGCAGATAAAACATCACAGCTAATATCAAGCCAATCTGGAGAAATAAAAGATCATTTGAACCTTTCTTTAGAGTACCATTAATGTTTTTCAGAACATAGAGTCTTCTTATAAATTTTAGGTAAACTGAGGCATAGAGGTCAAGTGATGTCACATGACTCTCATGAACCTTGAGCTGCCCATCACTTAAACACTTGATCACACTTCCTCACATGCTTATTGAGAGAAGAATTACTATTCTTTTGCTCACATGATCTTTTCAAGAGATTATACTTGATCTAGGCAGTTTGCCCATTGTAGCCGAAAAGTTTTAAAATCAATTCAGTGCAGACCAGGGTTTGGTTTGGGATGTCTTTATTGTATAGTTGGATCAGTTTGGGAATATTAGTTCTGAACCCCAGTCACAGATACTAATGCTCACAGAGAAGTGACGTATGAGCATAGATTTTGCTTAAAAGAATGTTGTTGCATCACAGGCCACATCATAAATTTAACTATTTTCAGATAAATTGATTTTCAGTTCCTGCCCGGTCTTAAATAACAATAGAAATCTTCAAAGCTAGTCATCCGCAGCTGCAGATACAGCTGTAATTTGCTATTTGAGAACTTTCTCAAACACTTACCTTACTTTTGCATTCAAGAAACATAAACAGGTTAGGCGCACACCTGCTTTAATCTACCCATTTTCCACTGACTACAGCTGCAGTTCCTACCCATTGTATGCATCATATCATTATAAAACTTGGATCAGCGGGTGAGGGTATTTTATGAGTTGAGCAATGCTTTGGGAGCCAGTGAACTTACAATTAGCTCTTGGCTCTTCCCCTTTTCAGCTGCTCAGACGCCTTCAAAAAGAAAATGAGACCATTGTAATTGCAATTAAAATAGCTAGTATTTTTATATAGCACTTTTCATACACACCTTCCATAGTCCTTCACAAAATGTAATGCAGAAATCGCTTTAGAGAAATGCAGCTTCTTCTGTAGAAGGTGAGATCAGTTAGTGAGGTACAACAGCATCTAGTGGAAACCCAAGCGGTAACATAGGCTGACCACAGGAGCTGGTGACTACCTCTGGAAGGCTGCTGGGCTTCACTCTTTCCTCCTGGGAGGGAGTGCATATTTGTGGGGAGGGACTGCAGTGCCTTAGACAAGTCACTTCATTACTTAGTGCCTCAATTTCCTAGCCTGCACAATGGGGGTGATTATACTGACTACCTTTTATAAAAGTTTTTGAGACCTGAGAAGATCTATATAAGGAAGAGATGTCTTCATTATTATTGAAAATAAAATTTGTCATCATTTACCATGATTCTGTTCCCAGTTGGTTGCAGAGGAACATAGAAACTACTATACTGGATCTAACAAACCAGTGGCCAAGGCAGTCCAGTATCTCTCAAACTGGTTAGCACCACATGCTACAGTGGAAGATGGGAGAAACTCTGAAGAGGTCAATTATAAAGTAACCTGTCCATAAGGAGAATTTCTTTTCATCCTTCTGGCTTAAAGGAGTATTCTGGTCTATTCTTTTCTCTACCAATTCTTACCGTTGCGATTTTTATCACTTTTGATACTTATCGCTCATCACTGTGGCATTTGAGTACCCTTTTTATTCTGAAGCACAAGGGATCATGATTCTCCCAAGCTTCCTTCATTTTAACCCTTACTGATTTAATCGTGGGTATTCTCCTTGTCTGCAAGAAATGCGCGATCCCTTTTTGAACGCTGCTAAATAATTGGCCTCAGTTCCAGAGAGCTCCACGGACTAAAGGGAGATTATGTGCGTGGAGGGCGCTGTATGTATTTCCATCTGTCTGCTTTAAATAGAAAGCACGTGCAGTCTCACCCACTTAATGTAGATGAGGGTGATTCATTTGGCATAGCTGGCTGACCTGATTGGTACTGGTGTAACCTGCTGGACAGGAAGTTGTCAAGCCTCACATTTTAGAAAGACAGTGAATTTACACATGCACACACACACATGAACATGCACACACTCACTCAGTAGTCTCTACGCTTGGCACCACATTTTTATTGACTGGTTGCCTTTGCTTTGCCTTCTGTTATCCTTTATAGTGAGTTTACCGCTGACCTAGAAGTTGCCATTCTTTGCTGGGCTGACCTGCTTTGCCTACATTTCATGAACCCAGAGGCATGATGCCTTCCCCTCTACTTTGAGGGCTGATGAATAACTCAGCCGTGCCACGCCATGGGCACTATCTCAATAATAGAAATAAACTAGTCCATGCACCTGATTAGAAATGTCTGTGACTGGGTTTTTTTCTATGATAGCTGGAGTCATGGAGACTGTTTCTGGACATGCTTAGTGCACCCTCTTGTGCTGTTCCTCTGTAAATGCACAACTTATTCAACTTTACAATTTTCCACATTTTATAGATTTCCCACCCTAGCCTGTCTGTGTTTAAATGCAGTTTCACTTAGTTTTCCTTGGTCTTCAGAAAGTTTTTGAGATCAAGATAAAAAAAAAGGAGTTTTCATCAAGGACAGTGGCAATTCAGTTGCCGGCAGAAGATTATAGGCTAGATCGCTACATGTAAATAGCCAACTCCGGCTCAGTTTTAATACTGACAATTTGCACCAATTACAGAAGTGGCCTTTGCTATAACTGTGATTTAAAAAAGAAGGAAGCAAAATGAAAAAATAATTTACAGAAGGCTGCAGTGTGAAATCAAAGCATTTAAACCATTCATTAAAACTCCAGCTACTCTGAATAAATATGTAGGCGCATTACATTTGGAAGTGCTGGTTAAAATAAAATGCAGAACATGTCTGTACGGCCTCTGAATCAGGCTAGCACATGATGCTGAAGCCTGGCAAGGCCACTCCATGCTCACTAAACCTCCCAGAATATAGCGTTGTTACCCTTACAAGAGATCTGGGCACCACCAGTAAATGTACCTGTTGTACTCATAGAAGTTATAATTAAGAGATGCTCCCTAACAGGAAACCAAAGGAGTTGGGAATTGGAAGTTGGTCTGTCAGTTAGATCACTGCTAGATAGCAAGTTAGGGAGACTAAAGGACAGCAGAGTTTTGCCTACTGATGGAAAAATAACACATTTTTCTTGTTTCTTCTCATTCACATATGGCTCTTTATAATTACTACACCTGAGACTATAACAAGTGGGCCATCCCTGGGCTGGCCCAGACGTTGACCCACCCACTTGTCTAGGGCAGTCCACCTACCTGCCTTATCCTGCCATGCCTTTATTGTAACTGAAGATGTCCCTAGGTGAGAGGCATTGTCTTGATGCCAAGTACAAATACATGGCTCCAAACCTCGCGTTATATCATGCCCCATGCCTCACAGGTGGCATCCATATCCACAAACTCCCTTGGCCCCTTAGCTGAGCCACACATGGCCTCAGCTAAGCTAAATTTGGCCTCAGGCTTCCTTAGACCTGCCTGGGCTCCTTGTACTCCCACACTGGGGCTCTCAATCCCACGCCAACATATTGAGGCTTCTGTCTTCCTGCACCCCCACAGCAGGGCTTCCACCCTGTCCTCTGGAGCCTCAACACCCAGATCCCTCGCTGGGTTTCTGGACCTAATGCCCCTTGGGCCTCAGGCCTCACTCAGTGGGCCTGGGCCATGTCTCCGGCCCACTTCTCCTGGTCTCGACCAGACCTCAGATCCCAATCCCTGTGCCTTGGCCCTGTGCTTTTCTGTTGGGGTGTGTTCCCCTAGCCTTTCCCCTCCAAGGGGTGGGTCACCAATGAGGCAGTGGGGGCTGAGGTTTTCCAGTGCCCCATACACCCTTCACTGGGGAGGCACAGGTGTTGCATTTCCTGGAAGCTGCCCCGTCACAAGCAACCCCACCACACCATTCTTCCTGGCATGGTGTAGTTTTAGGTCATGCCCCAGGACCAGGAACCTCCTCCATCCCCGTAGTTCCTGCCCTGTACCCTTAAGTGTTCTGGGAGCAGCATCCGGCTGGGTGAAGTTACCCCTTTGACCCCCTGCAGCAACTGCCCACTCTGCTCTGGGGCCTAACCTTATGCCCAGACTCCCAACCTCTCCACCAATCAGGCACCCTCCTGCCTAACATGTGACCACCTAATTGGACCTGCTCCCACCTGCAGCTGCCTGCTCAGACTCCTTAAAAAGAGAGGTACAATCTGTGCTTTGTCACAGAGACAGAGCTGTAGACAAGTAGGGATGGAAGGGACCTCAAGAGGTCATCTAGTCCACGTCTCTGCTCAGGGCAAGATCATCCCTGCCTAAACCATTCCAGCTGAAGGATTGTCTAACCTGCTGTTTAACTCCCCAGAGATGGAGATCCCACAATCTCTTTGTTCCAGTGCTGAACCAACCTAAGAGTTAGACAGTTCTTCCTAACATTCACCCTAAATTTCTATCACTTCAGCTTCACTGTTATGCTTTGTTCTGTCTTCTGTGGCCACACTGAACAGTCTACCACCATCCTCTGTAAAAACAACTTTAAGACCATTATCAAATCCTCTGTAATGGTACTTTAAGACCATTATCAAATTTCCATTCAGTCTTCCTTTCTCCATACTAACTAATCCCAGTTCTTACAAGCAGTCTTCAGAAGTCATTATTCCTAGACCTCTCATCCTTTTTTCTTGCTCTCCCCTGGATTCTTTCTAATTTGTCCATGTCCTTCCTAAAGTGTGGTCATAGGCAACTGGTATGAGGTGCACGTGGCTCCCCTGGTGGGGCTGGTACCCACCCTGATGGCCGACACTGATGCTGTCGGTAGGACTGGTGCCCCCCCTGACAGGGCCACTGCCATTGGCAACTTCTGCAGGTACCCCCCCCAGATTCAGGAGGCACCAGTCACTTGTGATTGTGGTGACACAGTACTCCATGTGAGGACTCAGTAGTGCTGAATGGCACAGGAGAATCACTTCCATTGATTTGCCAGCAACCCTCCTATTGAACAATATTCAGTTTTTTCCAGCAAAAGCACACTGTTGGCTCATATTCAGCTTACAGTCTACTGTTACCCCAGGTCCTTTTCTGCAGTACTGCAGTCTAGCCAGTCATTCCTCACTCTGTACTTGTGCATGCAGTTGTTCCGTGCTAGGTGCACCTGTCCTTTTTGAATTTCATTTGATTAATTTTGGATCATTTCTGCAGTTTATCAAGGTTATTATACATCTATGCCATACCCTCCAGAGTGATGGCAACTTCAGCCAGCTGGGTGTCAGCTACAATATTGCTTGCTCCTTGTACATTTGTTGCCATCCTCCAATTCATTAATGAAGATACTAAAAGGTACTGGACTGAGGAAAGACCCTGGGAAAGTTTCTTCTGATACCTCTGCCCAACTAAACTTTGAGCTTTTGATGACTGAATTTTAAACACAAAGATTTAGCCAGGTATGTGTCCACCTTACATATCTTTAATCTGGACTGTATGTCCTTAGCTTACTAATGGGAATGTCTTTAGTTTTGCAAAGATTTGCAAAGGTCACCATACATTATATCCCCCATCCACGGGGTCTGCATTGTCATAGAAGGAGACCAGGCTGGTCAGGTATGAATTGTTCTTGATGAATCTATGTTGGCTCTTTCTGATTACCTTGTTCTCCTCCAGGTGCATAAAAATTGATTTCTTGGTAATATGCTCCATGATCTTTCTAGGTAACAAATTCAGACTGACCAGTCTGTAATTCCCTGGGTCCTCCTGCTCCAGTCATCCTGGTTTCACCTGACATCTGGATTCTCAAAGATAATAGCCAGTGGCTCTGAAATTACCTTAATCCATTTCCTCAGTAATCTAGTATACACCCGTTTTGACTCCTCTTTGACTCCTCTAGGCCATTTATCTCCTCCCTGACCCTTCCTGCCAACCGTTTATTGTCTAGTAGCTTTTCTTATTCATTAAGACTGAAGTAAAAATTAAAAAAAAGCATTAAATACTTCAGGTTTCCCTGCATGCATTGTTAGTCAGTACCAAGTCGGCTTTCTGCATTTAGTCAGGAGGCTACAGTTTCCCTGGTACTCCTCTTACTTCTGGCATATTTTTAAAATGCTGTTTTGCTCCCTTTTACTTGCCTTGCTATCGGCATTTCAGTTTGTGCCTAGGCCTTCCTGATTTTCTCCCTGCATGTCAATACAATACTCTCATACTCCACCCCAGCAATATGACCGAGATTCTACTTTTTGTATGGTTCCTGTTTGAGTTTTGACTTATTGGAGAGTTCACAGTTTGGCCAGGCTAGCCTCTGGCTGCCCTTCCTAGCCTTTTCTTCACATCAGGATAACCTGCTCTTACACCTTCAATAGAGCCTTCTTAAGGGATGCTCATGACCACGTGCCCAGAGTTCCTCTAAAAGTAGCTGCATACATTTTGCGAGGCCTTAATAATTTGGGGTGATGATGCTTCACTGAGATGCTCCCTAGCACAGCATGGGGTTGGTTTGTCATATGGCACACACACTCTAAAGAGCATCTTCTGGTCCTCCTTCACGCTGCTGCTGGCCTATCCTGGAAACACTGTCCAAATCTCACTCCTTCACTTGTTTTGTGCCATTCCCGGGTGAGGAAGAAAGCCTTCACATGTTGCAAATCGATTCTACTGCTGTCAGCATAATTTCTTCCTATTGATTTCCCTTCCTACTTTCAGCCCTGCTCTTAAAAATCTGGGCTTTCTAGGACTGTTCATTCTAGTGACAACTTGGAAAGACCAAAAACGAGAGTTACAATATGCCCATTTACAATTACGCTGTACCCCAGAAAATGCTTTCTTTCCTCCCCACCCCCAATCTCATTTAAGCTGAAAATATAAATTTAATGTAAACTTTCTTACATGGTTGATTTTTCTTTTCCTCTTATCTGCAGTGAAAGCTCAAGGTTTATCACCTGGCCAAGAAATTCCTCAGCTGAGAAAAGCAAATATCTATTTCTGGTTTTGTTTACATGGCTACCATTGCAACCAGGGGGCTTTAAGGATAAAATGGGCACACATTTGCTGCTGAACAAATAAGAGTGGCACATATTTGTATTACTGCATTCTGCACTCCAGCACGTGCCAAATTGTCCCAGGTGGGGTAGGGGAGTCTGGAGCCAGCACCGTTGCTGGCCCTATAAGTCTTACCTGGGATTCTGGGGGCCTCCCAAGGAAATAGTGGCACCAACCTGGCTGCACAGACCTCACCAGCATCCAGAGCATGGCTCTGGGTGGCCAAGCTCTGTTTCTGGCAGCACACAGTACTGCCACATGCATGGCACTGCTTATTCTCATGGCATTTTTATTTTTCTTTGACATGGCAAATTAGCAGAGGGTGAATGGGTGCATGTACGTCATGTGTGGTTTACGTCACCTCAAACAGCTCTGAGGCACTGCAAACTTCACGCGCATGCTCAACTGGATGTGCCCAGTGACGTGCCTAATATGTGCCACATGGCACAGATTTGGGGGGGAAACTGGTCAAATTCTGCATTTATCTGCACTCCTGTAATTTGGTTACTTTGGGTTCCACTGGAAGGCAAATTTTATTGTAACCCAGTGAAAACAATTCAGATTTTCAAATTTTCTAATCAAGAAAGTGGAAAGATATTTTGTGAAAAGCTTTACAAAAAAAAAAATTCCATTTTTTCCACCAGCTCAAATGAAATTATTTTTGCAACATAAACCTTTCCAAGAGAACCACGGAAAAAAAAAAATCTCTCTCCTCAAACTTATGTTATTGCCCCAAACACTCTGGATGCTATCTGAAGTCTTAGAGCCAGATCATAGTCTACTTATTAGGTACTTAACCCTTTTCAAACCTGCTTGAGTCCCTGAAAAACTGTTATTACAGAAGGTAGCTAAGTTCTCCTCATTAACACCACTGGGTTTTTTGGGCAGGAGGCAAGGTGGGTTTTTTGTTGGGTTTTTTGGTGACCTAAAGTAAAGGCTAAGATGACAGCATGGTACAAATGTAGATGCATTCATGGATATTCAGGGGTTTGAACAGGTTGGAATAGGTTGCCAATTAGGTACCTAAATCCACGTAGACAAATTAAGTTCATATAGGACATAAAGGACAATAGGGTCTAGCTCTTAGTCTGTGTCTAAACTAAAAATGTGTTTCTTAGGGCTGGGCTTGTGTGTGTGTGTGCTTGTTTGTACGTGCAGAGAGTCAAGGGCTGGCACACACTAAATCAAGAGGAGGAAGAGGAAGAAGAACAATCTACTGAGCACCAGACACGTTTCTGCTTGTCACTAAACAGGATTTTCAAGTTGGGCAAAGGTCTAGCAGGGGGAGGGGGAAATAATACTGTGCAAATAGGTATGAAAAGTGTTGGAGAAGCAATATGGTTAATTTCTGATAAGATTTGTATCACATGACATAGCTGTTGCCACTGTTGCTATGGTACCCAGCCATGACAATGTGTCAGACAAGTTAATTTTAGATAAAATAAACTCTTTCTGAAAAGTGTTGGATAAACAGATGGATTTTGTCTTAAAATGGACTCTCAAACATTTGCTTTTCGGAACAGCTTACACATTGAAATAAAGTAAATACACATTTGCTTCACAGTCGCTTGTTCAAACAAAGAACTTGCCGCAGGTTCCTCTGGCATCTGAATTCCCCTGTCCTCTTCCAGCCAAGCACTTGCCAGCTCCCATGAAAAGGTGCATTGCAGCCATTTGCAAGGGATAAGATTGTAGAAAGATATGAATTCTGTGCCTTCCTGTTGCATTTCTTTCCTCTAAATCAGGGATGGTCAACTCCTGGCCTGCGGCCCAGCTCCAGGATCATATCGTCCAGCCTGCAGAGCTCCCTCCAGGTCCATTGGGTGCCATGTAGGCTATCTAGATCTATGCTCTAGATCAGGTGTGCAGGGCAGTGCAGAGCCCAATCCCAGCATGCAGGGCTGGGTAGAGGTGGTGCAGGGCCCCATACTGCCTTTTCCCAGTCCTGTGCGCTGGGATCTGGGCCCCATGCTACCCATGGGGCCCAATCACAGCAGATGAGGGCCATCTGAGACATCCAATGCAATCTTGGTGCAAGGGGTCTGGCCTGTGAACCAGCCCCATATCACTTCTCTAGCCCACAGGGGCAAAATGATCCATTTTGGTTGCTTTCGTAGAAAATTAAATTGTCATAACAAATTAGGGTTGAAAGGGACCTCAGAAAGTCATCTAGTCCAACCCCCTTTCAAAGTAGCCTTCTGGTTACAAACAATAAATATGGAAAAATACAGCTGGAATCATAGCTACCTGGTTTGCTCTGATATTCATTGGCACAAGCTGCTGTGGGATTATTTGTAAATATGGCCTACAATGCTAGCCCTTGCTCATATCTTTAATCCCTGGTGTTATTATTCCTGGAGTGGGCTGAAAACCTTGGTCTTATGTTCACAACTGAAAAAAAATGTTCCCTCATGTTCTTTGGCATATCAGTTCAATCTGTTTGTGACCCACTACATTTGAGCTTGCACTGGGTTACCTTCTTGGTGCCTCCCCTTTGCTGTTATTTTATTGCCCTCCTGGCTTCTCCCACAAACTCAAGCATTAGCTGCCAAGCTTTTTCTAATGCAACACACTTTTCCCCAGCAGGCTGTATTTTGGACCAAGCCGTGATGGATAATAATGAATTCATCACTCGACTGAACTCATTATACGATTTCCAATTGTTCCATCACTCTAATGGAAACTGAGGATACAGCTTTCCTAGGTAGCAGCATTCTGAACAGGCTTGTGACTGTTTCTAGAGTACGATAACCCGGAGTAATACAAGTGCGTCCTTTGAGAAACTCATCTCAATACGGATGTCTAATACCATCAGAACAGGTAATAGGCTGGGTCTCATAAGTAACGATATACACAAGGCACAGTCCTGTATTGATTGGAATTGGGGAAAGATTAACCTGTCTCCTCAAAAGAAGTGAAAACACTTTTAATGTGCATGCTTGGGTCAGATATTCAAAGTAAAACAGTCAGGTAAGATTGGAGTCAGCACAGTTACCAACAGCTGTTTAGTACAGGCAAGAAGTGGCTCACCGTGGTTATATTCTCAGAAGGCCAGGAAGCCTTGTTTTCTCAGCCCCAAGCAAAAGGAAGAGAGATGGACCCAAAGGGACTCTTGACAACTTGTTAAAGAGTGAAGCAGTAACTCTGCAGGTTAAAAACTAGAGCAGAATAAGGGAACTGATCCAGGATGGGATGGAATGTGACAATTGACCTCTGCTTTATATATTTAATGATGAGAGAAGTGGATTAGTTTGGCCTGGATTGAAATCACTGTACTAAAAGTTGATGGTTGCCTAGGGACCAGCAATCATGACCTGCTTACATTCATTATGGACAAAGAGCAAACAGTCCCAACCAGTAATATATGCGCGCGCACACACACACACACGCGCGTGCACCCTATACCTATATCCCTATACATATATACATATATATGTATATACACATATATATATACACATACACACACACATATATATGTATGTGTGTGTATATAGATATCTCTCTCTATATACACACACACGCGCACACACAAACTGGTTGGGACTGTTTGCTCTGTGTCCATAATGAATATATATATTCATTATATATATATATGTTCATTTATGTCACTGCCCCTACATGACATAAATGCTGCTCCCATGTCTGTGAGTAAATTATGTCATTGATATATGTGGCTGCATACATCATGTGTGGGGCTAGAAGGTAGTCCATCAACCATTGAAAGGTCTCTGTGGCCCTGTGCAGGACAATATATATATATTGCTTCAAAAAGACTAATTTCCAAAATCTGCAGAAACCAATGAAGGCAACTGATAGGAAGCAACATATTAGATGGAAAAATGTGAAAGCAAATTGGGAATTTCTTTAGACTTGTTCCCACAGTTGGAGAGGAAGGCAACTTTGGCTAAAAAGTCCTGCTTCAATGGCAAAATGGTACACAAAATAGTCATAAAATGTAACACAGAAAAAATGAAAGGGGGGAATAAAATAATAGCCTTATATTAATTAAAAGGTATGAAGCTCAGATAACTTGTATGGGCAGCTAAAAACTTAAATGAAAAATTAATGGCTGCCAGGGTTTCAGAAAATAGGAAGTAATGTTTTACACATAGTAGCTACAAAATAATCCTAGTGATGTGACAGTCCCACTAATGAATGGAGAAAGTAAGATGGTAAATAATTATGCTAAAAGGGCAGCAGCATTCAATAAATATTAATATCCTGCATTTGGAAGGAAGCAGAATGAACCTCTAATGAACTCATTTCAAGTCCATTAGCAAATGGAAAGAATGCTCAACAAAATTTACCAAAGAGAAATACTTTTAAATCCAGCAGGCCTAGTGAACGTTCATTGAATCCTAAAAGACTTGGATGTGGAGATTTCAGGGCTACTGATGTTAATTTTAATAAATCTTGGCTGGATGAGTGCTCCCCAGGGGTCTTTCCTGCCACATCTTTGATGGTAAGTAGTTTCCTATCGGGAGGACGATGTCTGGTCCTGCCTCCCCTGGTATTTTCCCTTGGTCGTTCTCGCAGTTATTTCTTCTCACACCTCCACCTCCCCTACACCCCACCTACTGCCAACCGTGATGTTGTCTGTCAGGGTCGATGCTCTGACCCTCCATGGCATTTGGTTCCTTAGGGGCTGTGGTCATTGGCTACTGGTGATACTCAAACTGTGCATCGCCTGCAGCCCCTCTTTGCTCTCAACTTACACGGCATCTGACTTTGCCTGGGCTTCAACCCCCCTTGACGTGTTGTTTCTTCCCCAGGTTTGGTACCTGCCACCTATTGTTCCCGTCAGGGTTCCTGCCAGGCCGTTTATGTCAGCGGTGGGCGTCCGCCCAGGGAATCACCCCAGGCACACATTTATAAAGTGCACCCAGGCAGACCCAGGTGCTGTTCCTGGCTCCTCCCAGCTCCACCATGGGTTTTCCTTTGATCTTCACCTGTGGCTGCTCCAGCCACTGCAGTTTCAGTTTCTCTGTGATTGGCTGCTGGCGGGGTATCCTGCTATCTCTCCCCTGACTCAGGCCATTTTTCTCCAGATACTCCCCTGTTCAAGTTGCCTTGGGGCATCTCGTCATCCATCCTTTTTCTCTTGGTACACCTTGACAGGAAATCAGCAGCGCAGATAGTTGTCCCTGGTCAATATTTCACTCTAACCTTAAATGGCTGTAGTGACAATGACCAGCACATTATTTGGGTGTTATTGTGTCTAAATGTATTTAGCCATTGTAAAAGGGTATGATCAGTAACTAGATCGAACTCTTGCCCCATTAAATAATATCTAAAATAGTTTACCGTCCACTTAATGGCCAGGCACTCCCTTTCCATGGTGGAATACCTGGTTTCCACATCATTTAATTCCTGGCTAGCATAGGCGATGAGGCGGTCTATGCCCCCTTGCTCCTGGGAAACTACCATGCCTATGGCCTTCTCAGAGGCATCCGTCTGCAGGATGAACGTTTTAGAAAAAATGGGCATTACGAAGACTACCTCACTAGGCAAATCTCTTTTGATGTCTTCAAAACCTTGTTCCATCTCAGGAGTCCATCCAATAGGGCTCTGTACTTTCCCTCTTATAGCATCTGCTAGTGCTGCATTTTTTTTCTGTGAAACGGGGAATGAACCTCCTATAATAATTTGCTGGTCCTAGAAAAGCCCGCATCTGTCACTTTGTCTGTGGAGGTGGATATCTTTTTGTTATGTCTATTTTACTAACTAGAAGGCTTATTCTACCTTGCCCCAATCTAAACCCCAAATAATTAGTCTCTTGCACCCCTAAGGTGCATTTTTTGGGCTTGATCGTCATGCCCATCTGGTGTATTTCTCGTAACACTGCCCCTACATGACATAAATGCTGCTCCCATGTCTGTGAGTAAATTACGTCATTGATATATGTGGCTGCATACATCATGTGTGGGGCTAGAAGGTAGTCCATCAACCATTGAAAGGTCTCTGTGGCCCTGTGCAGGACAAAAGGCGTTCTTGTAAACTCAAACAGTCCCCAGGGGGTGCCAAAGGCCATTTTCGACTGGTCCTTTTCTATTACGGGGATCTGCCAATAGCCCTTTGCCATGTCAGTAGCGAAGATATACTGAGCCTGTTCTATCCGCTCTAGCAACTCCTCCACATGTGGCATGGGGAAGGCATTGAATCTGGAGACTTCATTAATCTTCCAAAAATCAATGCATATTTTGAGCATTCCATCGTTCTTCAGCACTATTACCATCGGGCTTTGCCAGGGACTGCACAAAAGCACAATGATCCCTTGAGCTAACATCTTTCATAGTTTGCCTCAGACCTGCTCTCTCCAGTGATGGGGGATGAGCCTCCACCTTTCTCACATGATGGTCCCTTTTGGTGTATGGAGCTCATGATGTATCCCTTGGGCCCAGCCGGGCTTTTAGCCAACACTTCACCTAACCTTGCCACCTCCTCAACTGGTTGCATTGTCGGGGTGTCAAGTTCTGGCCCATATGCTGGTTGGCCACCTGGTTCCTGTCCTTCCAGTGACTCCCCTACCTTAGGTCCTAATTCCTCCTATAGGTCTTCTGGGATCAACAGTCAACCCTTTGGTTCTCACCACGTCTTCAATAAGTTGACGTGATAAATTTGTCACTCTTTTCTATGTCCAGGGCCATGTACTTCATAGTCCACAGGCCCAGCTTGCTGCACAATCTTGAACAGGCCTTGCCATCATGTCAACAACTTGTCAGCTGTAGTAGGGAGTAGTACGAGGACCTTATCTCCAATGTGAAAATCTTTAGTGCAGGTCCCTTTGTCATATTCCCACTGTTGCTTCTGCTGGGCCTCGGCCAGTTCTTCTGAGTGAGCTGTATAATTTTTGCCAGCTGCTCTATCCCTTCTTGTTAGTAGTGTTGTACCCCGACTTCTGGTCATCCTGTGTTTTTCCATTCCTCTCTTATCCCTTGTAACAGCCCTTGCAGTTTATGGCCATATATTAATTAAAATGGGGACAGCCTCATGGATGCTTGTGGGGTGTCTCTCAGCGCGAAGAGGAGAGGTATTAGAATCAAATCCCACCTCCTCAGTTCATCCTGGGTACATTGCAGCAATAATCATTTAATCATACCATTCAGGCATTCTACCAGCCCATTAGTCTGCGGGTGGTACACCGAGGTATGGAGTTGACAAATCGTCAACAGTTGACAAATGACCTGAATAACTCTGGGCATAAAATTCGTCCCCTGATCTGCAGTTATCTCCCTCGGAACACTCACCTGGGACACCCATTTTAATAATTCCTCCACAATTCGTGAGTCCATTGCCAATCTCAGTGGTATTACATCTGGGTAGCGCATAGCATAGTCAGTGATGACTAATATATATATATTGGTGTCTGGTACTACTCTTTGTTAAGGGACCCACTACATCTAGCACTATTCAATTGAAGGGTGCCTCAATGAGTGGCATCGGTTGTAATGGTGCCTGTGGGGGCCATCTCTGTTGGACCCTCTGCACATTCTGGACAGGCCTTACAATGTCACCTAATGTCATTCCTCATCCCCAGCCAAAAAAAACACTGCCTAATCCTGGTCACCATCTTGTCTGCCCCAAAGTGGTCGCCCGTAGGTCTAGCATGTGCCAACCTCTATACCCTCTTGTGGAGCCTTCTAGGGACTACTAGCTGTTGGGCCCACTCTTCTCGGAGTGGATGCTTCTTTACTCAGTATTACAAACCCCTATGTACCCAAAAATAAGCATCACTTATATCCATTTCAGGCCATATGGTCTCTTCCTCTACCCAAGCAACCTCTGTCTCCTGGATCCTCCGTAGCTCATTGTCCTCCTCTTGGGCTGTTCAAAAGTGCACGCTCTCAGCACCTGTCCTGAGGCTAACCCACTCTTTCTCACCGTATGAAGCTCTATCCTCTTCCGCTATTGAACCTTCCTCACCAGGGCCGTCTTCTACATCTTATCTCCTCCATGCACATGTCTTCTAATACCTCATAGAATGGTGGCCAATCCCTCCCTACAATCATCTGGCCATCTAACTGTGGGGCAAATCCAATGCATAATTTGCCCTTGTGACTGGCGAATCTCATGTCCATGAAGCCCCTTTCATATTTTTCCATCTCACCACATATGCAGCACATTCTAACTGGGGGACACCATTTAAAAACACTCTCAGGAATTGCCCCACCTGTATTAGTGTCTGGGAGCAACCGGTGTTCAGTGTGATCTGAAACGGCTTACCTGCCACCCACACTGTCACCATAGGATGGTCTCATCCTTCTACTTCTTTGCCACTCCCAAAACTACAGTCTATTTCATCAATTGGTTCATGGGTGTCATGTTGCTCTTTCGACCCCATAGCTTCTCCAGTGGGTCTCCATTTTTCTGGGGCCCCTAGAGTGCATTCTCAAGAAATGTGTCCAGTCTTGCTACATTCATAACATATGATTCCTCACCTGACATGGTGCATAGGCCCCCACTGGGGCTCATCTTCTTTCTTAGGGGTAGTCCCTGAACTTCTGTAGTTTTTTTTTTCTCTAAGCAGTTCCCCCTCTGAGGCAGTGAAGGCCTCTGCTGCGCTTAAGGTTTCAGCAGCTGTCTGAGGAAGGTGCTGGTACACCCACAGCTAAGTATCCTTGTCCAGATCTTTTATGAAGTGTTCAAGTAGGATCTGGTCAGCCAGGGCCAGTTGATTGATCTTCCCTGGTGGTACCCATTTATCCAAGAGATCTTTCAATAATTATATCAAGTTCCTGGGTCTGTAGTTTTCCTTTCTCTTTCAGGCCCAGAATAACCTGTGATAGTGGTCTGGGGTGAGGTCTAACTGCTGCAATATGGCTGCCTTAACCTTTTCATAGTCATAGGCTTCTTCCTGCAGTGAGGCCTGATAAGTGGCCCATGCCTTGCCCACTACTAGTGACCTCAGCTGGCTAGCCCATTTTAGCCTGTCCAGCCCTCTCTGAATCACCATCCTCTCAAGTGATTCTATATAAGCTTCTACATCATCCTCCAGTGTCATATTCCAGAAAGCAGTCCAATTCGACACATCCACTCCTGTTGCTGTTTGGCTTGTTGCTGTTGGACCTCCAGCACTTTAGATACTGCATGCAATGTTTGACCTAACAAATCAATCTGGGGGTTCAGGTTCATCTCCATAGTTGTATTGGCCTCCAGGGTCACCCTTGTTTCACCATTCCTGGCCAATGCACCAAGTTGTAACCGTCCATGCTTCCCTCCCGAGCGTTGTGTGTTTGGGTTCTTCTCAAACCTCGCCAAGGCTTCTTGGGCTGCATGGCCAGGCTATTGGGAGTGGCCTCAGGTCAGTTCCTCACGAGTATCTCCTGCCACATCTTTTATGGTAAGTAGTTTCCTAATGGGTGGAAAATGTCTGTTCCTGCATCCCCAGGTACTTTCCCTCAGTCGTTCTCGCAGCTATTTCTTCTTGGGGCTCCACTTCCCCTACACCCTGCCTAATGCCAACCATAATGGTGTCCATTAGGGCCGATGCTCTGACTCTCCCTGGCACTCCATTTCTTAGGGACTGCAGTTGTTGGCTACTGGTGATACTCATACCATGCATCCCCTGTGGCACCTTTGCTTTCAGCTTGTGTTGCATCTGACTCCGCCTGGGCTTCACCCCCCCACCCTTGACATGTTGTTTCCTCCCTGGGTTCAGTACCTGCTGCCTGTCATCCACATCAGGGTTCTGTCCCCATTGTATCCACCGGTATCCCAGTCGCTACTGCTGCCGACCTCAGTCCACACCAGCCCTGTGAGCAACTCCTTGGGCCCTTGTGGTCCAGTGTTCCTGTCATGCTCCCATTCCAAGGGAGCCACCACATCTCCTAACCAGGATCATCCAGGTGCTCTGGCCCCTCTGACCTATTGGGGACACTGCTTTTGGTCCCCCTGGCTTCCTTTCTGCCAGGACTTTTGTCTGGGTGCTGGGTATCTGCCCAGCCAATTACCCCTGGCACGCTTTTATAAAATGCACCCAGGTGGAAGCAGGAACCGTTCCCAGCTCCTCCTGGCTCCACTGTAGGTTTTTTCTCTGATCTTTGCCTGTAGTGGCTCTGGCCGCCACAGTTTCACTTTCACTGTGATCAGCTGCTGGCATGGTGTCCCGCCGCCTCTCCCCTGACTCAGGTAAGTTTTCTCCACAATGTGCTTCTTCACTAAAGGCAGCTGGAGAGACCTGGCTGATTTCCCGGCTGAGCTCACTACTAGGCAAAATAAAGGAAAAGTTGATATGGGATTCAATCAGTAAAGAACATGAATATTACAAATGCAAATTAACTTGTTGTTTTGGGAGATAATTGCATATTTCCGAGGCACTTACAGGTTTGGTTAATAAAAGGATCTATTAGATGTAAGAGACTTTAGTCAGGCATTTGAATTAACTTTTTTTGTTTTTCAGAAAATTCTGATTAAAAAACTAGTAATAGAATGCTATCAAGTGGTTGCAAGTGAAATGCATTAAAAACAGGTTAAATGACAGATCTCTAAAAGCAACTGTCTGTGGGAGTCATTTCCAGTGTAGTTTCATTAGAACAACATTAATCAACATTTATATCCATAAGTGGAAGTAAATCTGCTTCACTACTGATACCATAAACACCTGCATTTGATGCCAAGGGGAAGAGAGAAAGTGGACATGGTATAACTAGGGGTGGGTGAGCATGGCACCAGCCCCAGGTGCCAATGTAGGGGCTCAAAATAGATGGCCACTGCCATCCTAGGCACCACCAGTACTCAGGGAGCAACAGCTATTTGTTATACCTCTGGAAAGAGGAGCAATTCGATGATTTCTTTTTTTGTGAGCTTTGATAGACATGAGGTCAGAATACATCATGTAAAGATTTTCTTTCACCTTAAACTCTAGGTACAGGAGGATTCTATTAACATCTAGCAGAGACCTCTAGAAATGATTCACTTCTTCCTAAGAAAGGATCTGGAGGATTTCACAGAAGATACTAAACTCTTACAGGATCTATGAGGTTGTTTATTCCACCCTTTGAATGCTGGACCGATCCCTGCCATGTAAGATATCAGTAAGTTTTGCCCAGAGAGGCTTCGAATATCCCAATTATGTCCAAAAAGTTTCCTACAAACCTGCTGCAGTGAAAGATGAGCACAGTACCTTCCTAAAAGTACCATCAAATCCCTACATTTCACCATCAGAAAAGATTTGCTCCTGATATTGCTGGGTTTTTCGTTGTTGCCTGGCCTGTCTGCTCCTGATATTGAAACCTATATGTCTTAATTTGACCCACTTTTTCTACTCCTGCCCCTATGAGGAGAGTTGTTTTGCTTGCTGATTGTGAAAAAAAATGCATTCTCATTTTGAGTCACCAAAAATTTGAAAAGGTTTGATTTCTTCTCATCAGAACAAACTCCCAACACAAGTTTTATTCTGACGAAATCTCTCGGCGGGTAGGGGGGCAGGGGTTCATCCAAAAACGAAACATTTTTTTTCTTTTAAAAAAAAAAAAAAGCATTGTCACCAGTTCGGTCTCCAAAACATCATTCTGAAGTGAAACTCAAAATAATTCATTTGGAAAATAGACTTTTAACAGAAAAAAACAATTTTTTTTAATTTTTTTTTTTTTACTGAAGCCAGTTTCCAGGTTTACCCTCTGCTTACAAATAGTCAGCCCCAAAGTTACATTTTTGGGTAAATACATTTTTCATCCAAAATATTTCACCCAGATTAAACAACCTCGTTTTGGGCATTTACTCATCAGATATTAACAAAAATGTGCCCTTTCTTTAACTCCCCATTCGTTCTTCTTTTCTTTCCTCCCAAGTCCATCCTTTCAGCTCTCAGATAATTTTTCTTTTTGAAATTCCCTCCAATGGGTCAACAGCTGCCTGCATTGGAGATGCTACAAAGGTTAAATGTGTCATCAGTTGCATTGACTACCTTTTATAGAAGGCTGACATTTACTTTTTTTTCCTGCAAATAATAATATCTGGTACAGATTTCTTATCGTTACCAAACTCCTTCAGACACCTTTCAGGCTAGCAAAGGTTTCTTCTGTTCCTTCTTCTTTCTGGAAATGTGGAGATAGCTTAGCTAAGGGAGTATGTTGAAAACACATGTACCTTTGACACTGCAACAGTCAACTGCACACCTATACTTTCTGAATGGTTTACATTTCTCTGAGCATTAAAGCACCTTTTCTTGCCCATCTCAAATATTCATCAGCTTCGCCTCTGGCAGTGACTTAAAACAAACACTTGGGGATGCTTCCTACCATTACTTATGAACATCTCTGCATGTTTAGATGCCTGAAGCAGTAATAAAACTTAACCTGTCCATGTGAAATATTGCTGTAGCAGAAAGGGCATAGGAGGGACACCAGTACTGAGAAGAGGAAAGGGAAAAAAAACCTTTCCTGGCTTGTTAAAATGTCAGCTGTAGTCTAATCCCCAGATTTACCCAAGCAATCTGATAGCAAATTGCATTTGTAAATGATGGGAGGCATTTGAGAGATGCAAGGGGGGATGCGGGAGGAGAGAAATCTGTGTGGCACTTGTTTCCTGGGCTCGTAATTTATTGGAGTAAAGCAATATGTGCTGCTCCTCAAGGTGAACCAACAGCCCATTTTGCTGCCAACATTCAGCTCTTGCAAACGGCACAGTAGCAGTGAGAATACTCACCCTATTGGTATTTCCCCCCCACTTTCTGACTCTTTCATTTACAAATATGTTATACACAATTTTATCTATTATTCATACTTAATTGATTTACATTGTATGCACGTACCTTACCTGAGTCCTTAAACCTCATTAGCTTCTGCTGAATATCCATTTAAACTTGAGCTTCATTCATAAATGCTAATTTGCAAACATCCTTAATTGTATGTCATGCGTCAGTGTGATTAGAACTCTATTTCCTCTGTTTTGACATAGTGTGGATTTAATACTTTGCTAAATCACTGGCCTAGGAAATGCATAATGACTTAACGCTTATTCAGAGGGCAATGTTTTTCATTGTCTACAGATCTGGTCAATACCTGCTGCGAGAAAAGACATCTTGTAATTAGCAATAGCAAACTGTTGTAGCCCAGCACAAGAGCAACACAGCACCAACTTCAAGTCAGGAATCAGACAGGAATCCTTTGTAAAGGAGCACAAATGTAGCCAGACCTAGATGAACTTTATTTTCTATAGAGTCAGGAATAGAAATTCTCTCTCAAAACCTTTGCAGCGTTGAATATCCGAAGTACAGAGACAAATAAAAACAAACGGGGAGAGATTGAGAGGTCCAGATTGTGCCACTTTACATTGCTGGCCTGCTTTGCAGGTTTAGGAGCTCCATACCAGACTATACCGTGCCACTCTAGCCAAAACTTGGTGCACATGCTGCATGCATGGGAAAGTGGTGGTCATCTATATAATAGCCTATTCTTTCCTCTCTGCCCTGTGCTACTTGGCTATAGCTGGCCAGTATGAATGAGGGTCAAGGCAAATCTGCATGCAATCCTGTTCTGGACAGGGAGTCTATACATGCAGAGCTCTGCTGACTCTGCTGTGCTGAAGAGTCGGCCGGGTTAGCTCTTCTGGGGAGCTGGAGCTCAGCCCAGCCCAGCCATGTGTAGCCTAAGCACTGTAGGAAGGAAATTGCTTCAGGAAGTGCATTGCCTTCTCCAGCTCCCCAGGAACGACAGGGAGAGTGTTCTCTGCCATACTTTCAAGTGATGCAAGCTACACTTATGTGCTTGAATGTACCCTACGTGTGCTGCTTGTATGTGTATTAATGCTGGTATAGAAAACCACAGGCTGGGAAGGGACCTCCTGGAGCACTAATTCCAACCCCATGCTCTCACAAGCAACTACATCCTATACTGCCTGTCAAAAACCAAATGCAAGCTAGTTTGGAGCATTGTACTCAAACAGAAGGGTCTTTCCTGTAGAAAGGGCACTGGGGCCTGGGGACAGCTAATCGCTCTAATAATAAAGGTGCTCAAGCGGGGATTATTCATAGATTCATAGAAGTTAGGGTCAGAAGGGACCTCAATAGGTCATTGAGTCTGACCCCCTGCATAGGCAGGAAAGAGTGCTGGGTTCAAATGACCCCAGCCAGATGCCTATCTAATCTCCCCTTGAAGACCCGGGTCTTTCTGGACTTCCGGAAGGCTTTCGACACTGTTTCTCACCCAGTTCTCATCAGAAAGCTGGGAGACTGTGGTGTCGATGCCCACACGGTCAGATG
>JAGPOW010001338.1:5245687-5257490 GCA_030014935.1 Caiman crocodilus
GGAACCGGCTTCCTAGGGAAGTTGTTCTTGCTCCTACCTTGGGTGTCTTTAAGAGTAGACTAGATAGGTACTTGGCTGGGGTCCTGTGACCCTGGCACTTGTTCCTGCCATTGGCAGGGGGTCAGACTAGATGGCTTGCTTTAGGCCCCTTCTGGCCCTAGATACTATGTTACCTACCCAGCCCCCATATTACCCAATTCACACGTCTCCCATTGCCAAAGCAACTTCTGAAGCTCTGGAAGTGGGATCAGAATTCACTTCACCTCCATTAGTTGCATGCAGCTCTGCTCATTGCCTTCAAAATTAACTGATCCTGGGTCTAAAAGCTGGAGACTTGATGAAGGGGAAAACAGCCTGAGGGGACTGCTATGACACTGTGCCTGCAAACACACAAGACCATCCTGCTAGGTTCCTTTGCATGGCATTTCAGCAGTAAACTGCAGCACAGAGCTTCTCAACTCCCATGCCAGGTTGAATAGATTACAGTGACCGTAAGGGGCTTCATGTGCATTAAAACTGCCTGCAGTGCCTGTGCCCCATATGCAATTTTCAGTGTACTCAGTACTTTTCCTCAGCCATTTCTGCCTGCAATGTTTGACAGATTTCTTCCTAATAGAGCCGAAGAGCCATGTCTTCAATTGCTTCCACAACCTCCTTTCCAGATCATTATGTTAAAAGTTCTCTCTGGTGACACTTAAAAGGAAACTGTTAGAACTAAACATTGAACTTACTGTACCTTGACCATTATCCCATCCTGCAGATTTTGACTTGAAAAATCTAAAAAAAAAAAAAAAAAAAAAGAACAACCCCCCCCAAAAACCCTAAACTTCACTATTGTGCAGATAAATATATATATATAGAGAGAGAGAGAGAGAGTAAACATTCAAATAGAAGGAATCAGTATGAAGGTTGAGGTCTGTGGACACCGTTGCCTATTATGTGCCAGATAATATGACATGCAGTAACTGGGACTTTGGGTGTAGCCCAGAGGAACCTTGAACCTGTGCTAATGCAAGAATTACCCTAGGGACACTGTAATGCAGGGATAGTCTTCCAAGATACCATTTTATCTTGCGCTCTCCTTGGTCCAAGAGGACAATAAACTAGCAACTGGCTTATAGTGCTTACAAACAAGGGTTTTGTGAATCTAAAGGAATCATGAGCTTGACCCCCTAAAGCACGAATTTTGGGGGATATTTTAAAAATAATTAGTAAAATGGGGTTCTGGTTTGATTTTTTTTAATATAACCCACAAATCTTTAGTGAGTACATGGCCATGAGAAAATCACCCACTCACTCTCCCAAGCTCATTGGAAGAGCTCTCCAATGTCTTAGTCAATGGCTTACTGCCTCATTCTGCCCTTTCAAACCTCCAGTGTCCCCCAGTCCCTGGATCTTTTTTCACTTCTATCAGTTTTCCCCATTACTCAGGACCCACACCCAGTGGCTTCCCACCTAGTTTATCCATTCATCACCACCCCGGCACCCCGCGCCTCCTCCCCAAGGCTCTTCCTGCCTCACCTCTGTTCCTCTTAGGTTCTTCCTGATCCTCATGAAGATAGTGTGGAGGTGTGGAGGAATTGTCCCATTGCTCAACAGAGGGAGGAGGGGGCAGCAGACTGTTGGGTTCTTGATGCTCCCTGCTCCATACTTCAAGGATGGTACTGGGTTGTCGGAAGATGAAGATCTCCATCTACTTCCTGAACAGTCTCTGATTGGCTGTTTTACTCAAGGAATCAGTTAGGTGGGAACAGAAGCCAATCAGAGGGAGTTTTGGTCCCCCACACTAAATGCGCTAAAATTGCCTAGAAAGCTGGAACTTCTTCCCTGTTATTTTGGCCAGCAACAGGGAAAACACAGCTAAGGCTTCTTCTACTTCATGCCTACTCCCACCTGCCTGCTTGACGGCAGAAGAAGTATGCATATGGCTTCACTTCTCCCTCCACGCCCAGCACTTTGCAGCCAACATACTTGTGTAAGAGACAGCTGCAGAAATAGTTCAAGCAGGGATTGCTGCATTGCCAAGGAAAGGGTAAAATGAGCCCACTCCTTCCAGTAACCTTCCTGTCTCAGCTCTGAACTGTGCAGGAGAGACCCATCCTCTAGGACAGGGCCTGGTGACCTTTTTCCAAGCCACTGGTTGGAACAACCTGGGACAGAGGCAGCTTCCAGCCAATGAGGAACTACATTGGGGCCAGGCAGCTAGAAGCTGCTTTCACTTCTTCCGACCCTCAACCCCCTAACCCAACCTGACCCTGGACTAGCTCTTCCCTGGCTGGAAAGTATACTTACACCCCAGCTTTGAGGAGAGAGTGAATGATGGAGAGATGGAAAGAAGTGGCAGCAGCACAGGCACAGCTCCCAGCTCCTCATCCCTGGTGCAGCTCCTTGATACTCATCCCCACCATGACCACCAGCATAGGCAAAGCTCTGTTGTTCCATGAGCTGTACATTGACGACCCCTGGTCCTGGGATTGTGAGGAAAGAGATCATAGAAGAGCCAGGCTACAGATCAGGGGCCAGGAAGCAAATATAGCAGGGATTGCCCCATGCTGATGATGTCAAAACGTCTTCTGCCATTTTCATGTTAACTATTCCATCCCTGTGCTGACTCAATCCCTCATTTTCACCTGTCCTGTTAAATCCCTTTTAACAAAATCCAACTGAAAGAATATAAATTTCTAAAAAAAAAAAGAAGTTTTTATGGGCCTAACCAGACCCTTGTTGGCATAAGATTGTTCACCCTGCCTGTAGAGTCTACGTCTTTCCCCAAGCCGGTCTCTCATCTGTTCCGGTCTCAGCAAGCTCCCTATGGGCCTCATAATAAGAGCTGCTGTTCTACCCTCATCTTCTCCTGCACTCATCTGTAATAGTTTAGTTCATGGAAACTAAAATGTCTTCTCCAACCTCATAAGTCATTCTCATGCTTTGTGTACAAAGTGCAACATTTTTCAAATCTTAGACTGGCAGGCATGCGATTCAGCTGAGAAATCTCAAATTTCGGGGGGATCTAGTATTCGGGCAAGAAAGTTTGATTTCTACCTACCCATTCTTGCTGCATTTGAGGTTGTACCTTCTTTACAGAATCCAGAAATTCAGGTATGAAAAAAGGGAATAGAAAGGCAGGCCAGTCCCACAATAGGCCTTGTTAAATATTACTGATTAAAGTACAAGTTTAGAAATGTTTTGAGGGTAACGAAGATGACTACATGGAAGTTGAAGGGGAGTCAATTCTTCATGTTGGGGCATGGCCTAGCCAAAGCTTCTGACTTGATTTGCAAGCACCAGACTGGAAATAGCCACCAGGAAGAAACTCAAGAAAAAAAGTCCCAGAGCCAGAGCTCACACTTTCTGTTTTGACAGGACGTGGGATCACAGATACCAGAATAGGATTACTTTCAGTGAGTCACATACACCTTCTGCCTCTTACTGCAGGATTTGTCCAATGCAGGACCTCACATTGTTGTCCTGGTTGAGAACAGGAAAATCTCCTTTTAAACAATTTGTGAGTTCGCCACAGTTATATTGGACCCCAGCTCTGACTAGATGATTTCTTTATATTATTGTTGTTTTGTGAGAACAGCAAGTTGCACAAAACTATTGTAGCCATACAGCTTTAAATGGTTCAAGTAACGTGGTTCCCATTAGTTTCCTCAAGTGAATGCACTGAAGGCTAGCAGATCTTACCAAGTTGGAAATGTTTTTCCAATGCACAATCTACATTTTTTGTTCCTCTGTCTTATTTTAGGGTTTTTTCCAACCTTGCCCCTTTACACAATGAAGATGACTATTCCATTCTAAGCGTTAATGTTTTACCCCATGTGTCTGTAGGTGGCCTTATCCCCTCTACAACAATTTTGCTCTTACGAAGTTTGGTTCCACAAATACTGTCCAGTGGCTTTACTAGGTTCTGGTAGTTTTCTGCTTTCCTTCACAACTGTTCCTGCCCCATCTCCTCTGCATATATTATTCTGTCTTTCTTTCACTTGGGCCTGAAGTTTTCTTTCACCTTTGTTAAAATGGCCTTTGGTTTCTTACTTCTCCTAAGCCTGTCTTCTCGGCAAATTCACATGAAGAAAATCTAATCTGAAAGGGGGGGAATGGGAATCCAAACCATTTGTTTTACGGGATGCCAATTGCTATTTCATCACGACTCACAAGTATGCCTTATAAGGGGATCATTAGCAGAGCTTTGCTGTATTCAAACTGGTAACAAATGACAGTCAATTAAGAACGCCTAAAAAGTCTCTTTTTATTGACTGCTAGCCTGCAGAATTGCACATCTCTCCTTTCTTGGCAGTGCGCCTCTTCAATATGATTAATTACTTTCAAATCTCCATAGGTCCATAACTGTAAAAGACAAGATACCTACTATAAATCTGTAAATAGAGTATTTATTAGTGCAAAAAATGGGATGAGGGATATTTCAGCTGTCATCTTAGCTAAGAGGAAATCCCATACCGTGTTTAAATTCTGCAGTGAGCTCACTGAAAAACATATCTCTATCAACATCCCTTCAAGATACTGCCAGTCACTTAACAATGCTTTCTTCCCTCAGCCATCATGTAGAGAAGTGTGTCAGTGTGCGTGACAGGTGAGGAGGTGCCCAAAAGAAAGGGGCAAAAAAGATGAGGGAGTCTTTGGTGAAAGGTGGGGGACTCACCCCACCTGTGCCTCTCTCTCTCCAGCCAATCCGTATCTCTGAATCAGCACCGAATATCCAATTCTGATTCGCCTGAATCAAATGAGGAAAGTGATTTAAATCACTGAATCGAATCACTGTCCTCCAAATTGGCCAAATCCAGATCGAATACTTTCCTATCCACACAGGCCTAGTGCTTAGTGCCTGTCTCAAGGGATAGACTCCATCTGTTAGGTCTTTTCAGACATCATCAAATGGATCAAGCTTCTCCTTGCACCCTCCCTCCCCCCCAAAAATGGTTGTGGCTTGCCTCTTAAAATGGGACTAGGAGATTTCCCTCTGCCTTTTATTCTATGCTTTTACCCAACATGCTATAGGCTATATGGACAAGTTTGTGGCCAAGCTGCTTGCTGACATTGTTTTGCTTTGTAGAGAAGAATTAAATATTCACTGGAAGTGAGAACAAATATAGTGGTCTAGGCTAGGATTTAGGTCTCTTGGGGGGCGTGCAGAGTCCATGGTTCTAGTCCTTGTTTCTCCCAATAATTGTTCCATTTAAAATCCATGAATGAGCCCTGAAGCCAGGGCTGGAATCCAACATTTCCCCTCCTAGGTGAATGCAGGGACCCCAAGCCTGCACACCAGCAAGGCCACTGAATGCAAAGTTAAGTGTTTTGAACAGGAAGAGAGGCCCCCACGCCAACATACCTCATCCATGTGGTTCAGGAATAAGACGTGGGCTTGAATCTACCCAGGCAGAGCAGGACATTGAACCCCAGTCTGTCTCATGTTGGAGGCATTCACCTGTGCCGGAGCTGCAGTACAACGGGCAGTGACAACACCACCTTTCTAAAGTTTGAGAAGACAGCAATGACTCCCCCTTAGTTTCATGACCAAAAGGGGTAAGGTGCCTGTCCTCATGGGGAGAGCTCGGAGCTGTGAGTTTCGGGGGATGCCAGCCGGGAGTCAAGCATCTAACCCCCTGCAGAAGGGTGGGAATTAAGACGTGCCCCTGTCCTCTGCATTGCCACTCAATGTGTGGACTTGAGTTGGCTCCTGGATCGGCGTGATGGATTTCTGCACAGCCCATTTGGCCTGCCTCTATCCTGTGCCCTGAACAAAGAGCATACATACCTCTCAGGGCCGTGGGCTATGCAATGGTAGCCAGGTGACTAAACCCTCCTGTGGGCCGGGTGCTCGCATTCATTCTCTGCCTCACGTTCACAAACATAGCTGTTTCAGCATATGCTTGAATTGCTGCTCAGCTTCCACACACAAGCTCTTGCCTATTAATTTGCTACTTCGTCTTAAAGTCAGCCTTCATCAGAGTTTAGCAGAAATTCAAGGGCTGATATATATGAATAGGGGAAGCAGCATTCCTGCCTCTCTTTCGCTAATGTGCACAAATAAAATCTTTAGTCTATTATACCCCTCACCAGGAAGGAAAGCTACGTTTAATACAACCACTGGACAGCTCATCCATGGGAACACAAAACGTGAGACACTCCCACTCCAGCTAAAGGGCAAAGAGGCCCGAGTCAAAGCCCCCTGTATTCAAGGACAGTCTTTTCAGGACTCCCATTGGCTTTGGATTGGGAATGGAGTCCATTAACTGGAAGTGGGAGGAAATGGCTAACTGCTGTAAGTGCACCACCTGCTAAGGAGGAACAAAGGCCCAGAGGGTGGTAATGAGAACGGCATACTCTTGAAAAGCTGTTTCTGTTGGACACTCCTGTCTTTAGCCTCTCTCAATTCTCTGTGAAGGGTTTTCGCTCAGGGTGGAAATTTCCACCCTTGATATCAGACAAATGGTATTCTCTTTCTTGAATGTTTGACGCAATGTAATTCAACCAATTGCAGGTTGTTGGGGTTTTTTTTTTTATTCCCACTTCAAAGAGAAGCTCTACCCACAACCCTCCTCCACCCCATTTTTTTAAAGTCACCGACAAAACATAAGAAGTTTGAAACTTTGGCCTCTTTACTTTTTTTTTTTTTTGAGAACTAGCATTTGTGCTAGGAAGAGCCAACAGAAATGAAATATGAAGATACCTGATTTGCATATCACCTTTCTGAAGACGTCTGATTAATAAAAAGTAGCCTAGTACAGCTTTGTGCAAGGGAAATGATGGCTGCCAGTTTAGTCATGGGCTGCATGATTTTTAAGATCAAGGTCCCACCTTACTCCCAGCTTAAGTATCTGCATCCAAGATAGCGATCCACAAAACTCCAACTAAGCTGCTGTCTAATCCTGCAGCTGCCAAAGTTGGTACCTCCTACAAAGTTGGATAATGAAGGTCAATGGTTCTCAGCCAGCAAGATCCCTACGCCATTCCAGCCTCTGTACTGCAAACCTCCCAACAGATTGCCTTGCTCGGGGCCCTCTTGCTATGTGGTCCTAATTTCAGAAAGGAAGAAGCATACCTATGTTCATGTGGCATCACACCTTGGCTAATTAGTGCTGACCCACAGCAGAGCTAATTAGGCACCCACAGAGCTGCATGGAGATGACCTGTCCTGTTTCCATTCAGGCAGTAGCGTGTGTGGCACTCCAGGAGTGCTGGGGGTCTAAATTGATTCACACCTTCCTCCCACTAAATCTGTCCATGAATCCCATCTCTGCAACCAACTGGTTGAGAGCTCTTGCCCTCGATGCCTGATCATCTGTTTGTGGGCACACACAGAAGTGTCTCACTCTTGACAGTGCTGAAGAGCCTAGCACCTATCTGGCACCTGTATCCCATCAGCATCCCCAAGCCAGGCATTCCTTTGTCTGGCGCCCAAAGGGCTTGATCCAGTTGGTATGCTCCGCGTACAAATGCAGCAGCAGGAGGTAGCACGCTCCTCATGTATCTAGTAGCTCACCCGAGATACCACAGACTTGGGTTCAAAGTGCTTTAACCAGCAAACTACTGACGATTGTGGGAAGGGAACTGAAAGACCCTCTCAATTCCTCCTGTTAAAATAGTGTGCATTGCATCAGTAGACAGAAAAAGGAGTAAAAAAAGGATAAAACTCATAGGCCAAAGATCTAGAACCGAGTCGTAAAGAGATTATGGCTGGAATTGAGGTCCCTTCTGACCCTGGCATCTATGAATCTATGAATTTTCACAGAGTCCATGCCAATAAAAGTTTAGATCCCCGGTCTCTTAGCCTCATAGAGTCGTTTAAGGTCACAGAGGAAGGCTGGGGACTAAAACAGAGGCTTCTTGAGTCTTCACCCAGCACTTTTAACTCTGTTTGATAGATGAGAGGATGATTTTCTTTTTTTACTTAGCCTTACAGAATGCCTGTCAAACATTAGCAACAACAAGGCCGGAACAATCTGGACAATATTGGCAATTATGATCGTTCCTCATTAAGTTATGAACAAACATTTTGCATATATAGACATGTGCTTCACCGTGCTATTTTCTTTTCTCTTCCTGTCGCTCCTGGTAAGTGAGACTGCAGGAGTGTGTTTGCAGGAGAGGCTTGTGTGTCATGGTGAGGGAGGCGATGTCGGAGGAAGGGGTTACAAGCAAATGAGAGCCTAAAAGAGGGCCATAAATATGTGAAGACGCGTTGGTTTTGGAAAATGACATCACTGAGAGAGTGGGGGACATGATGTGATTTTGAGCACATGATGTAAGCAGTAGCTAAATTGTCACTTTGCCGCTTTAAAAGGGAATTGTTGGTATACGAATTGTGCCATATTTCCATCAGGTTGAGTTCTTGCAGAACAACAAGGGATAGCCCCGGCATGACATTTTTTGCTTGAAGGAAAAAATGGAAAGGCTTTTGTTTTGAAACACATTCTTCCATGGAGAAGCTCTAATCGTGGCTGAAAATGAGGCCTGGATTCTCAGTCTACTTCCAAACATGCATCTTCGTAAGAGCCCAATCCCATTGAATGTCATGGAAATACTCCTGCTGATTTCACTGGGATTTGGATCTGGCTTTAAGGGCATTAGACTTATTACAGCACCCATGGATTCTTTGATATTGCCAGGGCAGTGAGAAAGTGGCCTTTGTGTAAAGGAAAATTGAGCTACAAAAGAGAAAACAAAGAGACGGAGAGACGCCTCTGGAAATGATCCCGCACCCAGCGAGGCTCCAGACTTTCTTGGTTTAAAACAGAGCAGCTGCCATGCATCTGGCCTACAAAACTGTCCAAAACCCATCCAGGGCAGACATCAAGCTAGCAGGGTGCCTACAGGTGCACAGTTGTGCATTGTCAGCTTGCTACTTTATTCTAGGCTTATGTTGAATAAAACCCTGTGTCTCATGCAAGTCAGGTTGAAGGCTTATTCCAAAACCCTTTTCTTCAGTTTATATTTCCCTCACACAGATCCCATCTAGTGCCAGAGAGAGAATGTGCTCAAAGCAGCAGAATTGGCTGCTGAGTAATCCCAGCTTCAAAATAGGAAAGCAATAGCTATTACCCAGTTGCATGTTTTGCTCTATGGGCTTCCACTACAGGCTGGTATTAAACCACTAACCATTCTGCCTAATGATAATATCCACAAAATGAATTTCTTCAGACTGGCACATAACATTAAATTTAACTGACACTCTGACATGATTAATGACACCTTGGAAAAAATTCAATTCTTCCAGTCCTAAAACACATACACAGAGGATGATCTCCCTGCTGTATGGGTCAAATCCCTTACAGTATACTTTTCTACCATAATGGTTTATGATGATAATCAGAATTTGTCAACTTCAGAGCCCCCCACACACACTTTTAATAATATGGAAATTTTGTTTAAGATGTTAGTCATCCAGAGAGGAGGAGAAAGTTTCAAGTTTAGTACAGAATAAATTAACTGGAAGGCTAAATAGATCAAGTGGCTAATTTCATCCTACTGACGCAATGCAGTATGTGCTAGATCATTTCTGTGTGGGATTATTTGTTGAAAGAATAATACACTGTGATATCCCTGATGGCTATGGACCAAACCCAGAGCCCATTGAAGTCAAAATAAAGGCTCCCGTTTAATTCATGGGCCTTTGGATGAGACCCTTCAACATATCTCTCTATTTATATGCAAATCAACCCTATTTGCACGTTTCCCCATAATACCGATGTGACCCACAATCCCAGAATCCTTGGCCAGTTAAGAAATGCCACTGTTAAAGTAGCTTGTGCAGTCTTAGTTGTCTCCCTTGTGAATGTGCATTATGATGAGAGCTGTCAGGAAAAATGAAATTATCTGAGAATACAGCAAGCAGAGCGCTGAATGGAATTGAGTTCAGCAGGCTTTCGCTCGGATGCAGGAGCCTGCCTCTTAAAAACTTGGTCCCTGCTGGCATTGGTTGAAAGTTGTTAGCCGCTGAAAACTAAGTATTTACTGGCCTACTTAACAATGAGCTTACTAGTCTTGGTGTAGCTCTTCCATCGTAATCTATCAATATTGCCATGGTCTTCAAGCACCTCGTAATCCTTGGTGCCACTTTTTTGCAACACTTTGGTGATCCTTAGTGCCATTTTTTTGCAACACTTTGGTGAGGCCAAGAAGTACAATTTAACCTTGCCTTACTGAAAGAGGAGTCAGGCACAGAGAAACTAAAGTCCAGATCCGTACTTCTCAACCTGTGGCTCGCGACCCAGAAGTGGGTCACAAGAAAACATGAAAGGGTCCCGAACAAACTTTAAAAATGGATTCTTCTTTAAAGGAGAAAAATGTGGGAGACTCACTTTTTGCCTGCACACTGGCAGAATTCCAGCCTGCAAGGGGCTGTTTGGGCACCCCCAATGCCCCACGCATGGAGGGGGAAGGGTTGGGGCAGGGGGCAGCGGGCCAGGAGTGAGGGGCACTGAGTTGGGACGGGCCATCCATTTTTACAAATGGGTCAAAAAAGGTTGAGAACCAGTGGTCTAGATCCACAAGGTGAATGGATGCTCAGTGTTGCAGAGCCTAATTCAGAGATGTTCGTGCACTTTGGAGAATCCATAGCTTTATCTAGGGCTTACGTTCGAGGTAGTTCAGTGCTGTCAGGATTTGGGTGGTTGCATGCATGTCCAGAATTATAAATTGAGACTTACAGGGAACTGTACAAATGCTAGTGGAAATCTAGGGGATTTAGGCACATTTGAGAGTTAAGTAGCAACAGAATGCTGGTTTTGAGGCTGCAACACCCATTTTTTGAGGGAATCCCTTTGGGATCTAGTCTTAAATGACTTCTCCAAAGTCACCCAGGAAGTATGTAGTAAAGTAAAGAATGGAACATCAGTCACCTTAGTCCCAGGCTAAGTATCCTAACCACTACACCAGCCTGTTTTTCACAGATTACCCTTCCAGTTAGCATCAAACTGGCAGTCCCAGAAGAAAGGCCAAGCTATAAATGGGTCATGGATCACTTCACCCCAAAAATGATACCTCCAGATCAGAGACACCGCGTTTGTCATCTGCATGTTGTCCTTCATTTGCCTTTGCTCCTCCTGTTCTCTGGATGAGAAGATGAATTTATTCTCTAGTGCCGTGCTGTCAGTGTAGCATCCTTCATAAATACTAAAATTCACATAAAATGAATAACTACAACAACAAAAAAAAAAGGTTCTATATTGAATGTCCAACGTTTTTCCCTTAGTGGACACGTGCCTATTGAAAGTGCAGGTTCTACATGTCATCCCTGTGTAACATGACAGCATAATCAGACTTGACAAATCATCAAGTTGCCATATCAACCCAAGGAACCTTCAAGGACAATGTGCTTATACAACCTGTGGCTTTTTTCCCCCTGACTGGCTCAGAAATTTGACATGTAGGATTGGTTTTTTCTACCTCCTTTGATGGCAGAGAAGGAGAGTCCTTTGAACTCGGGTCCAGGAGAAGAGGAGAGGATACAGCTTGTCATGAAACATGGACAAGAGGCAGCGATTTCCCAAAAATCAAATCCTGAAACTGCCAAACCTTTAGCTTTATTGTATTTATATCAACAATAAAGGTAAACCTTGGGAAGTAGATAGGGTAGGACAATATCCAGTGGTCAATGGTTATGAGTAGCAGGGTTGGCCAGAACCCAGCCCCCCATAGTTTGACTTCATCCCTTATTTACTGTATATAGGATGTATTAAGCATAAGGAAATGATACAATTAGTATAGTAAGAGTATTTAATCATTGTCACCTGGCTGATTAGACCTGCTATTGGAGGGCAAGTTATATGTACTAAACATG
>JAGPOW010001338.1:5272560-5289880 GCA_030014935.1 Caiman crocodilus
GAGCAGGTTTAGGTTGGACATCAGGAAACACTACTTCACAGTTAGGGTGGCTAGGATGTGGAACTGGCTTCCTAGGGAAGTTGTTCTTGCTCCTACCTTAGGCGTCTTTAAGAGTAGATTAGATAGGTACTTGGCTGGGGTCCAGTGACCCTGGCACTCGTTCCTGCCATTGGCGGGGGGTCAGACTAGATGGCCTGCTCTAGGCCCCTTCTGACCCTAGGTACTATGACACTATAATACTTCAAACCAATGCTAGCTGTCATAGTTACCATCATGTGATCACATCCTTCTGGCTCCAATGGTATGGAAAATACCAGCAACTTCTTTAAAGAAAAAAATATCCTTTCAATAGCAAAAATGGAGCCAAATAGTTTGCTGGTAACATGGTACTTCATGTGTAGGGTTCACTGAAGCAATGTTGAAGAGCAACAACACCTCTACTTTTACAAAATGAATTGAAGCCTATGAGTCAGAAGTGCATAGTGTTGCTAAACGTACTCTTTTCCCAAAGTGGGCACAAAAAACAAGGCCTTCGTTAGTTGTGGTCACTTAAGATCCCAAGTTAATTTTGCTGGAGCAGAAGTACAAGCTTTAGTGTTCTGGCTAAATTCCAAATGGGTAATTACATTCTGCCAATCTAAATTCCTCCTTGAGTTTATATTGGATAACATATTTTTCACTTAGGAGTGTTGCTTTTTCCAAGACCGTTCTCTGCCTGACCAGAATTCAGTGCTTTTCAATGATGAGTGAAATCCCATTTTAATGCAATTTTAATGAGTTTAGAATGCTTCGTGTGATCTTTGACTTCAAGGTGTTATGTCCAGTTATGTTAATTTTTTTTTTCACTTACTTACATGATTCAAAAGCAACCCCACATTGAAAAAAAGTCCACCCAATGTGTAATCTAACCACAAGCAGTGGGGAGAAAAATGCCATTGGCAATTCACATTTATGTTCAAAACTAATTATTCCAACATTCTGTTCATAAAGAACTTTTAATGAAATTATATTTAAACCGTGTATGTTGCATATAAAAGTTTTAAAAAAGCTATTCACCTGCTGAAAATCCCATTAGCAAAAATCCAAACAATAAACTGAAATTAATAAACCTGTGAACTCCCTTGTAAAAAGTCCTCCAGTTCAGTAAATAATTAATTGGTTTGAGTCTCTGCTTCAGTTCAGAAATATAAACTCTTGCTGGATAGCTTAAATGTGTTTTACTTACTAATCATTCACAGTGCATCAAAGCCTAGAGGTGTCGGTAGAGGCAAAAGAGCTGAGAAGAATGTGTAAAATACAACAATAAAACTGACAGAAAGGATACATTACAGTGCTTGTGGATCGAAGCGTTCTGGGCAAGTGTTCACAAGATATAGTTCATGGAACTGTTGAGAAGGCTGCGCAGAATGCTAGTGAATACCATGAAATTGGCTGTTGTCTTGACTCCTACTGGTAAGTCATACTAAAGGATATATTAAATACTTTTCTTCTGTGCCTTTTCCACAGAACCATGAGAAAGTTACGTGGTTATCAGTGGGAATGGATTCTCTCTCTACCAAGATGTGGTGGACCCAAGGGAAAAGGAGTTTGAGAACTAAATGAACAAAAACTCAAAACAAATTCCTTTTTCATGGTGGCTTGGAACTGGCTTCCAAGTTACCAAGTCATGTCAAGGCTAAGTCAAAGTGCTTACAAAAGCCTGTTTTCTGGCTTTTCTGACATTGATTGTTAGCCTCTGGTATTCCCAGCACAAATCCATCAGCAAAGCTGGTAAGTTTGATGCGTGTATTAGTAAAGAGGTCAAAGACTGACCACCGGGGGTGTCCAACTTCTAAGCAGCTGGAGGCCGCATGCTCTGTGGGCCACACTAGTAGGGACGATACGTTGTGGGGGCCACAGGTCCCCAAGGCTAAATGCTGAATATGTATATGCCTCCTCCCCCCCTGCTGCCCTGCAGGTGGGACCCCCCAACACACACACTGTGGGTTGTCCTATTGCACCATGGGCGCCCCTGGTCACCAGGCCCCCTGGCACTGTGGGCTGTGCTGTGCTGTTTGGCCCTGCTCCATCCTGCCTGCTGGGGCTGTCAGGCAGCAGAAGCCAAAGGAGGGAGGGGGAGCCCTAAGACCCTAGCTGCTACTTCAACCAGAGCTATAAGGGCAGGGACAGGTGGTTGAGAGCCAGGGGCTTCATATTAACCCTTTACAGGCCACATGCAGCCCCCAGGCCACCATTGGGGACAGCTCTGGACTCCCCTATAGAGCAAGGCAGAAGCACCCTGGTGGGACGCTAGCACTGTGACAGCATGTGCTATATGTGTATTTTGGACACTAGAAGACTGTTTTAGGACTCTCATTCTGTTACCCATCCTAAGCACTGAACTTGCTATTTGAGCTGTATTTCGGTAGAGAGGGAAAAACACCATTAAGCTTAAGCAGCTAGTTACTAGCTAGTCAAAGGATCAAATTCAGCTCTCTGTGTTCGAGTACTGTGCTATGGGGATGTACAATGCCATCAAAGTGTTCAGGGACCCTATGGTGTGAGAGTATAACAGGGTGCAACACCCAGAATTGAGAAAGGCAATGAACCTTAATTCAGCAAGGTCTTCAATTTCCTTGGCTTATGATCACCATTTTTTTTTATATCTGCTCTGGAGGTGGGGGGAAGCACTCTAATTAATGTGCTCCCAGCATCTCATGTATCAGCATCCCTGCACTTCAAAATGGCAGTGAGGGCCCTTTAACTAAAGCTCGTTGAACAAGCTTTAGTTAAAGCGCCTCTGCCGCCATCTCGAAAAGTTGGGATGCTGATACATGAACACAAGACACAGAGGCTGGCTGATGTGCACCAATTAGCACATTCCAGCAGATTCCATTAACGAGCCTGCTCCAAAATGCTGTAATTGCAGCACTTCGGAGCAGCCTTGCCACACATGTTCAAGCACCCCATGTTCCTACACAGAGCTGCTTTCATTAAATAAAAGTTAGTTTTTCTTTTGATGATACTGTTAGGATATAGGTATCAAGCTTCTTGGGATCTTTTAAAGATGTTTCTTAGTTAAAAAAAAGTATTTCTCAAACAAAAATATTGCAAAAGTCTCTTGATTTGCAATTTGGAGTTGATTTTTTGTGGGGGGCACAACTAGCAACTGATAAGAAGTTGTGGTTTTTACTTTTTTCCAGTGGAGGGGAGTAGATTTAGGTTTTCTTTCCTTCTCTTTCTGTCCCCCTTCTCAACTTTTTTTTCCTATTTGGAAAATGAAAAAAGGGGTGGAAGCATAATGGTCAGCCCTGTATCTTATTTGAAACTGATGTAAACACGGCCTCAGAAAATCAAGGGTAAAACTGCTAAATTCTGCATGCATTGTGTCTACAATTTACCCCAGAGCACCCATTTGCTGAAATCACTTGCTCCCTGCTGCGTAGTGGTAGGGTGTTGCAGTAGTTGCCTACTATGTGTAGCTACAAAACCAATGCAAGTCACACCAGTGCAAACTTCTGTGTCCAGACGCTGAGTACAAAAAAAAAAGTATGATGGGTATAGCTTTTGTCTTTGCTTCCTTTTTCCAATCCTGTAACTTTTTAAAAAGCTGCTTCAACATTTACAAATCTATATTAACAAAAAGGACAAAAATGATAGCAAAACCTTCTGGGCATCCTTAATTTTATTGCACTGAATAGCAAAAAAGGGAGAAAAGAGCAAGTATTGAAACCCATGGGATGATAGTCACCTGAGAACTTTTCCTCTTTCTTCTCAATGATACCTAAAATTTCCCTTTTTGACTACCTCGCTATATTTCCAACATAGGAAGACTTGCCTTTAAACAGTGTTAGGCTTCACCAAGGTCTCTAAAATCTATCAGCTCTGGTCTTTAGAGTTCTCCCCAATACCTGCATTCACTACAGCTTTCTGTACCCGTTCATACTGATATCCAAACCTTAATCCTGTTCCCTTTCCTTTGACCTGGCAGTAGCACAGTGCCCATTCGAGTTGTTCTGAGGCCAGGAATGAGCTTCCTGTCTGCAGGCATGTCCAAACCTACCTGCTTAGTTCCTCACTCCTTTTCTGTTTGGATAAAACACTATTTATTTAACTGAGAAAATACGAAGCTAACCAGGGCAACAGCTCGTGTTAGGCCAAATCTTGTAAGTACAAGTTATTGATTAAACAGGATTAAAATTCTCGCCTCCTAAAGGATCTTCTGTCATGTAAAGTAATTACAGTTACTTTATAACTAGTAACGTGTCTCTAAGCTCCCTGGGTGTAATTCTGGCCCCACTGAAGTCAAAGATAACAATTCCATTGGCATTAGTGGAGACAGGAGATAACTCTTTTTTCAGTTAATATGTATATATATATATTTTTTACTTAAGGTGTGTACTTAAGGTACAGTATCTGAACAGCAGTGCTTATGTAAGAAGCAGGATTTGTCTAGTAACTCGCATATTCCCTACAACACTACAGCTCCGCAACACTTCTGAGAGCTTTTGTCCTGATCTTCCAAGGTCCTTTATTGATATGTCAGACTTGGGAGCAAATAGCTATGAATGGTCAATTTGTAGGCATTGTGTAATTTCCGATTCTGAAGGAAGTTCCTCCTCCACTAGGTTTTGAACAGTAATAAGCCGATCTCAAAGGTTCTTCTGATACAATACATTTTCCTGTGAAGGAATTGTGTCTTCCTGTGCCTTTGTATAACGCACGCCAAAATGGAACCCAGGGTTTGGGTCTTCTGAATAATACTGCAATGTCTATAATTACTATTATTGTGGTTGTTGTTGTTACAACTGTGATGATAATAACAACAACAAAGACACTTTTTAAAATCAGGGTTAGAGTTCAATGTACATACGAATTAAGAATTTCTTCTTACAAAATTATTTTCCAAAGGACTAGCCGTCCCCTGCTGTGGCCATGAGCAAACATGCCCTTTTGAATAAGGTATGGTAGCTTTGTAATCACCTCTGCATCTCAGGAAGTGTTTCTGTTTCCTCTGCTTAATTGTTGTGCATATTTATTTTAGATGCCAACTTAAGAGTGTAATCCTTTTAGGATAATTACAATTTTTTTTTTTTTTTATCCAACAATCAAGGCTTAAGATTGTCACAGTAAGGAAGTTTATCTAAGACGCACATTTCTGGCACATTCAATCTATTCATCTAAATTACAGGTACTGACATTAGGCCACTCCTTGGGAGAAATTTTAGGTATCATTGAAATGAAATAAGAATGCCTCCCAGCTCTGGGCCGAATCCAAAGCCCACTGAACTCAATGGAGAAGATTTGCATAGACTTCTGCCGGCTTTGCATCATCACCTCCAGAATCGATGCAGTGCTTATTGCTGTCAGAAGAAATCTGTCCATTGACCTCACGTGGGCCTTAGGTGATGTCCATTGGTCAGTGCCTCCAGCTCAGCTATTTCAATGGCAGTTTTATGACAAGTACATTATGGATTCTTCCATGTGAGTGTTGATGGGTATGGTGATTCTGTGTGGTAGAAAAATTGATATTTATGTGAAAAATATCCACAGATCCTTATCTGTTCTTGTTCTGAATTTTCAGCTTTAAAACCTGGACTTTTCTCTGAGATCCAGGAATATTTGCAGTAGGTCAGGATCAAGGGTTCCTAAGCCTAGCCCTGGCTCCTGGTGTGACCTTAGGCAAAGGTCATGCTAAATTATATCATCCCTTAGATTCTCCATATCTCAGATTCACCATCTGCAAAATGGCAATAATAATGCCCACTCTACAGGACTGTTGTGGGCCGTCATTAATGTTTGTAAAAACACCTTGAAATCCTTGAATAAAAGGTTCTGTAAAAGGGCAAATATAATTACTGCTATTGTAGTGGTGCTGCTATAAAATATTCATGGTATAATGGCAAATCCAGTGAGCATTCAAGAGCTTGTAAGATCAATTGCTGTGCATGAATGCACAAGAGCATTAGCACATTGTATGAGGTGCATGGCAATTTTGCTCTGACAATTTTCCTCTGTTCTGCAAAGTATTGAGACCCCTAATCTCCCACAAAACTCAAAGGGAGACTTTTGCAGTCAATGGAAGCTGAAGGCCTTAGGATTACATTTAACTCTACAGCCCCTGTTATAAAAAAGGCCACCGTGTTTTTCACAAGAGGCACGACCATAAACTTATCGTGAGCTATAGCGCTCATAACTATTGCTAACAAATACTGGGTTCTCCAGCTAATGTAAATCATTGGAGCTCCTCTGAAATCAATGAATCACTGATGATTTATTTCACCTGAAGATCTGGTCCAAGGTATTTTCACTTAAACAAGGACTCAGGGGAAACATGCTTGATATTTCTTCTACCCAAATTAAAACATCTTTGTAAAACGATTAGAAGAATTTTTTTGGTTTGCATTTTAAGATTCATTTTCCAGGCAGTTAATTAAAAAGTGCCATAATTAGTTTATTATTGAAGTAGATATAAAAGTTAATACTTTTTGGATCGTAAACAGCAATTGATTATGCTATCAGTTTAAATTATTACTGCTTCTCCTGTCCTTGGATGCATTTTCTACCTAGAGGTTCATGGTAAATTGGGCTTTGTTTTGATTAAAACAGTTAATTGGATTTTAGTCAATTACAGGATGGGAAGAACTGACAGACCTGTTGCATAGCATGGGCATTCAGGACTTAATTTTACTTGCACTGAAGACAATAGTAGAAGTCAAATTCATTTTAATCAATGAGCATTCAGAATCATAGGGCTGGAAAAGACTTAGGCTCCTGCTACATGATAGATAGATAGATAGATGGATAAATAGATAGATAGATAGGCAGATTGCAATGAACTGGTTAATCGCACCATAAATTTAGAGCCACTGCACGTGCAAAATAGTTATAGTGGGATAAAAATGACTTTCCAGCTACAAAAAGAGCTAGCCAGATATAAAGTTAGTGCTTGACAATGTGTAACAGCTCTATAGCTTGCTTCTGTCTGGCTTTAACTTGAACGGGTAGTAGTGCTCGCATATTAACCAAAGTTCAGTCTTCTGGGACCTTGCCTGTCACCTGTCACTGCAAATATTGTCACCAGTGAGTCCAAGATCATTTTTTTCACCTAGTTCCTCCAGCACCCTGGGATCAATTTAATCAAGCCCTGCCAACTTTGTTTCATTCAAGTTTGTCAAGACCTCCCTGATATGCTGCTCGCTTTCGACTTGCAGCCCTTCTCCTTTATCTACATTCCATTGGTTAGCTCCCTGATCGCAGTTTATCCCTGCCGTGAAGGCTGAGTCGAAGTATTCGTTGAGCAGCTCAGCTTCCTTTGTGTCTATTGTTTCTCTGAATTGGATGAAGGCTGCCCTTTTTAGGTGCAGTATCGTTTGTCTTGCTAATTTCGTGCCTTTTAGTAATAGAGCTTTAAATTCAGTTGTATCATGATCGCTTCATTGCGAGTTTCCTATCACTTTCATGTTTACAAACAATTCTTCCTATGTATCAAAGTAACTAACACTCTCATCTATACCATGATGATCCCGTCTTAATGCAGCTTCCTTCTTCTCATCATCCCTGTATTCATACTGTCCTTTTCCAGCCGGGGGAAAATGCAGCCAGAACTTGCCTTCCTTGCCATCTATCTGACCATGTCACCACCTCTCCACTCCTTTACAGCATTTCTTCACAGTCTCCTTCACCTCCTGCTTTTATGCTTTGCAGTTCCCTGATTTTTAAAGGCTGCATCTTTTAGTATAGGTTAATGCCCTCACCCAACTGACGGTTAAGTCAGTGGGAGTTTGACTTTAAAAGGAACTGGGAGAGAAAATGACTACATTTGAAGACATGGTTTTGCGGCCCGTTTCAGGGCTGTGCACACAACTCAAACAGCTGAGGGAAAACTCAAGAATAAGGAGAGTGGATACAGCCTCCTCTGCTCCAGCACCTTTTAAGCCCAAAGAAGAACCCTGACAGCAGGCAAGTGTGTCGTCATGAAACATCATGAAGGCCGAATCTGGCTTTCAAGGGATTCATATGCACACACGAGCTTCTGCCCAGGTGCCCACTGAGGCAGGGTACCACGGCAGGAGATGTACGGAGCTCATTGCCCGGGCAGCAATACTAATGGAGGGAGTGGATGCAGCAGTGGGAGGTAGGGGCTCATGCTGCTTAAGCAGCAGTGATGGAGAAGGGGATCACCCACACGGCAGTAGCAGGCTGCTTGCCCATGCAGTGGTGGTAGGGGCATGGCTGACTGGTGCCTCTTGGGTCTGGGGGGGCACCCGCAGAAGCTGGCAGCAGCATTGGCAGTGGGGACAGGGCTGGCAAGCACTCGCAGAAGCCACTGGTGGTGTTGGCAGTGGGGCGGAGCTGACAAGCACCCACAGAAGCCACCAGTGGTGTCAGCAGTGGGGACGGGGCTGGCGAGCACCCACAGAAGCCAACTACAGCATTGGGGGCAAGAACAGTCCTGTTATCCACACACAAAAAAGAAAAAGTCAAGCATTTGTCTCAGTTCCAACTTGTGCACATTTGCTGTGAAGTAGGCTAGGCTCCAGGGTTGCCGTAGCTTAGGACAAGGGCTTCCTCTGTTCCTAGCCAGTCTAACATGTGTAAGGTGCAAAGACGATTTCAAGTTACGCTTGTCCGTCTCCACTGCCCTGGGCAGTGTCTTTTGTATTGGCCCTCCCAAATGGTGCCACATCCACTCAGTTCCAGGATGCACATATAAAAACAAAGCTTCAAATTCCCTAGGAGAAGTATAGAAGAGGGAAGGGGGAAAAAAGAGTACAAGCATTCAGAAAGAAAGCTTCCAAATTACTTTTTCTCAAAATATTGATCGTGGCGTTATTCGTCATAAGAGCATGATAAAATTAGCACCTAATGAAAACACTGTCTTCAGAGGAAGATCCTCAGCCATGGTAAACTCAACCCCTACAGCTTTTAGCAATAACTTCATGACTTTAATATATTTTCCTGCAAAGCGTTTGTGAATCTTTTCTTCCTCCTCACTATAGTTTACATTGATTTGTTTTGTTTTATTTTTCAGAGATTTTTTCAAGGGGAAAGGGGGTATATTTGCATTTCCATTCTGTGTGGGGGTGTTGAGTCATATATGAATTATTGTGGGAGCTAATAATTTCTCCCTTCATTGACTTTTTTTTTTGTCATCATCACTACTGTTATTATAGCACCTGCAAGTGTGCTGCAATCTTCTCAAAAGACCTAACACAGAGATTTTTCAAGGTATTTAGGTGCCTTATTCCTAGTGAAAAAAAAGCACAGACATTTAGGCCGTGAGGCTTCAAGGCGGGCCAGAGTAGAGAACCAGAGGGTATCACAGGACTGATAAGGAGGAAGGGGGAAAATTTGGTATGGGCTTGTAGGTGAAATTTGAATTGGATGTGCTGGAAAAGGCTGATAGAAAGATTTAAAGCCAGGCAAGTTGAGTCAGGTGCTGGGTGTTGGAGAGAAAACAAGCAGGGGATAATGTTGGCAACTTGGAGGTGTCATGGGATGGAAAGCAGTTTGTCTCTGGCAAGGGTTGGAGTGGGTGATATGGGTATTAGAAAGGCAACAAGGAGTAGGAAATGATCAGGTTAAAACAAGAGTTGTATTGTATCTGTCAAGAGAGGGAGGAAGGGATATAGGCCCATTTCTCACAGATGGGACACGAGGGGAGACTAAGTTTGCCAACTCTGAATCTATTCTGGAGGGTTTCCAAACCGCCAATGTGTCTGCAGCACACAACACAAATGTGCCCGTGTGCTTGCGTATACCAGTTATGGGCTATGGTGCGTAGACTTTACATCAAGAAGGCAAATGCACATTACTATGACACTTTAAAAACCCACTGGACTGCTGTATAAATCGTACATTTGATATTTATTTTGATGAATGCTGTATTATTTATCTCCCCGGTGACTCTCAGCAGGCTCCCGAAGAATTATCTCTAATTCCTGGAGACTCCAGGGCAATCCTGGAGGGTTGGCAATCCGAGCCCAGGAGACCGAGGGAAGGCAAAAACGATCCTCTAGTTAGCAACTAGGGACGTGAAAAGTGCCGCTGCTGCCGATGTGGATGACAAGGAGGAGGAAGATGTAAGATAGAAAAGTAGCGGACTCAGTTTAAGCTGTTGTTAAGTGGAGACGTCTGAGAGAGACTGAGAGCAGGGGCAGGGTCAAGGAAGATGTATCAAAGGCTCTGAAGCAGAGTTCAGGGGTTTCAAACGGGAGCAAACACTTTACATCTTTCATCCGGGAGCCAGGGACCTCCCGATTCTTTGGTTTTTGTACAGGCTGTATGAGGATGCCATCATCCGCTATTAAAATACAGCCACCTCTCCGGTGGGTTGGCCCATCCATCCTGTGCCACCTGCACTCGCAAAACAGCTATGTGAACGGAAAGGAAGAATAGTTTCCCCACTGCAGCCGTAAGAGGAATTTGTGTAGGCAAAATGTAATTACCCAAACCATAATTTTCCCAGCACACCGTTTCTATAGTGCATCTGAAACAAAAGTGCCTGAAATAGCATGGAGTCCTCCTAGCACCAAGCTGCAGTACAGATTCAGTGCCAGTTCAGGTGGGCGAGTGCTCCATAAGGGGCCGAGCCTGGAGACGCTGAATGGCGCTCAGCTACCATTGCAGACCAACCCGTGTTGTGCTCAGCGTTAGCCTCAGCTCCTCTAGCAGCATTTTCTTTCCAATGAGGGACAAGCATGCTCATCCCCTTTCAGGATCCTGCCCTCATGCAGTTTGGAGGACAAGTTAATGTCATGATATTCATGATAACCCCGTGTCAAATGGACAAACCTTGCTTCTATAATGACACGAGCTGTGCATTTGGGGACCCACATTCATAGATTTTTTTTATACCACCCAAGTGGTGGGGGAAAGAAGGCCCGTGCACTTTGATCAACTCCTTGTTAGCTTTTCTGTAGGGCACTCAGGCTTTTCACTTCTTCCCTAATATTTCCATATTGGTTGTGGTAGGTAAACAGCAGAGATTGTACTCCTCTGCTGTGGCCGCCTTTCCCTTCATTCAGTACCAGGCACCATCTATCCTTTTATTGTTAGGAAGTAAAATAGGACACCCTGAATCAGGCCTTCAGCCACTGTGTCGCCTTACATTTTGCCACGTTTCATTATATGTATACAACATCCTATTGAAATGATTGAACTGCTGCTTTATTTCATTTGCAGTATCATCACCTGGAAAGATGCCCCGTCGTAAGAGGAACATGGTTTGCGCTGCCTCACTTTATGGGCTGGTGGCTGTGAATGTGGCTATTGAACTAGCCCGTAAAATACTTTCTTTGGCAGGTAGAGAAATAAAATGGAATAAATGAAATCCATGCTACTGCCAAAATTGTTGACATGACTACTCTGCTACCCTATGCCACAGGGTGTTGTGGTGACTAATTAGCTAGTGTTCAGGAAGTAATTGGAAGATGAAAAGCACCGCATAAGTGGATTACATCGGTACAACCATTTCCCTTTCCAGAGGACTTGAATTGTTTATCTGCACCTTCCTGGCCTCAAGATTGGATTACCCAAAAGCCCTGTACACAGGCATACCCTTGAAAACCATCCAGCAGCTCTAGCTCAGGCAACTGCTTCCTAATCTCGGCCAGAAAAACATCCAGGTTTCCAAACACCAGACTAGATTCCCTTTTTGTTTCCTTCTGTTGTCCTGGCTCTGCAAACCCTGTTCACGGACCTTCTTTCTCTCGGTGGTTGAAATGAAGTCTACTGATCTTCAGCCATCCATTTTCCATCTACAGCCTTGTTAACTCTTGCGGTTTCGTTTCTGGTGTTAAGAGGGAGTTGCGCTTAAAGCTACAGCTCCCAGAGACTGTCGTCTCACAGGCCTCGGGAGCCGATAGCTGCCTCAACTACAGCCTTCCATCTCCTCCTCTTGCATGATCTCCTTCCCCCTTGTCATATCTTTGCCTATCCCTCATAGGCTATTTTTTAGGTTATCTTCCCATCGTGGCCTTGGTCTAGCTCAAGGTCCAAATACCCTCCACTTCCGCTTCCTAGATCAGCCTCATGTGCCTTCTGTCATCAGTTCTCACAATGAGCCCTGTCCCGTTCATTCTCCCTGCTCTTATTTTGCTCAGGACATCGGGTCTTTGGAAAGGTCCACACGCTCTTAATTACGTCTTCCTCTCCATACTCCATTTTCTTGTCTTCCCCCAAATAGTCCCTGTAATACTTTGGGTTCAAACACAGGCCCCGGGGGAATCCCAGAGCTGCTCGTGCCCTGCTCCCATGGCGGCCGTAGGGAGTAGCTGTGCAGGGAGCCGGGCTCAGCTGGAGACCGCGGCAGCACCAGGACACAGGTTCCTACTTCCAGTGCCTGCTCCTGGCCAGTGGGAGACACCCGGCAGGCAGGAGGCACTGGAAGAAGGAATCGCCACCGTCGCTGTCCCTACATGAGCCTGGCTTCCTGCAGGCCCTCCTGCAATGGCAACCCCTACCCCCACGGCAGCTGGGAACAGTAACTGTGCTGAGCGGGTAGCCTCGCTTTGTACACCTGGTTCCTGTCTGGCTCCCTGGTCTCTCCCGCTGACCCAGGAGCTCCAGCCACATCTTACCCCCGTCCCTTCACAGCCTGCAGGGCAGATCTCTGAGGAAAGCCGCTCTCTCCCCATGCTCAGCCATAATGTGTAACAGCAATTACCTTTTTGAGTGGACAGTTTTGTCCTGGCCACAGGCTTAATGCTGAGAAATGCATATTCTGTCTAACAGGACAGCTGTACAGCACTGCCTCATTTTACTTGCTACTAGCAGTAGCCATCCGTGGAAAGACCAAAGGACAAGCACAGTTCAGGGCTGCACGGCTCCTTTAATTCTTCAAGGAAAGCTGTGGCTTTAGGGATCTTTCCATGCACTTTAATAAAATCTAACTTCTCTTTTGAGGGCACTAAGTGCTTTGGGTTTTTTTTCATTTGGCGCTTGTTATGTCCTCGAGATAACACTGTACATGCACACCGTGATGGCTTCCTTGATAGAGCTCATCTATCATGGGCGCTCATTGGTTTGCTCCCATGATCAGTAGCTGAAATTCACAATGCACAGCTCTGAGATGTTTTAGCGGTACTAATAAAAATAACAACTATCTCACAATAATATCTTGCATCAGTCTTGCCTTTCCAGCTGCCTCTACGACCTTCTTTTTTCAGTGCCCGAACATGAACTCTTCTTCACTCTACCTTTTATATTAAGCTCTACAAGACGTCTGCAGCATTCTTCTTGGGACAGATTTTAGCCTCCTTACTCGTATTGGATAGTACTTTATGCTACAAACAATTTCACGCTTCAGTGATTCTTGTGTCATAGAACTTGTAATTCAAAAAGCTAGATTGCATGTGTGAGTGTTGGTGTGTGTGTGCCTGCCAATATACACAGAGAGAAACAGCCTTTGAATTAGAAAGATCCAAGTTTCCCAAAATGATACCCAAATAAAGCAAATAGAAAAATGTGACCCTTTACCTTTGCCAAAAATATTCAAAATTCGTGTGAAAATGAGGGGGGAAATGAAGCTGGCATTTCACATAAAAAAAAATCGTTAAGAAAGGCTATTTTTTTTAAAAGGAAAGTTTCACCCAGCTACTCATACAAGCAGAGGAAATAGAATTTGTAAATCTATCGTCGAAGCAAGCGCAGCATCACTGAGGTGAAATGTGACAACTGTTTCAGGCACAGGAACTATTTAGCATGCAAGAAAAAATAATCACACACCAAACTGAAAATTCAGGCCGAGTGTAACTAGGACAAAAATGATTATATACATTTGAATGTGTCAAGAGAACACAAGCATCTTTGCACTCATAGGTATTGCTATGAGATGACTGACGAGATCTCAGGAGCTCTCTTATACAGCTCCTTTTTAAATGTAAGATCCAGATGTGAAATAACCCCAACTTACTTGTGAGGATTAGGCTCAGGACAGACTCAAAGGAAAAAGTTGCATTACTCACATGTTGGTGACACTTCTTTTAACGTGTGATTGTGCCTTGGAGGTCTTATCTAAACCATGACTTAGGCCAACCCACTTCTATTGTGATATGAAGTGAGGTGGTTAGGAAGTATACAAACACCAGTCAAGTTAAAGTCCATTTGATCATGATGGTCTATCTTGAAGTTTTGTTATAGTCTGTCTACGTGGGTTTTTTTAAAGTTTGAATTGTACTTTTGCTCTTTTCTCTAATAGAATCTTGTCTGCTGTCATGGCTCATTGCTTTGTTTGTGTCTTGATGGAGTTCCTTGCTACTAGGAGTGACAAGCTGAAGCCACAAGGGATGGATGACCTGGTATATTGTTTAGTTTTTGCTCTTGCTTTTTATCTGTACCAAAAAAAAAAAAAAATCATGGACTTTTGTCCAGCAAAGAACATACAATGGGAGAATAAAATAAAGCTTCAGTTCATCACATGCGTATGTAGAATAAAGGGCTCCCTAGAGCGAAGTAACTTAAAATTAAGCACCAATTCAAAGGCCAAGAGTTACTGTAATGTCTTTATTAATATACAGGGGAAGTGTTCTCCAAGGGTTAATGAATAATCTCCAGATCTTTATGGCACGCTTCAAAGTCCTAAAAGAATTCGTGAAATTAAAGTGGTTTGTTTGGTTTTTTCCTCGGGACATTAATGGGGATCAGGATTAAAATTTCTAAGTGCTTTTCCAGAAAAGGCAAGAAAGTGGGGTTAGCAAAGGGATACATTTTTTAAAGCTATTTGGATGCCTAAGCATACAGATAGGCACAGATCTGAAGCATAGAGTCCCTAGTACCTAGTCACGGGGACTCAGTGCATTGGCTTTGCTGGAAATTTAGTCATGTGTTGCCATAGGTGGAATGTATTTATATATGTACATATATGTGTCTATGGTCAAGATTCATAGCAGCCATCTTACTATGTGCTGGGGAGGCATTCATTTGGCCACTCAGAAGAGGGATGTATGGCTGGAATCCCATTCATTTCATGGAGTTAGGGAGCATTTAATACATTGCCAGCAGCCTTGAGTTACATGTTGTTGTTAGTGTAGGATTTGTAGTTTGAAATCCCTGACTAAACTTCACCTTAAAGCCTTAACCATGTTGGCTGCTTGCAGATATTCAAAAAATAAAAGCAACCCAAAAATGGTGCTTGACTTTAAATTGGCCTGCTCCCACACACCAAGCCCAGCACATGCCCAGAAGAGGCAATGCGTTAGCTGGACCTGGCTCATTTAGCATCTGTACAGATCACACACCCTGGTGGGGCTTTTTGGTGCTTTCACCTAATAGCTGATTGAATCAGCTTTACATAAAAGTGCCAAACGTCCCTGCTGAAGCACCTGATCTATACAGACTCTGCAGAGCTAGGTCGAAATAATGCACTGCTTCTTCCAGTCAAGTGAATTTTTTGTCATTGTTTTTTTTTTTTTTAACATCTACAAGCACCATTGAATCATGAGGAGGAGCGAGGCAGAGGCTCGCCTATTGTTGTCAACAGCTTAGTGGTTAAGCCTCTCAAGGGTCACAACTTTGATGTAACGAAGTAGCCTATGTGCTATCAATAACTTGAAGAGCAATGCCATCTAGAGTAGTGTATAATACTCTAGATGGCATTGATGGCAGCATTGGTGGCAAGGCCAAGAGGCAGCTTTTCAGACTAAAAAGTATCCCAAAATAACTGCAGAGCAGGGCAACGAAGAAAAAAAGAATACTTCATAATGTCTGCTAAAGTAGAAACCTCTGGTCGCTTAGGTTTTCCTTGCCATCAGATTTAAATCTACTTCCTGCAAAGTAAATGTTGTCATTGGCACGCAACAGCATCGCCACGTTAAAAAATGGCACCTGTGGGCATCTTCCTTCAGCAGCATGGTGATGGGTGAGTGGTGATGGGGGCAGGTGCTAGTGAAGACCAGAAGCACCCAGTCATGGACTTATGTGGAGGTAAGGATCATTTTGTACGTGGAACTGAGACAGGTATGCAATTTGACAGCTACAATCATGTCTGAACAGACTTATTTAAGATCTACTTTGCTTATCCTAAATGGGGAGGAGGCTGAAAAAAGTGCCCTAAGCATTACCTGCTTTATTTCACTTGCCTGGAAAACTGCATCCAGTGGGAACTTTGTCTGCACTCCAAATCAAGTAATGAAGTGTGCAACCTGGAATGTCCACACCCTGACGGACACCCCTGATAGTGACTGACCTTAGCAGATGGGCCCTAGCATACCCTGTTGGACAACCCTGATTGTGACTGACCAGCGCCAAGAACAGCGCTGGTGGCCAGAGAACTTGCATGATTTGATATTGACCTTGATGAACGTAGTGAGAATGCATGTGCAAGAGAGGAGCTGCTTGCACACCATTTTGGTGGCTACCGTTTCTTGGAATGTGAAAGCTAAAAAAGGGAGATATATCCGCAGAACTGGTTGTCCTATCAAGACCAAGATTGTTTCTCACATGCTGGAACTGCTAGTTGGCCTCAACAAATAACTCTTGACCCTGCATCTTTAACTGATCGATAGACAATATGCAAGAGTTATCAGTGCCTTTGCATTGACCCCATTCTAAACTCAACCAAGTCCTACCATTTGTTTCAAGCAAAGATAAAATAATTCTTCTTGTTGATTTCAGTGCTCGAGTGGCAGGGACTTTGAGCTATGGAAAGGAGCATTTGGAAAGGAAGGGTTGGGGAAAGATGATTTAAATGAAATTCTTTTCCTGAGGCAGTGTTTGGAAAATGATCCTATCATCACAAAGTCCTTATTCTGCCAAAGCAAAAAATGAAAAACATCATAGATGCACCACTGCTCAAAACACTGGCAACTGATTGACTCTACCACAATGCATGGTCGGGACCATTGCTGTGTCTATATTACTAGAATTATGAACAGTAAAGATGACTTCTGGAAGGATCATCACTTGACATGTTTCATTATGTCCATTTATGCCAGCCCCAAATGACATAAACAAAATAAGCAACCAAGGAAGAAGTTCAAAGTTGAGTGCTTGAACAATATTATCCAGCAGTGCCTCCGAGTGAAATTCTCTGACCCTCTTGGTGATCTTGACACCATGGACCACTAGGAGAGCCTCAAGAAAGGCATCCATGAGGCCTGAAAAGAATCATTAGGTTTCCTTGCAAATAAACATCAGGACTGGTTTAATGAGAACGGTAGGGTGTTGTCTCTGAGACAAAACCTAGGGCACTCTGCTCCAGAGAGTAGATATCTAAGAGACCAAGGGTGGTTGAGCCTATGCCCCAAACCCTATGCACCAAAGATTGCAGGATTTCTGAGTGGAAGGAGGTCCCAAAAAGGGAGGCACGGTTCTGTAGGCAAATGGTTATGGCACTGCT
>JAGPOW010001338.1:5299801-5316961 GCA_030014935.1 Caiman crocodilus
ACTGAAGGTCTCAGTGCACTGATGTCTCACTAATGCACAATGCACTAGTGCACTAATGCACAATGTACTAATGTATCCCTGTTGGTGATACATTGAGACCTTGAATGAAGGTTTCAGGTAAAGGACTGTTAAATTTTCAGTCAAGGTCTCAACAGGGAGACCTTGACTGAAAATTAAAGCTGCCCTTTTTGGCACCAAATAACCAAGAGAAAACCCCAGGTCTTCTCTGGGGATGAATTTCCCCCTCTCTGCAGCATGGCAGAAGTCTTTACTAGCTCAGGAAGCTGCAGTTAACACATGTCTGTACAGGTGAGGGTTAGTTACCCAGAGGGTGCAGTCAGAGAGGTCCAGCAGCCTGTAATGTAGGACACCAGATGAAGATCAACAGTCTTTGCCATTTGCCGTAACAAATGTTGCCCCTGGGAACCTAAAATTGTTTGCCATGGTAGACTTGCCAGATGCTTGGCTACAACCAGGACAGTGATCAATGAGCAATGCAGACTGGAGGGGAGCAACTTGCACAGAGATTGAAAAACAGGGCTCACAATTTATCAGTAGCAATGGCACATACACCATGACCATCCAGCTGGGGCATGCCAGACACTGACTACACACCGGTGCACAATCTGAGTTGGCTTCCCAGGCATAATATTTGCCTGCACACGTTCCCATTCAGGCGCCTGCCCATGACAAGATGTATTGTCCTGTAATTAGTTTTTATACCATGTTCTGACTACAGGCTGAATGTCACACATTTTAATTAGCTAGCAGCCCATTAAAAATGATGCCATTTCAATCAGTGTATTCCCAGAGAGTCTGACTTGTTCTAAAGGAGTGACTGCATTCCCAAATCAGAAATGGCAGGTTAAAATATTGCGGGGGGGGTTAGAGTTTAAGATGCATGGTTTCCTGCATGAAGTGGCTCCTTTCGGATCTTCAAAGAAGGCCACTTATGGAAAGTACCCTATGCTTATAATCATGTCATCTCCGTTGGAAAGTGCAGAATTTTTTTAATCCGTCAGCCAGTTAGTCCTCCCCCTCCCCTTTTTTTTTGCTAGCCTGTTTAAGGATGAACTCCATATAATATAAAATTGTGATGTGGGTGACAGCAGCTTCTGACTCCGTGCTGATGCATGGATGATATACAGAGAGGCGAATGTCTGCAGTTACTCAAAATCCTAATGCAGTGAATTTATCATAGAAAACTCCAAAGTGTTACCTAAGGAAAAGTCTGTGCTCATTCGACTTTGCTGTTCTCTCCAAAACGCGCTTCTTCACACTGGGCTCTCATTTCCATGCCCTGTTTGTTCCAGGTGAAAAAAGAATAAATTCTGCTTCTTTCTTAAAATATCTCAGTAACCATCGCATAATTAAAACACATGCTTCAGGCCTTTGTCTGGTTTCTATTAGACTTAAGTCCCTTTGGTTTTCTTTTCAGTCTTTCTTCTACAAACTTCTTCACATGCTTCACTCTGAGCGAGTGCACCTCCAACTTGGTCACTCACCCCCAAGATTCATTTAACTTGTTTCTTTGAGGAATCGAGATGGAAAATATGTTAGGCCTATAAAGAGAATTAAAGGAGGAATGGAAAAATCATTCTTTGCCACAATACCAATATGCCCTGAACAGATGTTCAGTTTTTGAAAAAGAAACATTTGCTATTGTGATGGATTAAATGAAAATTAGAACATCGCAGATGTTGAAACAGAGGTTTTTTGGATACAGAAACATTGGAAGAGGGGAAATGCATCTATCTGAATAAACCCAGCATGAATTATTGAATCCTAGGGTTAGAAGGGACATCAAAAGTCATCTGATCCTGTGTAGATGTAGGAGCAGACTGGATTGTGTGAGCTGTGGTTTAAATAGGGACTATGCATCCTTATCCTATTATCTGAGTTATTTTTTGTGACCCCCCCTTTGTTTCTATCGGTTCTTTACTTATTTGTCTCTCCTTGCTCTGTCTCTCTTCCACTCCCCCCACCCTTCATCTCCCTCTTCTTTCCCACCTTTTGTATTCAAATCATTCGTGCCACTTTGTACACTGCTCTTCCTCTGCCATTCTTTAACAGCATCTGAAGACGTGAACCTGAGTTTGTGAAAGCTTACCTTCTCTATCTTAATTAATCTATCGGGTGCATATCTACCTTGCCTTGCACATGTTTGCAAACTATTATGGTAAACTACTTGGGCCCAGTCATCCCTGTCTAATCCTTATCCACCCTCTTCTTGAAAACCTCTAATGAAGGAGACTCCACGGTTTCCCGGGGCAGTGTGTTCTGCCTCCCTGCTCAGACAGCAAGGAAGTTTTTTTCTGGGATAGCTAATCTAACAATTTTCCTGCACTTTAAAGTGACTGGTTTGTGTCCATCTTCTGCAGCAAAGGATGCAAGGTTTCTATCTTGTCTATGGCAGCTTTTCAATTATTTGAAGGCTACTATCATGTACCGGCTTAATTGACTTTTCTGCAAGTTTAGTTCTCTCAGTCTTCCTCAGACAGCTTCCCTTCCAACCTCTTTTGTTACTCACTTCTGGACCTTCTCTAAAAATCCCTGATGCTTCATAGAGCCTCTGAAAATCATAGAAAACGAAGGCTGGAAGGGACATCAGGAGGTCATTTTGTCCAACCCCTGCTCAAAGCAGGACCAGCCCCAACTAGATCATCCCAGCCAAGACTTTGTCTACCTGAGTCTTAAAACCTCCAAAAATGGAGCATCCACAACCTCTCTGGGCAGGCTGTTTCAGTGTTTTCCTACTCTTCTCGTAAGAAAGTTTTGCCTAATATCCAACCTCAGCTCCCCGTGATGCATCATGTTTTGGCATCTGCCACCACTGAGAACAGTCCAGCTCCATCCTCTTACCATCCCCACTTCCAGGAGACGAAGGCTGCTATTAAATCACCTCTCAGTCTCCTCTTTTCTAAACTAGATAAGCCCAGTTCCCTCAGCCTCTCCCCACAAGTCAAATCCCCCAGACCCCTAACCATTTTTGTTGCCCTCTGCGGGACTCTCTCCAATCTGCCCACATCCTTTCTGCAGTCGGGGGCTCCAAACCGAACACAATACTTCAGATCCGGCCTCGCCACTGTTGAATAAAGGGGAAGAAACACTTCTGTTGATCTGCTGGCAATGCTCCTACCGATGCAGCCCAGGATGCTGTTCGCCTTCTTGGCAACGAGGGCACACTGCTGATTCATATTCAGCTGCTTGTTCACTGTCACCTCCAGCTCCTTTTCTGCAGAGCTGCTGCCCAGCCCATCAGTCCCCAGACTGTACTGGTGCATGGGATTGTCCCATCCTAAGTGCAGGACTTTGCACTTGTCCTTGTTGAACCTCATGAGATTTCTTTTGGTTCAATCCTCTAATTTGTGTACTTGTATTTGGCCACATTTACATGAGATGCTGACTGCACGCTTGTTACTGTGCAGTCATTTGGTACGTGCATACACAATTACTAAATGACCATGCAGTAACTGGTGTTACTGCACAGTAACATCCCACATGGCTTTTTGGTGACACTGGCTGTGCAGTAGCTCATTACTACTGCACCACAGTGCCATGCAGTAGAGCTACTGTGCAGTAGTGATGAGGGCAACTTCTCATATAGACACAGCCTCTGAATCCTAGCCCTACCCTCCAGCATATCTACTAGTCTTCCCAAGTTGGTGTCATCTGCAAATTTGCTGAGGGTGCCTTCTATGCCGTTCTCTTGGTCGCTGATGAAGATATTGAACAAACTCAGCCACAGGACCAACCCCAGGGGCACGTCACTAGACGGTGAGCCATTGACTAGTACTCTCTGAGCCCAATGATCCAGCCAGTCCGTTCATCCAGCTCGTACTTCCCTAGCTGGCCTATGAAAACGTTGTGGAAGATGGTATCAAAAGCCTTGCTAAAGTCATGATATACCCCATCCATTGGTTTCCCTGAAGCCACAGAGCCAGTCATCTTATCACAGGAGGCAATCAGGTAAGTCAGGCATGACTTGCCCCTGGTGAATCCACGCTGACTGATCCTAAGTACCTTCTCCTCCTTCAAGTGCTCAGAAATGGATTTCGTGAGGACCTTCTCCATGGTTTTTCCAAGGATGGAGGTGAAGCTGACTGGTCTGTAGTTCCCTGAACCATTTTTGCAGTGGAGCAGGGTGGGCCACCACGCACACCTCTGATTGGTCCAGGGGCCTTAGAAGTCATTCCTCCCCCATTCCCAGAGATTAACAGGTGACTACCTATCAATCTCTGGGAGGGGCGGGACTTCTGGGGCCTCTCAGACAATCAGCGGTGTTCAGGGGCCCACTGCACTCCACTGCAAAATCCTCGCCCCTCTTAGCCTCTCCCTCCCCGCATACTTCAAGACACCAAGGCTTCCCACCCTTTTCTGGTTTTGAAGCACTCTTCTTTCCTTCCCCTCTTCCCTCCTCCCCTCCCCCGCTCATCTTTGATTTTGCACCTTTTTGTGTTCCCCATGTGTTTCTACGGGGACCGTTCATTTTTACGGGGACCAAATGAATTTACAGTTTCTGTGAAAATCATGAAATCACCAATTTGATAGGTCCCTACTTATAACCGTCGTGTTTGTGGTTTAGCTCACTGAAGGGTTCCTTGCTAGGCCAGGCTGGTCTTCTGCCATACATGCTAGTCTTCCTGCACATCAGGATGGTTCATTCCTCTGCCCTCAGTAAGGTTTCTTTAAAGTACTGCCAGCTCTCCTGGACTCCTTTCACCCTCAGACTGGCCTCCCGGGGGATCCCATCCATCAGCTCCCTGAGTCGAAGTCTTCTTTGCTGAAATCCAGAGTCCTTACTCTGCTGCTTTCCATCCTTCCTTCCCTGAACTCAATCATCTTGTGGTCTCTGCTGCCAATAAGTGATTACTACTTTCTAGGTAAAATACTATTCACATAAGCAATGATGATAAATCTGGTTCTTCATTAGGAATCCTAACCAGTGTTGTGCTTTACTTTGTAGTTTCTAGATGAATGGATCCAGATGGTATTTCAGGATTAATCCAAACTGGGGAAACGTTAAGGCATGTGAGGTCAGTCACCTTTATAAATTAACTTCTGAAGATGTAGAATAAAAGAGCAAAGAATCATTATTGTTGTCACTTGGAATATATCTCTCTTTATCTCCCTGCTTTTATATGCTGGGATCTTGAGCCTTAGCAATAAACCTATAATCATGTAAAAATGGTTAGTTCAATGAAATAGAAAACAGAGTTAGTATTTTAAACATTAAGGAGAAAGGTATTTTCTTTCCCCTTTAAATAAATGTATGTCTGTATCATTGTGATTAGGTGGGACTATTCCATTAGCCTCCACCAAATAAAAAGGGTCTCCTGGGGGTGCTGAGAGGGGAAGTGGTACACTGTGATAACTAATAGATGACTTCCACCTCCTAAATATGGAAAGTGAGTAGTCTACAGCAATGTAAATTATTTGGCGAAGAGGTTTTTAATCATTATTTATCTTAGCAAGGTGGTAGACATTTCATCTACAGGAGGCAGCTTGTTATAGAGCTACATCATTCAGCTTCATTTTTCTCTGGCAAATTATACAATTTGGGGATATTCCTTCAATGGAATTGCTTAAGTATAGAGTGGCTGTGTAGTGTCCCAGGTAAAAGCATTGTATTTGCACTTTGCTATGCTCTCTTCCTGGCCTTGGTTTGTTGGGTGAGCTGGCACAAGCCATCTAACTGTACTTATGCTTTGGGATCTATTGATATGAGAATATGTAACAGAAATATTATTATCGAATCCTATGCAACAAAGACACTGTGCAGTCAAAGAAAAAATCTCCACCCCACAGTGTGTCAGTTTTAGCTTTTTGAATGTATGATAATACAGAATACGGCAAGTGTTATACAAATATGTCTACACAAAAACAAGTGATGGTTGTAGGCGTGCTGGTCTAAGGACCCTGGCAAACAAGGTTCTTTGGGTAGATGTGATATCTTTTATTAGATCAACTAAATAGCTGGAAAAATGTCTCTTTTCAAGCTTTTGGATAGAAACACCTCCCTCTGCCTGAAGAAGGGTGTTTGTACCTGAAAGCTTACAAATAAAAGTTTTTCCGACTATTTAGTTGGTCAAATAAAAGATAGCACATCTACCCAAAGAACCTCGTCTGCCTCTGGGGAAGTAAGACTTTTCATTCCACTTACCAGTTCTACACAGATGTGCTTACACGTGCACACACACGTACACCACTCTTCTACATACAAAAAGCCAGATTCTTAGCTGGTGTGAAAGGGGATCAATTGATCAGATTAAGGTGCCTATTTTTCTGTCACCAGCTGAGATGCCACACCTTCCCATGATGAAAACTGCTTTTAAACACTGTAATTCATGGGGGGGGTTTAAACATTATCTGTGAAATGTGGTTTAATATAACTTTGTGCTGTTTCCTTCATTCATGACACATGCTGAAGTACGGCCATTACCACAGCCCAAGCTGTGCTTGTTTCCCTGTGAATATACTACTCCTCCATCCTTATCCCTGCCGCATCTATTCCACTGGCAGGTATTATAGCCCACTGCAGGGGAGGCTAAGCATCATTTAAGTTAATGGTTGCTGTGTGCATTTAGTGCCTTTAACAGTCAGGACCTGCCCGGGCCCTTCCACTGTGTCAGAAGCAGACTTTGGCATTGAACCCCACTATCCTGACTCCCTTTTCCTGGGTGAACCTGGAGATTTAGTCCTTTTTTTTGGAATTTCAAGAAAGTCACTCATATGCTAAATAAATACTTTGCCTCAATCTCCTACAAGGATGACATGGTCATGGAGGACACTGGTGGGGTACCGCATGGCAAAGAAGGCCACAGCTGAGCTGGAAGCAAAATTTTGGTTGCTCAGTGTCACAAAATTAGGGGTCTCAGATAACTTCGTTCCTAGAATACTGAAGGAGCTGGCACATGAAGTAGTAACTGCTTTAGAGCAAATCTAGAGCAAATCTGTAAAATCAAGAGTTAGTACCCTATGAATGGAAAAATATGCCTATTATTAAAGAAGGGAGAAAGCAGGACTTGGCAGTTACCAGCCTATTAGCTCAGCTTCAATAGTATAGAAATGGTGGGTGTGTGCATCTTTGAACGAGTATGAATGAAGGAATAGCTAAAGATACAGAAGCAAACAGAAAATGGGACAAAACGCAACATGAGTTTATCCAAAGATGTTTGTGTCGGATTAATTGAATTTTATGACAAGATAGCCAACTTTCTAGATAAGAGCAACATGACAGATTTAATTTAGATTTAAATTAAAACAAACCTTTGATACTGTGCCGCATGAAAAATGATTACCCAAACTAGAAAAGACAGGGATGAATGCTACACTGGTGAGGTGGAAAAGGAGCTAGTTTACAAGGAAACTACATAGTTCATGTTTAAAGGCAAGTAATCTGACTACCGTGTGGTTGTCGGATATGTTCTTCTGGGATCCATCTTAAGAACTATCCCGTTTAACGTTTTTATTAACAACCTTGATACAGGAAGTGGATGCAGTTGGCAGATGACAGTAAGACGCAGGGTTTTCCAGTATGGAAGAGGAGCAGATTATCTAAATCGTCTGCAGGATAACCTTGGGGAATGGGACATTACAAATGGTATGAAGTGCAAAATCATGGACTAAAGGAACCAGACACGAGTACTGTAAGGTGGGCTATAACATGGAGGCACATAGATTGGAGACAACCACGGAAGAGAGAGATTAGGGTAAACTGGTTGATGGTTTAAACCAACAGTCTGGTGCAGCTATTAAACATGGCTGTGTTTTAGGTGGAGTTTGTTCAATTCGAACAAGGAGATACTGGTACCATTGTACAGGGATGTAGTAAGATCCCATTCAGAATACTGCATGCAGTTCTGGTCACCTGGGTTCAACAATGATTAACTTAAACTGAAACAGATACAAAGACAAGCCATTAAAAATACGATGAGAATGGAGACCGATAGACGGGAATATTCCTGATTCAACCATCAGTGGGTGAGATATGTGGGATCGTGTATTTACAATCCCTGTATTAGGGGAAAGAGTTAATTCTCTTGTATAGTATGTGTCTGATAGGGGCCAGAAATATTTTTTTCCCCCTCCTGAATGATAATGGCTTCTGCGATTATATGTTGTTGTTGCTTTGTCCTTGCCGTCTCTCAAAGCTTTGGGCCGTTGGCTACAGTGAAGGCTTGCAGGGAGGGGAAGGGGCAAGGGGGATGCTGAAATGGGCTGTTGTCCCTGCCACTAGTTAGAAAACTCAGAGGTCCTTGGCTACAGGATCTTGGTCTTCTTTTGGGGATGACGTTGATCACTAGACTTGGGGTCAGGAATATTTATTGGGTTTTTTTCTCCTACGTCAAATTGTCAAGGACTATGAGGGGTTTTGTTTTCCTCTGTAGCATGGGATGTTGTCCTTTCAGCACATATTAACCAACTGCTTCACTGTCACGCTATGTCCCAAATGGAGCATCACGTATTTGCCAAGATGCACATGAGCATCTGGCTGAGCAGGACTCTATTTCTTCTATCCGATGGGAGAAATCCTGCTGAAGGGTATGAGATTTGCCCCCCACTGGGGCTGACCCATGGTCCGTATAGCTACATAACCTGTCTCTAACTTTGGCAAATAGGAGAATACTATAGAGGACTCAGTTTTTTCTAACCTCCAAGGGAATTTTGCTTTTTGTTTTCATGTCTGGGGTCAGCTTTTCATGCAGAGACTCTAAACTGCAGCAGGCATCTACATCACTACACCGAACTGAGCAGTGGAACTAATCAATACATTGACTTTTTAATACAAAGGTTACCAGCCATTCCACCCTGCTTTTGGGTCAGCCACCAAATCAAATTTAGCTCACTGTCACCTTGGTTAGTGTATTTTACTCCTCTCAGCTGATTGCTTTCCATAGCTATGAACCACAGCTTAAAGAAAACCAATTATAGACTGGAGGAAGTAGCCTGAGAAGAATGCTACCGCCAACAGACGGGGAAACTTTGAACTCCTTGACTTTAATCTTATTTCTAATTCTGAATCTCCTCCCACTTTTTTGGTGAATCGCTTCATCTCTTGTCCTCAGTTGCCATATCTTAAACAGAAGAGGCTAATACGTACCTACCTGTCTTGTAAGGTGGTTTCCACGAATGATTAGTTCCCACTAGGAAAACATGTTGAGTGAAACATTATCCATGATAATCCTTAATTATCAACCTTGCCTTAGATTGAAGTGGAGTTTATATGTCGTTGCTGTTTCAGTTATGGATATCTTCTTCCCAAGTTGTTATACTTCGTGCTTGTGTTCACCGCTGCCTATAAAATGTGAGTGAGCAGTATTCGTAGTGGCACGACAACACGCAGTTGGGTTAACGTGCATAACGGAGGGTAGCACCACACTCCCAACACAGGTTCATCTTTCACTTCCCCAACCCCCTCTGCAAAATGCTAAGTGTGTTATAGTCACAAGGAGCTCAGCTGCAAGTTATCACACTGATTACTCCAACAACCGAAAAAAAAAAAGAGAGAGAGAGACCTTGTAACCTTCTTTGTAATTAAAATTAATTCCTTAATGGAAAGCAAGTAACCGTGACACTAACCCATCAAGCCTTAACCCCTCTTTACACTGATAATGGTATTATAGAGAAAAGCAACCAGTCCTTTCTGCCTGATAGCTTTCTTCCCCTCCCCGCCCCCACTCTTCTTCTCTTCTGCTTATGAGAAGAAGATGAATCTTTCCATCTGTGAATCGCTCAGTATAAATTATTCATTGAGCACTTTTGTCAACCCTATTAGTGGCACAGGAATCTAGGTAAATGTCAAGTCATCTTCGTTAATCCTTCATTCAGGCTGTTGGGAGTGATACTGCACCAAGCAGTAATATGTTTGACCTACTGGAGTCTTCACTCTGCCAGTGAGTCACATTTTGATGAGGCAGTTGAAGTGTTTCTGTCTCTGAGAGTCTAGATGCCCTCCTTTCCAAATAATTGGGTAATACGAGGTGGCCCTTTTGTCACAGATTTCCTTCCCGATTGAGTATGTTACACAGAGATAGAAAAGAACTCATTAACGGGGCTAGTATTGTGTTTGTATAGCACTTTTCCTTGTAATGCCCTAATCCAAGACTAGAGCTCCTATCACAGTACAAATAATAAATAGTAATGATGTCCCCCGCTGCCTGAGCTGAAATGCTTCTTTCTGGGCATTTCCTAGCACTCGGTGCAGTCTAGTTTTGACTGCTTTCTGCTTCTCCCGTGTTTCATTATCCAGGTTCTGATCTTATTTTTTTCCCCTACAAGAGTTATTCACACTGAGAAACCTGTCCAGCCAGCAGATCTAGGATCACATCCTTTTAGCCTTGCCACCCGAAATAACCAAACTAGCTTCAACCACAATAGTCCTGCAAGGTTCAAACACTTGCCTCTAAATGAACTATCTAGTCTGCCCCACAGATTATGGGAAAAAATGACTCAAAGATGACTTGAATTCTTCAGGTGGAGTGAAAGCCGGGGTAGCACCTTGGAGATTAACTTTTTCAGAAAGTCGTAAGGTTTTGTAGACAAGAGCCTAGTCTGGCAGATGCTATGAATGGACTTGCACAGAGTAGGGACAGTAAATAGAAAGGAGTAAAGTAGTTTAAAACCAATGGCTAGGTAAAGGGGAGGGGAGGGTGAGGGCGGGGGAGACAAAGGTGGGTTGAAGAGATCAACAAGAGCAACGATGTTGACCTATTGAGGGGAATTGTTGTGAAAACGAGTCAAGGTAATGGGATAAGAATCTAGAGTCTCTGTTGAAATCATACTTAGCACAATCCAGTGTGTGAATGATTTCTTGCCCCTCTTAATCATAATCAAATTGGGCTTTAAAGTTGTGTTGTTTAAGAACAGCTACGATGGTACGTCCAGGGAGGTTGAAGTGCTGTGTCGCAGCCTTACGTGTCTTTCTGGAACTGATGTCAAATCAGGGCCCGTGCACTCTCTCACACAGGGATCACGCTGCGTGGCCAAAGCAGACGGCAGAGGGGCATTATAAGCAGGTGATGGCTTACAAGGTATTGATAGGTGAGCAGGTAAATGAACCCCACATGTTGTGAATCCGTGTTATTTGGTCTAGTGGTGTGGGCTGGGCTGGTGAAGGGGCACCACAGTCCAAATAATAAATAGTTGGTGAGGGGGCACAGCTGCCACCTGGGTGTGCTGCAAAGCTTGGTGGCTTGGTTAGAATAGGAATTAGGTAGTATGTTGCTGGAGACTAATTTGGTTGAAGTTAAAGGACTCTGTCTTTAAGTCAGGACAAGCTTTCCCTCCAAGGCTACCTTGAGATGGTTGTCCTTTTCCGGGTGGGCTTGGGGGTTATTAATGATATGCTCAAGCTGCAGGTGATACTTGATAACAAGAGGGATTCTTGAAATCTTCAGAAGACTTTCTTGTCCAGACCCTGCACACACGTGCTTAATTGCCAATATTGCACATAGACACCTGTTTTCACCTAACTCCTGCTTTTTTGGATCAGGTCCCTAGGCCCCCAGCTACAATCCTGAACTGTCACCTAATCCTGGAGGCTTCTACACTCCATTGCCTCTTCATTTTTTGACTGTAAAGGTCCTCTATTTTAAATGAAACAACCATTGAATAAAATACTGGCCAGTGGCTGTTTCAATAAACAGGGATAAATTATCCCACCCAGGATGACCCGCAGCTTGATATTTAGGGAACTGTCCTGGGATTGGGAGGTATGGGTTTGAATCCACTCAGGCAAGGGTGTGCATTGAGTCTATACGTTTTGCTTCATGGATGTGTGTGCTAATGTTAAGACTCATTGTATTAAGAAAAGGGAGGGGAAAAGTGCTTCCTTCTTGAGCCCTATTTAAGGGCAAGCACCAACCACTTCTGTGTTCTTCAAGGAGTCCCAACCTGTTAATAAACTTGGGGTGTGCTTGAGAGCATGAGCCCATCAGGAAACCTAGATTAAGGAGGTCTGATTTCTGGATTGCATTCCCTGTTGAAACCAAATAATACACCGATGACATTAGGAATGCAACCTCATGTGAAAAATAGCAGGCATGTGCTTTTCATTTCCAGGCTTTCCCTTATCCCTGTCTTCCCATCTTCCAAGTGACTTCTGTAAAGCATAGATTCAAGATCTATGCCAGTTGGCCTATTGCCTGGCAAGGACTTGACTGGAGTTGTCCCTGGGCATACTTACTTTTTCATAATCCTTTTCTAATCTTCTGGCACATAAAGAAAGACCCTTTTCAAGCAGCAGCCAGCTGCCCATCTCCATCGGATGTAAAGAAACAAGTTTGCATATTAGCTGTGATCACTTGCTCAGCTCCTGCCAAGTCTGAAATAATAATAGAAAATTGTTTGGCTATCAAACGACAAACTGCAAGATTACAGCAAAAAACCAAGATGATGCCTAATGACAACCAGACCCTACACATACGTACAGGGCAGCAAGCATCTTAAGGGAGTTCAAACTCCTTCCATGAAGGATTAGGAATCAAACGATTCCTTCGACACACTTCTCGGCAGACTTTTAAGGCCTCTTCTCCGACAGGAAGATGCTGGATTCATCTTCCCATCTCTTGTACAACGAAGAATTTCACCCATCAAAATGGTAAAACATCGCAAGGGTGGCCAGTAATCACGAGGTGCCCAATCTGAGGCATATTGAAGCTGTGAAGCCAGATCCAGGCTTTTCCACAAGTGCATATTTTGTCACTCAGGCCATGTCCCATTAACAGCACTTTCTAGCTTGTTATGTGAGTCCATAATCGGGACCCAATCCTCCTATGTTGGGAAGGAAGAGGGGGGAGGACAGGGAAGAAAGCTCTCTCTCTCTCTTCCAGCTGTAGTAGTATATGGGAAAGGAGCCAACTTTTTTACTTGCTCTTCCTCTTCTCTCTCCCATTCCCTTTCATTTTGCTGTTTAAAAGATGTAATTCAGCATTTTCTATATGCCTTTCTGTGGAATAAGTAGAAACGTTAATGTAAACCAGTGGTTTTCAGGCTTTTGGCTGTGTGCCTCTTTACATGCTAATTAATGACTGCTGCTTATACCCCCAACACCCTCTGCTTCTTTGCATGATCATTCCTGAGGAAGAGCGTTGACAATGGTGTCAACACGTGGCAACACCAGCAGTCACTGCATGTTGACCCATGAGAAGGTCTGCTGCCGTTAGTAAAATTTAGGCATGTACCTTTTGGCAAAATGCCATATACTCCTAGGGGGCCACACATACCCCAGTTTGAAAACCACTTGTGTAGACCACAAAATAACTATAGGCCAAGGGCCAAGCTGCCCAGGGAAGCTATGGACTCTCCATCCTTGGAGGTTTTCAAGATAAGGCTTGATGGGCATCTGGCTGGGATGGGTTCCCCATGTTGTGCAGGGCTTCGACCAAGTGATCCTTGAGGTCCCTTCTAACTCTTATGATTCAAGGAATATATTACTAAAATCTTCCTTGTCCAAACTGACCATTTGGAGCTATTGGTAATCACAATGATTTGCACTTATATCATGCCATTTCTGGAAGTATCCCAAGCAGTTTTTTAAAGTTTTCACTGAATCCTTACTAAATAGCATCCTTATGGTATAAATGGGGAAATAGAGGCATAATAATTAATGTGACTCCACAGTTCAGTTGGTAAGTCAGTGCCAGGCTTGGGAAACTGGGATCCGGATTCCCAGGCCTCTGAAGCAGACAGCCAGACACTACCTCCTGTTCCCTCATCTCACACTAATGCTCTGGCTCACCACATTCCTATATCCAAATCAAAAGTAAATATGGTCCTTTCTGCATCTGGCCTCTTAGATCCCTTTGACAAATGGGTGTGTGTAGTGTAGTGTAGTGGGTTCAGCACAAGGAAAGCCCTTTACCTGGGTTTGCAGGGAAGGGCTGTGACAGAGCAGGGCATGGGCCACTCTTGACATTGCTGCCTGGCTGCACAGCCAGACTTCAGGCTGCCCCGTCATTGGTGTCACAGACGCTACAGCCCCAGGCCCCTTACGTTGTGTCCAAGGAGTTTCAATAGACACCTGTCCCTAAAAGCAAGAGTTCATAGGAGGACTCCAGGTACATAAGTCTACTTTACGTCAGGCTTGATTAGAGGAACAGGATACTTCCTTGTCAAAACTAAGTAAGGTTTGTGCTTCCACGCAGGGGATCAGAACTGTTCCCTGATTTTATTCCACCAAGCAGTGATCTTCCTTCTGAGTGATGTTCCCAATACTGTCTTGGAGGTTGTTAGCAAGCAAATTAGGGGCTATCTCATCATTGAGGTAACCTCAGAAAGAAGGGAAGAAATTAGGTCTCCTCTCCAAGGAAAATGATCCATAGAGATATATAATTGAATGTGGCTGATACAGTATGCAGGCTCCAACCCAAAGGATACACATGGCATTTTTAGGCCTGGAAGGATCAGGGTAAGCATATCTCGTGCTAACAGCAGCTGATCCAATGGCACATTCACAACCCAAATCCTCAAAAGAGGAGATGATTCTTTGAGCTTGGAAAGCATCTTTTAGTCAAGGTTGTCAGAGCATTTTGCAAATATGAATTCAATCTCGCTGTGCCTGCAGCAAGGTATATGCTGCAGGCAACATATTATTACTTGGATAAGACATCTGAGACCGAGGGCAAAGTTGTCCACCGCGTTGCACTTTGTGCACTCATTTCAACCTGTCAAACATGAATGCAAAATGCTGCCCGATCAGAATGGCAGCGTTTTGTAACAGATGAACACAACAGCTCGAGATGCAAGACAACCAGGTTATCATGACTGGAGAGACTTCATGTCTCAGAGGCAGGACAGTCACAATACTGAACTGAAGATCTCAGTTTGTTTCCTGCCTCTGCTAGAGTCCCTTGCCTTACTTGAGGAAAGTCATTAAATCTTTTCGTGCTTTGGTTCCCCATCTACATTTAAAAGAGGGCATAAAGTCCTCATTCTTATACTTTGTCTTGACATTCAAGGGAAGGTTAGGTTGAATATTAAGAAAAACTTTCTCACTAGGAAGGTGGTGAAGCACTGGAATGGGTTACCTCGAGAGGTGGTTGCATCTCCATCCTTGAAGGCTTGTTAAGGCCCGAATCAGCAAAGCGCCAGCTGGAGTGATCTAGTGGGGGCTGGTCCTGCTTTGAACATGGGGGTTGGACTAGATGTGACCTCCTGAGGTCTCTTTTAACCCTCATTTCCTATGATTCGGTGACTGTTAAGATAGTACTTCCATTAGAAAGTTTTTCCAGGGTATCTGCAAAGTGGGGCCCTGCTCTCTGCTGGGTTTTTCAGAGGCTACCATGATACAAATAATAATGATAACCTCAGGTTTACTCACATGAGCCCCTAGCCATAGAGGGACCCCAGCCCAGCATGTGGTGCACTGTCCCGGCACACAGACCACACTCCCTCCAGAGAAAGACCCTTGTGGAACTGGTCGGGAAAAGTTACTTCTTGAAAGCAGAGACAAAGGCACCCCAGTGGGAAGACGGGATGTTGGAAATGAAGACAGCCATCCATCTCTGGTGTATGAAATACTTTCACCTGGACGTGAAGGCACTGCAGACATCCATGTGCAGGTGTGGCTATTAAGTGGCTCTTTGACAACGCCACTGCAGCAGATCAGTGGAAAAGGCTATGCGCATTTCAGACTGGCGCCTGCCCTCACGCAGATAACAAGCTGGTTTTCAGGAGGGTTGAAACCTGCTCTGTTAAGAAGAGGGGGAAAAAAAACCACAATTTCGCCTGTCAGCTGTGAGGAGACAGATGTTCTTTTATGCGCTAATCTTTCTCTCTATCCCCAGAAAATCAAGGGATTTTTGTCAGTAAGAAACTACATGGCCAAACTCACTTAAAAGGACATGCAGCAAAATGATTTGGGTCGTTATGGATTAGGCAAGCTTCCCACACTTCTGGGAAGCGGGACGATGCATTTTAAAGAGCTGTATCAGATGCAATCCTCTTTGATGCACTCTGTCCGCAGTTGGTGTCTCACTTGGGTTTACACTCACACATTTGATTCCCCTTTCACTCACACCACTGAGACGCTGGAGCAGCTCTGCTGAATTCACTGTGGATATATTGTTATAACTGCGGAGGGGCGTTTGGCTTCAAATCCCCGCTGGATCTGATCTCAGGTTGCAAATACTAGCACTATACAAGTATAATTCAAGGAATATGCATTAGCTGTAGCTTTGCAATGCAGAGCCAATGCCCTTCAATTCTTTGTCTAGCTACCACCCTCCACTGAGATCTAAATGGGATGTGAACTTGAGCCTCAAGAAATAAAAAACCAATACTTCTGCATTGGCTACCTCCTTGCCTTTGCCGCTGGCATGCATTCTCTAATGTAAAATATTTGTTCATTAGCTTTTATATCCCTCCATTGTCATTCAAATGCATAACAGAAATGGAAGCAAACGGAGCGGAACTCTCTTTTCTAAATTTCGATGCTATGGATAGTTTAATGGAATGGTTAATATTCCCTCGCATATTTGTGATTGAACAGCTAAGTCGCATGGAATATGATTCCTGAGTGAAGGACCACGCAAGGTCTGGAGTGCCAAATGCAGATTTTTAACACACAATTTCAACTGGAAAAAAAAAATGTTTTCACAGATTCACGTAGCTTAAGGTCAGAAGAGACTGTTGGATCATCTAGCTTGATCTCCTGTATGTCGCAGGCCCTAGTCATTGCCCCTTTTAAGTCCAGTGACTCGTGTATGAGTTGGTTGCTGAAAGCATCTTAGACAGACATCACGAAAAAGGTGGGGGTGGGGGGAGCATAAAGCACCTTGATTTTAAAAAGTGAATGAGTGGTTTCTGAGTGGAGTATTCACCAAACAGGGAAAACGATTGCAGGATCTTAATTCTACAAGCCAGAGCAGTGCAACTGTTGTATAGGCTCTTGCATTTTAAGTCTACATTCTTAAATTGTTAAGAGGTTTTGGGCAACAGATTCAGCTGGTATCAACAGGTGCAGCTCCTTTGGACTCAAGGATCTGACCACTTCCATATTAGATGCACATGTAAATACAACAAAATTAGCAAGTCAGTTTTTGGTGGAAATCAGAGGCCAAAGTGCCATAGGTAGATGGCGTCTGTTAGGCAAGTTCTGGGGACCAGCAGTGGTTTTAGGCTTAAATCACCTATGTGGCCAAGTAGGATTTTACTTAA
>JAGPOW010001338.1:5359500-5394590 GCA_030014935.1 Caiman crocodilus
GAACCGGCTTCCTAGGGAAGTTGTTCTTGCTCCTACCTTGGGCATCTTCAAGAGTAGATTAGATAGATATTTGGCTGGGGTCCTGTGACCCTGGCACTCGTTCCTACCATTGGCGGGGGGTCAGACTTGATGGCCTGCTCTAGGCCCCTTCTGATCCTAGATACTATGATATGATACTAGTATGATTAGTATCATACTAGATACTATGATATGATATTATGATAATCAAATGCTAACTTTTTACCAAGGGACAAACTCAAGTGTACGTCAGAAAACTCCTTCTTTTCTGTTATATTATCTTCCATAACTTATGGCAACACTTCTTCTGATCTTTTCTCTGATCAAAAGGAAATGGATTTTCAGCCTTCAAGAAGTTAAAATAAAAACAGAGGGCCCTATATTTTTGTAGCTGAAATGTACATTAGGATCATGTAGATTATAGTAGAAATTGAGTGTCCTAAATGAGAGCAGATCCCATTATGCTGGGTATTGTATGGCTTTAGATGTATCACTGCTAGTTCCCATAATGTCCAGTCCAATGATTTAGTGGAATCCAATCCACGGGCTGTGGATTGACTAATATATATTCAGCAATGCTAAATTATGGATGCCAAAGAAGCATGGATTGTTTATTACCTGCTGATATTTTGTTCAACATAAAAGGGAAAGCAAGAATGTTTGCACTATTGGAAACGGATGTCTCAGTTACTAATGTGACAACACAAAACCCCACTGAGATGCTTTAACTTGAGTTTGTGGGTTATTTATTTTAAATTCTCTATTATGTCAGTTAGGTGTGAATTGTTTGTGTTGCATTAGCTGTGGCAGAGAGATCTGGGAAATTTTATCTTTACAATGTTTTTGATAAAGTCGTTTGGAACCAGTTGTTGTGTAGTGCGGAGCCTGCCGTTCCACAGTGCTGATCAGCTAGGACTCATATAATGAATGATAGTAGCAGGTAGTCGCTGCAGTGCCATCGGAAAATGACTGGAAGTCACACACTGGGAAAGAGAAATGCCTTAACTCGCACTGCAGATATCTGAGCACACAACCCAGGTTTGGGTGGCCATCTCCTTAACGCAGTCCATTGTTTCCATCAAGCTTTCTAAAAAGTAGAGCAGGAAGGAGGATAGAAGGTGCTACAGGGCACCTCCACGCTGTTTTCCTGTATCTTCTGACTCAGCGGTACAGGTACCACCAGTGGTATGCAAGCAACCTGTCAGTGGTTTGCATTAACAGCTTTATTATAATTATTTTATATGACAAAAATTTGCTGGTGGTACTTAAGGTTGAACTGAAAAAAATCACTGGTTGTACTGAAGGTTGTATCATTTTGAATAGGCGGTGTGCAATCTGTCAGAGTTTGGGAGCCGCTGTTCTAACGCTTCACTGTGGCTAGGGACAGAAGTTGCACATAAACCAGCATAAGTGGGCGGAAACTGGTTCAAATCTGTAACACCAGAGAAGTTCCGTACGCCTAAACCCCTTTCAGAATGACCGAAACCAGTTCATTGTACTATCAGATTGAACTGATTTAGGTTGAATTGGATCATTGAACTTCTGTCCCATGTTCCCTCCAGATTCAAGTTAACTCACAGGCCCCCAGCATCCCAGGATGCTTTGCACCTCCCCTGCAAGCCCCACCTCACAAGGTGGGTGGACTATCCTTGGCCTAAGCAGGGAGGCTTACTCTAGCGCCCCCAGGCTTTTGGCCTGAGCCACTGCAGGGATGTGGCTGCATTTCCAGACTGAAATGTGAATGTCTGTTGACGTGCTTACTGGTTCAATCTGCATAGCTTAACCTTACCTGCAAAGATCAAATCGATTCAGCCTCAGGATTTTTCACTGCCTGTACTTAGCCTGTTTGCCATGAATGTATCCATTCCTTCCTTTCTTTCAGTGACTCTTTTACCCGAGTATATCTTTTCTCTCGCATTTAAAATCTTAAATTAAAACCTTTGAGATTTTCTCTCAAAGATGGGCTGTTTTTTTCCATCTCTCATTCCTCTTCAAGGATAAATTTCTTTCTGATTCTTTTTCAGCTTCTTATTTATCTTTTGAATAATATCTCTTTCTAGTGTGAAATGTTGCTCTAATTACCTTTTGTTGCTGCACTGTCAAATTGCTTCATTCTCGGGAAACCTTTGACCTGCCCCAACTTCTATCTGCCTTTCTCTTCAAAAGAGGAACAGAAGAAAAGAGAGAGAGAGAGAGAAATGTGGGGGCAGGGGGAATCTGATTTAGCATTTGCCGTGAAAGGTGTATGGGGGGGGCGTCTCTCTCCTCTGTAATATAGTAGAAGTAAGAGCAAAATCCCACTGTTATTCCTGGGGCGGGCAACATGTGGCATGTGTCTAACAGGCAGGCTCTGTGTGTGGCATGCAGGAGACAGGCAGCACAGTGGCAGATAGGGCAGGAAGCAGAGCAGCAGATCAGGAAAGGAGCACAAAGCAGAGTAGCAGATTAGACAGAGGAAGGAGAAGAGTGTCAGGCCACAGCCACAAATCTGGGGCCTTTTCCTGACATCATAGCTGATCATCTTGGCCTTGCATCCTGTGGCTAGCTACCCAGGCTGGTCAAAGCTCGGGTAAAGCCTCCAGCAGGACCTAGCCCTCAGCCCACACTCTGCCACTGGACTTGGCAGCTGAGGTCAATTGACCCTCCACTTCCCCCATACGAACCCACAGCACAGAACAGGGAGTGTCAGGACAACCAGGCTCAACCTCAACTTAAGTTGCCCACCTCTTCCCTCTGGTTTGTGCTCTGACTCCACTCCTTATCTGATCTCCTGGTTTCTCAACCAGGCTTGCTCTCCGACACCGCTCTCTGCCTGATCCCCTAGCTTCCTGACCAGGTTTGTTCCTGGATCCTGATCTCAGATTGACCTTGTGACCTGAATGGCTTGTACCCTTACTCTGCCTGGTCCTCCAAACCTTGGTCAGTACCTCAGTCCCTGAGTAGTCCCAAACATGATTGCCTATGACCCAGTGTGACACAGAGAGGCACTCAGAGAGATTGCAGGGTGAATTTGTGGCCCACCTGCCAAAAAGACTGACTCTCACTGTCATGCAGAAGCCATTCTTGTGTTAAAGAGTTTACAGTCACATTCAAGCAATTCATGACGTGATTAAAGCCAGAAAGTTATTACACAAAATACGTGTAATCACTTTTTGATTGGTTCCTATTGCACCTTAAATTGAACATGTAGCTACGCCCTTGAGAGCGAACGGGAGCCCTTCTAGATTCAGCTGATCCACCTGGTCAACTCAACGATGCTCCCGTTCAAGAAAGTGCATGGGAGCCTGTGTACGTCAATGGCTGGGATCACTAATCAGATGACCAGTGCTCTCAGGTATGAGAACACCACGTCTCTGGCTTGCTACTTGCTAGTGCAGGAAAGGCCTGACCCCTGCACTGGAAATAGTGCACAATTCAGATCTGATCCTCAGTTCCACAATTGCGCCTCCGGCCATGCACATAAGGCATGGCGGGAGGCATGACTGTTGGGATTGCAGATCAGATCCCATTGTACCTTTAATTGAATCTGTCTAGTGGGAACCTAAGGTACCAAGCTCTGTTGAATAATCTAGCCCCAGGTTTCAGGAGAACTGACTGCTTCTGAATGTCTGGCCTTCTTGTAAGGTGGGAGTTGAATGGCAGGTTTCAAGTGTCCCGGTCCATGTGACTCACTTTCTTTTCTCCTCCTTAGAGATAAAATGTTTAAAAAAAGATTCTTCTGGGTTTCAGGATTTTGGGAAACAGTAGTGGGAGTCCAGCACACACAAAAGTGCACCAATCATATCAATCCCACAAGCCACACTTTGTATTCATTGCAGAGTTTGATCAAAGTCGTTAAAGAAAAAACGGTGCAATTGACACCACTGACATCTCAGCGACTTGAGGGTCAAACTCCAGAGCTTCCAAAAATGTCTCCCACTTGGAGATAGCCACCTGAAACCAGAGAGTTTAGGCAGAATGAATTATTGACCCCATGCAATTCAGTGCTTATGCCTGCATTTCCTAATAATCTGATTGTTTTCATGCTTTAGGGGCCTTGTGCTTCTTTTTTTGTAAAAGCACCTTGCTTTTTGGCATACGAGTGCCAGGTTCAAAGAAGGACTTAAGACTCTGAAGGTGAATTTAGGTACAGTTTAGACCAAATCAGTAATCCTGAAATCCCCCAATCAGTTGCTGTCTAACTCTGGAGATATTTTAAATAGGCAATTGCATTTTTTACCTGAAATTTCCCCCCGCCACCTGAAATTCTCTCTCTCCACATGCACAGAATCCCTCATTGATAACACTCCTAAGCCCCCCAATACCTCATGCCTACAACCACAATTAGCATCTGGAAATAAGTCATTCCTCTGCCTAACCAACCTCAGAGACCTCATCTGGTTGGCATCCTCAGGGCCCATCTACTCTAGAAAGCTCTGACGACAGAACTTCTGTCAAAGTATTGTGCCCACTGCTGTGAAGCTGCCAGAGCATGTAAACATCACCATGCTCATGGTAGCCCCATGCATCTGCACTGCAAGAAGCTCTTGTGGCCGAAAGCAGAACGTGCCCTTCCTTTTATAATTCATGAAGGTCGTGGGTGGCTGGAGTTGTGGACAAGCAGCATCTTCCACCCACAATGCATTACTTTCAGCTCCTTTATATCGGCAGCTGCCACTTTTTGAATGCACAATCTGTCACGGGCCTCTTCCCTGCTCCCAGGACTCCACAGGGCTGTAGTGGGATTGTGCCTTTCTTTAGGAGGAGCTACACCATTTTTACATGTCTGCACCCCACTGAATGCTAGGAATGAGCAGCATACAGCGCAAAGCAGCTATGGAAGGATGGGCAGAGGGAAAACAGCAGCAAATGGTGGGGAAATGCAAACTTAGGGAGGTAGTCACAGGCCATGTGAGCAATGCTGAGCACCAGGTTTGGGCGTGGGCGACTAGCAGGCACCTCTGCCGACTGCCATATGGCAGCAGAGAGTTTCTGTCCCCTGAGGAGGTGGTGTTACACCGCCAGCTGAAGCGAGGGGTTCTGCTGCCTTGGAGGAATTATCTCTGTAGACAGATACAAACTGCAGCTGCCAACACTTGAATTTTGCCAGCACCACGAGTATAGTGTAGACCAGACCTCAGAGCTTGCCTAGCACAGAGTGCACTGGTAGCCAGGACTCGGTTTCTTCTTTGTTTTGTGATGACTATTCATTTGTCTGCTTGGAGGGGTTCTCTGCAGGACATGCTAGGAAATCTGGTCATCTCACCTGATGGCCAATACAGGTTACAGGGGTGGGCTGAAGAGAGCAGGATGGGGTTCAACAGTGACAAGTGCAGGGTAATGCACCTGGGGAGGAAGAACCTGTGGCACGCCTACAGGCTGGGGACCTCCCTTCTCACCAGTGGTGGAGAACAAGAACAACACAGAAAAAAACAAAGAAAAAAGAGGATGAAAGCTCTGGCCATCTTTTAAAAGAAAAAGATTTACTCATATGTGTTTTTGTAAGAAAAGTGCAGATGCCCATCTTGAGCAAAGGGCTGGATGGAGGTACATCCCAGCAGCCCTGACTAAAGTTCCTAAGTTGTAGAAGGGGACCAGATTTCAAACATACTGCTGTTGGCTTGCTGCTCAGGATACTGAGTGGTTTGCACCCTATTCTGAACCAGCTCACTGCCCACATAAATTGTGCTATAAAGCACCTAAAATCATACTCTGGGTGCCAGGTGCCAAGACGTTAGGAGTTATGGTGTGGTGTGGTAGTGTCTTGAGTCTTTCACCAAGTACAGTCAAAAAGCTCAAGGCTAAATTGATTCACTCTTTGCAGGTTAGTCTAAGCTGCAAAGATAGAACCAGTAAGCAAGTCAACAGACATTCACTTTTGATTCTGGAAATGCAGCCACCTGCCTGCAGTGGCCCAGGCCAGAACCTGGGGGATACTAGAGCATGCCTCCCTGCTTGGGTGAAGCAGATAGCTTGGGCCAAGATTAGGCTACCCATGCAGCAAGGCTTGGGAGGGATGTGTGGAGGAGATGCAAAGCATCATGGGCTGTTGGGGGCCTGCTTGTTGACTTGAATCTGAAGGGGATCTGAGATAGAAGTTCAATAAACCAATTTAACCTAAATCAATTCAGTCTCATACTACATCCATCCAGGTTTATCTTAAACTGCTTTGGGCCATTTTGGAAGCAGTTCACGTGCACTGAATTTCTGTTGTGTTACAGATCTGAACCGGTTTCCAATCACTTGCACCGGTTTATGTGTAACTTCTTTCCCTAGCCTTTGTCTGGATCTCACCATATAAAACTGGTCTACCAGATGGACTGTCTACAGGCCTTCCACACAAAGTTGCACTTGAAATTGCCCTTATTATCCATGGTCCCTTTCCCACCGTGTAGTTTGTATGGGATGGGTGATGAAACCTTTTCTATTGATTGCCCATGACATTGGAATATTGCATTCCTGCACTTGAAACATGACTCTTGACAGAGCAATAACCACTAATTAGGTCTTTCTTGAACATTGCAGAAGATAATTACTTGGGACTAAAATCAGGCTTATTCCTCTACTGGCTCAATGGTCCTAGCCCACTGAAGACTGGTGTGTGCGCTTGTTTTCACTTCGGTTAGTGAGGTGTGGAAGGGATGGTTTCTGGTTGTAGACATGTTCGTCTAAGGGCATACATAGACAGGCAAAGTTATAGTAGATGTGCTATCTTTTCTTAAACCAAGTGAGTATAGTTGGAAAAAGGTTCTTAGCAAGCTTTCAGGCAAGGGCATGGCTTTACAATGATTCTCTAGGCATCAGCAAAACCCACCCCTCCAAAAAAAATATATGCCTGCATTTCCAGAAGAGTTGGTGTAGCTTGCCCACCAAAAAAATTTAAATAAATAGGTGTCGCACCCAGGCACCTTCCCGAAGGGAATTACCTTCAGTAGTGCTGCTCCTGAGTTATATCAGTGTGACTGAAAACGGATCTAGCCCCTGATATAAAGAAGAGGTTTGGCTGAAGGCATGAGGAAATAAAATAAAAAAGAGAGTACTGATGGAAATCTTCTCCAAATCGGTCACTTGATACAATGACTGCAATAAAAACTCCTAGCTCCTCACACCGACGTGGATAGATCTAGAAACTGACAGTGAAGTTCCTTGGAGAAATTGTTTTCTGTTGTTTCTCTTTAAGTAATGACAGTGTCTCAGCTGGGGGAAAAAAAACTAATTTAACACAGAGAATTTTGCTCTGAATCACAATGTGCCTCTGATTCAGTATATTTATTGCCATGTTTCACTTGAGTAAACATGCCGTTAATTAGAATCCAAGCCAAATTATCAGACAACTCTACCAGCATGGTTGATGTCTGTTTTTATGTTGAATTCACACCGTACTTATTTAAAGACAAAAGCAATATTATGGGAATTACCAGCATCATCGCCTTGCTGCATAAGTAGCCCAGGATTTGCAATTACTGCAGCATGTATATGCATCTGGGTTACAGTATATTCCTTAAGATAGTGATTTGTTAACCCAAACCCTGTACAAATCTATTTTGTTACAGATTAATATTACAAGGGTGATACCAGTATGTTTTCAGTTTTTGCTGGAGCAAAGCTTGAAATGTATGTAGTGAAAAACATTAACTAGATCATTTGCTAGCGTTTTGGATTCCATTACTGTAATGGGATAAACACGAGAGTAGAGAAGTGCACAAGAAAGGCAAAATCTTGAGGCAGGATTTTAAAAGCACCTAATGATCAGATTTTCAGAGGTAGTTAGCTACCTAAAGAGGTGGATAGACATCTAGTTGTATTTTCTAAATTGCCTAAGAAGGTTAGGCACCTAGACTGAAGCTGTGTTGGGGGAAAAGAAAAAAAATCTGTGGTTGTATAAGTACAAGTAATGAGCATGCAGAGGATGATTTGTGAATCAGTCTATGCTCCCTGACAGAAGAGGAGAAAATGTCCAATTTATGTAGATACAGTTCTCCTGGCTAGTTGAGCAGTCTGCAGCATATATGCCATTAATCTGTCTGCAGCAAGGTGCATGGCTCAGGGGCTGGAGCCCAGCTGCAGGGGGTTCGAGGGAAATAGCCTGCCTGCCTGCCTGCCTAGGAGCTCTGGGCCAGCTGACAGGGGTGGCTGGCTGGCCCAAGAGGAAGTTTAAAACTCCCAGAAAGGGTAACGGGGGAAGGCTGTGCTGCTGAGTGGTAAGTCCAAAGCTGAGGCTGCCATCTCATGGTCTGAGGAAGAACCACAGCTTTTGATTTACCGATTTGTTGTTTGTGTATTTGCCTGTTTTATTGTTTAAGTTGCCCTGGGGACAAGGCTGTCCCCTTGTCCTGGGGACAAGGTTGCCTTAGGAAAAAAAAAATCTGCCTGATGAAAGCAGTGATAGCCGATGATGCTGTCCCTCGAAAATCTTCATTTAGTGGGATGAATTTCAGTGAATGGATATTTTTTGCAGCAATCCAAATTGATAATCAGATGTTACTTCTAAGCATAAATATGTTCACACGCATGCATTTCAAAGTTACCACTTTTCACCCAACCCTTCTAATTTTAAAGAGCTTTATTTTGCAACATTCATATCCTCTCCTGATGGTTTTTTTGTAATGTGTGTGCAGGTATAATGCTATATGTGTGCTATATGCTATATACACATACATGTTTCTTTGTGTTCGTTTACTTATGCAAGACATTAGTACCCCTTGCCCAGACTTTCTTGGCACGTGTAGGCATTACCGTACTAAAACTTATAATTTTAATATTGCAACTTTCTCTTTGCTTCATTGCATTTCAATATGTAACCAAAAGACACAATACATTTTTGGATAAAAATGAAAATGTTGCTGTAAAGAATGGTTTATTTCAAAATCATTTTGTTTTAAAATAGTTTTTTTCTCTCAGAGAGAGAAAAAGGGAAATGTTCATTGAAATGTTCAACCAAACTCTGTCATTGAGTAAACCAATTTTGTGTATGCCAAGGCTGAATTGCAGCCAGTGGGAGAAAACAAGCAAAACGAGTCTGCCTTACCTGTGCCAATAAAATGAGGGTCCAAATGGAGGTGAAAGTGTTGGATCTATATAATCTTATAGTTACTCACCCACTTAGAAACCCTGAAAAGAATTAAACAAAAAAGTTGTAATCTTCCTTGGGATAAAATTAACTGTACAAATGCTCAACATAAAACGATGCTGCTGTTATGCCTCACAGCTACTTGAGGGTATGAGAAGAGCACTGGGCTTGCATTGGTCCTAGGCACAGGCCTGAACTTCACCTTCTTGAACTATGAGCCAAGGGCTCTTCCTACCCTTCAAACCACTCTTCTAATCTATAAGGACTTGCCCTCTATTGCACAGCAGTGACCCATCACACCAGGTAAAGGGGCTATGTGTGGCTAGAACATGCTCAGGCCCATCCTGGCCAGGCAATGCTGCCTCCCACAGAAGGCAAGGCAGTACTGTGGTATTACACCCCAAATCCTCCTTCCATGAAACCAGCGGCGGGAGAAAATAAACCTTTAGCTTGTTGTTATGTGAGATCAGAATCTCAATGTGCTGGAAGTCATATACAGTGATCGGTATGAAACTGCTTCCCAAAAAGTACTTTCAAGTTCAGCTACCAAGATAAAAGGGAGGAGCTCCAGTGGTGCAATGGGTTAGCACATGGTACTTATAAGGCAGTACTAGAGAAGTGATGCCAAGGTTGTGAGTTCAAACCTCACCTGGAGCACTTGACCTTTTGCCTGACTCCATTTGTGATTTGGACTCCACCCCTGCAATTCCCTTTAGATTTGGTAACTTGGGCTCTAGCTCCTGTCTCCCAGCCTCTTATCATTTTGTGGTCCCTTCACCCAAGTAACCGTCCACCCAGAGTCGACCCTTAGGGTGCGTGGGGCCGGGGCATATCCGGCTGTGCGGGGCCTGTGTGGGGACAGCAGGGAGGAAAGATGAGCAGCTGGAGTGCACAGCTGGAACAACTGGTGGTGCCTGGCCCAAAGTGCAGTTTGAGGTAGTCATCCTGATTTGCCCCCCGCCAAAAGGACAGCTTGACTTCCACCTTCACATTCGCAACCAATTCTTTGTTGTTTGTGAGCAGCAAGTCTAGAAGAGCTTCCCCCCTCTCTACAACCTGTATCAACGTTACCCCCAACACACTCCAGGAGTACGCCGGCCCGCTTGTGCACTGCTGTGTTTCCCTCCCAGCAAATGGCCCAGTAATTCAAGTCTCCCATGAGAACCAGATCCTGTGATTTGAAAGCTTCTAGCCGTTATTTAAAGACCTCATACATCTCCTCCTCCAGGTTTGGTGGCCTGTAGCAGATGCCCACCATGACCTCCCTCCTGCTGTTCTGCCCTCTGAACTTCATTCAGAGACTTTCAACAGGCCTCCCTTCCTCTTTGCACTGGACCTCCAAACAGGTATATATTGCCTTTCATATAGAGAGGAATACCTCCTCCTTTTTTCTTCTGCCAATCCTTCCTGAACAGGCTTTACCCATTGGTACTAGTCCTCTAGCCTGTCCCAGAACTGTCTTACCATGTCCCTAACCCCAATTACATTGTAATTCCTTGACTGTCCTAGGACCTCAAATTCCTCCTGTTTATTCCCCATGCTTCTTGCATTACTATTGAAAGGGTTCAGATCTCTAACTGATTGTCATATCTTCTCCCTGGCACTTGGCTTAATAAATGATGTCTCAGAAAAAAATCTTGACTGAGGCCTATGAAGAAAATTATTTATTTGCTTTCATGTCCACTGAGTGCTCTGGGCAATGTACAGAGATTAAAAAGACAACTCTTTGCGTTTGATTATGCAGTCAGCATGAAACGCAGAATGAGCCTGCGTGTTTATAAAGGGGAAGTAGCTAAATCTAATTTTTTGCTTCCCTAATTGCATTTTCTGCCATCAGCTATAAAAATGTGACCCACAGAAGCCTAATGTTTCTGCTGCCATTACCTCACCTCCCATGTGGATACACGCTCCCTGCTAACTGTCTCCTTGTCAGATCTAATGATAAACTAACATTTGTGATAGCAATCTGCTGCTGTTTCTTTATTTTCCAGGAGCAGGATTGCAACTTTACCATCTGCCACTTCCAGGGGGTCAGCACACTGCGAAGGCAGCACCCTTGTTCCTGAAGAGGAAACTGCACTAGACCTTTACTTGGTAAAACTAATTTCTCTCTGAACACGAGCTACTGCTTCACATGGGAGGGGATAAATATACTAACTCTAGAGAGCATCAAGGGTGCATAACTGTGTTTTGGAGTAGGCAAAAGTCCTTCCATAAACCTTGCATCGCTTCCAGCATCTGGAATGCACACTGCCAGGCCAGGACTTCACCTTCGCTGTCATTATGAAACACTGAGTTTTCTCTAGAAATAATCAGTGCCTAGGCAGGGTGACTGGCACCTTGATAAAAGCCTAGATAAAGCAGATAAGGAGAAAATAGTCCTGCTGTAATTTTAAGTCACTCAGATCTAATTAGAAGGTCGGGAATGTCACAGCTGGATTGTTCCAGTTTGTGGCCACCAAATGTAAATATTCTGCATCCTTAAACCAGCCAGATGCATTGGGCAACACTTGTATTTTTCTAAAGCTTTCTTTACTATCTTGCCTTACAAGTAACGGGTCCAGTTACTGCCAATCGTTTCTTCCAATTTAATACTCCCACGTGCTGTAGCAGATTTTCTTGTCATCAGAGGTACCCATTGCTTTAATTGGACTCAGAGCTATAACTTGTGCAAATTGTGCAAAACTCCATGGAATAAAGAAAATAACTGCATTATCCTGCACTGGATGAGCTTGATATAGCAAAGCTGAGATTGCCTTTTCAAAAACCAGTCCCTGGGCTGCCTCGAGGAGTTCTTATTAGCAGCACTAGCTGCAGCCAGAGTCATCTTTTGATATTTGCCAAGATGTGTCACCTCCTAGATAATGCAGAGTACTTCTAAAGAATTATCAAATGGCCGTGATGGAGACAATTGCTCATACAGTAGGAAACGGCATAAATGAGGGCAGCCTATCCCATCAGGCTTACAGTAATACTTTGCATTTTCTGAATAGAGTGCCTTCCATCTGCAGATTGCTCATCCTTAATGGAGAACTTTGCCTCTGGCCTTTTCAACAGTATCGGAGTCAGCATTTCCACCCAACTGCTAGAGGGGATGGGATGGCAAATCAGAAGACAGACTGTTTCTCCGTCATGAGCCCTGGTTTTTTAAGGCTTTCTGTCTCCTGTTATCTGTGGTGCCCATTGCAGTCATCTCTATACATACCTAGTTAAATGATGGCTTTGAAACGCACTTAATTGGGCGTCCTGGGCTGGGCATTGCTGGCTTGGGCTGCAAAAGCCCTAGACAAGTCATATTGCTCTTTTTTTCCTCCCGTGTGTTATATTGTGAGACTTCCTGAGTTTGAACAATGCCGGTTAGACCAGATTCTCCTCTCGCACACACCAGCTTTTAGTGCCCCTAGTGTTCAACAGCCTCAGGCTCTTTTGTCAACAGATCTTTACCTTAACCTCCTACCCCGAGTGAAAACTCAGACTGCCTTTCCTATCCTCGCCGTATACCTCAGGTTAGTGCTATCAATTTGAGCCACCTCCACTGAGAACCTGCTCATCATTCCTCGTGCACGTGAGGCCTGAAAATCATCCGCCTCATCTACCAAGGGAAGGCCCAAATAAAGTGGGCAGCAGCACTCCCTCTGCTAAAAGCGGAGTCTATAATGCACATCTTTCCCATTTTCCATTTGATTCTATGTGTGTTGAGCACCGTAACCTGTAATCCACAGAGATTTACTGGAAAATCTCACTTTAAGAAAAACAAACCGAAAAGTATCTGGCCCTTTCTAGAACATAAATGTGTCCATCACAAAGGCTCTCTGTGACTGGGTCCAAGCTACATTGCCAGCACTCTAAATCTAAATGTGTGCAAACTTTCTATAGCTACTTAATTGTCTTCTAAGCTAATGCACCCTTTCATTTTTTTTTTCAGTACAGTGATGCATGAATTAACTATCTAATGTCTGAAAAGCGATCTGTTGCGATACAAAAATGATGGATCTTTTATAGTAGCAAAGAACGTGCATACACAAACGGTAGCAGTCCCTGACAGGCTGTTCAAAAATTAAATAACATGTTCTCTTCAGACAATGGACTACTCTTTTACAGTACGAGAATATTGAATCAGTTGAGACAGATACTTAGAGGAGATCTCATTTGTGAAGCAGCATTATATCACTGACAGGTACATAAAGGAGCCTGCACTATAGAGCCCAAAGATGGAAGTCAAATACAAAGTCTTTTTTATTTTTTTTTTTTTGTTTAAGATGAAAAACACAATCAGTTTCTAATGGGAATCCGTAGGAGTCTTTTTGCTTCGTGTCAGTTTAAATTGTTTCAGTGCATGTTCTGAGAACCTGCCAGGAGCAGTGTGGATGTTGAAATGGTTTTAGAGAACACGTCTCATTGTAGGTGGTAAGACAACTGCCCTGTTTCACTTACAGGGGAGTATTTTCCAAGGGCGCCAAAGGCATTCTTTACAAATGAGAGGGCAAAGCAACCAAGAAAGGGTAAAGACCTCCCTGACTATCCCATGATTCAGCAGGGGATTTAAGAGAAAGGGCTATCCTCCTCCCCACCTATGGCTGACAGAAGGGAGGATTTACTTGCATATTTCTTGTTTAATCAAGACACCGAGCCCTGAGCCAATGGTCAAAAAACAGGCTTGGCTCTAGCACTGGTTTCCCTCATGGCTTAGGACATTTCCGAACAATGGTCAGTGGTGTCCTGCCTATATAAAACCTCCTTTGAAATATTATGTAATTTTAAGTAGTTTCCTACCGCTGCCCATTCCCAATTCCTCTGGGTTATATTTGCAAGAGAAACCTGATAATGAAAAAATGACAACGGCTCAGCCAGACCAGGCTCTGGAAGGGAGGCAAAAATTGTTTCATCATGTCCAAAGGCAATGGGATACACTTATTGGGCAATTACAAGCTTAAAGAAAAGGCAATACTGTGGCTGCAGGATGGACGGACAGAACGAGTAACAGTTGACTTGCAAAATAGTAATATGTCCTGAAAATGTTTTCTAGCTCAGACAGAGTTTTTAAAGATTACGAGGTACAATATGCGAAGGCAAAATGACAGTGGGAGGAGTGGTCAAAACTCAGGCTTTATGGCTCACGGAAGGTTTCAACACGTCAAAATCTGCTTCTGTTCTGATCTGTAATTGGAAAAAAAGAACATTGTTTCCAACAAAATGGAAATTCTGCAAAATTTGCAGTTTGGAGAAATCCAACGCATGGTGTTTTGAAATAAAATAGACACCTCAGCAGATGCTGACTCATTCAATGTGATTCACTGCTGGCCACTGCCACAGAGCAGCAAGGAATCTGGCCAGGCTGGTCATTAGGTTTTTATTCATTATTACTGGGGCATCTCTGGCTTTGGAAAATCCCAGCATGATGATCAACCTTGATGGAGGAAGCTTGCAATTCAGGGATCTGCAGCAGTGCAACACTTGGCTTCCAGGAGCCCGGGACATCCAGGACTGCCAGTTAGCTGGATCTGCAGGCCCAGGAATTGAAACCCTGAGCATAATGAGGATTACAAGACTTCAGGATGAGTTGTCTCCCTGGGTCTCCCAGGCTCAAGAACGATGAAGTCAAACTGGAACTGCAATGGAGAAGAGTTAGTAGAACGGCCAGAGAAATGGGAAGTCCATCTTATAAGATGCATTTCAAAGAGCTTGGATTGCTTAGCCTACCAAAGCAAAAGCTGAGAGGGGGAATGGGAGCAAATAGTGAGAAGATCTGTTTAAGCTGAAAGACAACACTGGTACAAGAAAAAAACGCCGATAAACTAACCAACAATAAATGTAGGCTGGAAATCATATTGTTTCTAAGTATCAGAGGAATCAGTAAGAAAAGCCTTCCAATTAAAGCATTGGAATAAAAAAAGCCTAACCAGTACAAGGACGTAGTGCTAAGTTCATGAACAGAATTATTTGACATGTTTGCACGTAACAGCAGAGACCTAGACTTGAAAATCAGGGAGGTCACGTCCAGGCCTATGTATCTGGGCCTTTGAGTCTGTCAAGGATGTGGGCAGGTGAAATGGCAGTGGGAACCTGACTGTCAGGCAAGTTTACAGACCTCGCAGGTAAGAAAGGCTCTTAAGGAACCCTGCCCCCATGCTCCTGGATGATGTGCGGAAAGCAACTAGTAGTTTCCAACAAAAGAAAAAAAAAGACCTAAAAAGTTTTCCTTTTTTGTTTTGCTTAAAAATGTCTTAAATGTCTTGGCATCTACATGTGCACTCCTATTAGGCTGGGGAAACTAATTTATTCCACAGCAGCATAGATAGTACTTGGAAATACAAGTACTATTCTGCTGCAAAGTATAACTCAGGAGCAGCGCACGTGTAGACACGGCCCTGGCTGGCTGGGACACGAGGGGCTGCCTGCCCGCTAGCCTCACAAGGAAGCCCCTGCCTCCGTGTCCCAGCCAGCCCCTCCACAGCACACTGAGCTGGGGAAAGCAGCCCAGGCTGGCAGGTTGACCCCCTGGGCTCCAACCCGGCTTGCTGTGCTACAGTCCTGGGCGTGCAGTCAAACAGCAATAAACTCCAGAGTTCATTGTTTCCAGGCACATGTTCAAGCAGAGTGCCCTGGCGCAATAAACTCCAAAGCTGATCGCTTCGTATTAATTGCACGTGCAGATGTGCCCACTGATGTGCAAAAATTCTCAGGTGCCAGCATTCAGCTGTGTTTAGTCCTGAAAGGGTTTCTTACTTTGCAAGGGCTTTTTTTTTTCCACCGTGCGCTTCCGTGCTTTAAGAAGTTTTCCTTTATTTTTTAGTTAAAAAAAAAAAATACCGCTGGTATCTCTGGAAACAATTATACCGGCCCAGCTCTATTCTAGACTTTCATAAAAATGTGCTTCAAGATACAGAGCCTTTCTTTCTCAGAGGAGCGTTGTAGCTGTCGTCCTCTGTCAGTTTTGTTTGCTGTAGTAAATTAACCTGCTGTGGGAGACGAAGCAAGCTGCCCTGAAATAGATTATGCTGGGTGTTTTATTATTTTTATTTCTATTTTTATTTTTTGATGTATGTAGTTTCCTACAAATCGATGGCTGAGACAGCATGGCCCTCGTCTTTTCGTGGTGCTGGAAGGCTTCAAAAGTGCACTATCTAGAAAGGCATGGCATTTTACAAAGGTGCACTAATGTTTTAAGGCGAGGAAAGCTGAACAATAACAGGTTGCCCTTTTGTCTAAATATCTTGCGGTGCTCTTCAAGCAGTAATTTAAATAAACCCCAGAGCACCCTGTGAGGCAGGTACTGTAAAGGCTGTGAAATTTTCATAGTCACGATGATTTGATGCAAGCCATTAAGTTAACCATTTGCTGGAACAACCCTGTGGGCTCTGAGCTGCACTACAGTCATTTTACGTTGCACTGTCAATATAAAGTAGCCCTAAGGACAGTGGCAGTGAGCAAAAACAGATGAGTTACAGGTAGAAAGATGCTCTACAGCCGTGTAATGGCTCCTCTACTGCTGGTCCTTCCTGTGGCTTGGACGTATATAGGAATCAGAAAAAAAACAAGTGCCTGTGTTTCCTTGGGTAGCTGTGCATAGTAGAGGTGTACTTCTGTGCCCTTGGCATCACTGGTAGTGTCAGCGGTTGGGCTACTGGCCATGTGGCTGGGTTGCCCCCTCGTAGCTGCACTACCGAGGCTTAGACCTGTGTCATGCTGAGCTAAACCTAAGTGAGATAAGAAAGGAGCAAGCGATGAGAATGCCAGAGTTTCCACGTTTGGAAAGAAATAACAACACAACTCCAGTAATGAGCTGTCCCAGCCCCAGCTGGGGCAGAGAAATTCCTAGGAAAGGGATACCAGCTACTGAAGAAGCCGAGCAGTTTAAGAAGCCAAGCGGCTGAGGATAGCAGCTACTGATTTGCCAAACCTGCTGGAGCAAACTAGCACGGGGCAGAGGTCCTTGTTTCTAGCCTTACGGTATTTTGATCGACTTCTTGTGATTGTAAGTAGCATTGGTATACAACCATCTTTGTAATGTAGTCTGGCTTGGTTGGTGGATATTTGAAGTAACTATGACATGCGGATGGGCCTTCGGTTTTAATAATGGAAATGTCAGTTGAGCTACTGACATGGACTATCACATTTCTACCAGCTGGGAGCTACAAGAAAAGGAATGTGGCTGTAAATACAGATGCTCTGGCCTGGGCAGATAAGTCCTGCTGATACCCAGCTGTCATAGTAGACCTAGGGGTCAGCTGGCATGGATTAAAAGGGGAAATAGAAAAGTGCATACCTACTCCAAAAGATGAATACAAAGGGAGATTTGTATTCCTTCTACTAAGCTGTGCCATATACCATTCATACCTTCAAGACAGCTTTTTTTGCTTATTGTGAAAATCACTTGGAATCTATTTGGGAAGGAAAGGGCCAGTTGAGATGAATGGAAAGAGCAACATCGTTCAGTTGGGGCAGGCTATGGCTTAATCTGACAGGGTGCTGAGCACTCTGTCCTTGACCCCACAAAAGCATTAAGCAAGCGTTTTGCTTGAAGTGCAACAATATTCCCTTTGGAGCCAGCGGTACTACTCCTCTGTTCAGCGTTGAGTAGATGTGTGAATGCTTTGCTAGTTGAGAGCCAGAGCTTGCATACGTCCATCTGGTTTCCCTTGTCTTTTATATTTTGACGGTAACCTCTTTGGGACTATGGCCGCATTTTGTTTTGTTCAGACATACTGACCATGTCTACCTGAGCGGTGGACTGTGAAGTCGTTTTGGGGCAGTCATTTAGGGCAGTACTCTGTTTTCTTCCAATGCTACTGCACAGTGACAACAAGCTATTGCTCAGTAGCTCATTGCTGGGGTTCTGATTCAGGACCAACGACATCACAAAAACATTATACATAATGGCAGAAGGCAGAGCAGGTAGCACCTTAGAGACTAACTTATTCAGAAAGGCATATGCTTTCGTAGGGGACACTCTACTGTGTCAGATGCTGTGAATTTATGAGCTCTTCAATCCACCTTTGCCATTTGCAGTAGTTTTCCCTTCCCCTATCCTTTTCTTCTCCTTTCCCTTCCTTTGTATTTAAATTATTCCATTCCTCTCTATTTAGTAGCCCTGCTCTTTGCAAGTCCATCCATAGCATTTGACAGTGTAGGCCGTCGCTTATGAAGGCTCATGATTTTGGGGGCTGTTTAGTCTCCAAGGTGCCGCCCTGCCCTGCCTGCTGCCTGACTGCAGATTAACGCGCCTAACTACCTCTCTCCAATCATAAACAATAATAATCACCACCTTGTAGGCTCAAGCCCCTAGGGTAGAATATATCCGTGACTTCTGCACCACTTGTGGTTGTCATCTTGTGTCTCTACACTACATTGAACCATTCTGCTACACATGCTTGTGCTTGTTTATTGTGCTTTGCCTTCAAGCAGCGGGCATTGCAGCAGGTGTTGTATCGTCTGAGGCTCTGTGTGGCAGACACGGGTAGTTCAACCAATGTTGCCGCACATTGGGGTGGTTGGTTGCCCCACTTCTTCATTAGTTGCTTGGAGCGCCCAGCTCAGTACATAGGCAGTGGAGACATCTCCCCCTTTGCCACGGTTCATCAGCCCCTGGTGGTGAGGGTCTGGCCACTGGCATGACCATTTTTTCACCATCAGGAATTTTCTTCAGCCTCTCGTTCCCCACCTGTAGCCATGTCTCCTTGGGTGCGGCATCGAGAGGTTGGATGCTGGCGAGGAAGCTCCTGTGTGACCTCAGTCATTTGTGTGCTGCAGGAGGGTCGTACAGCGGGTGTCTCGCATCTTCAGTGTCTCGATCGTTCTGTGCTGCTGGCCACTGCTCTTCTGATGGGGACCATAGCAGAAGCATTCACATTGCAACCCCTGTCACATAATACGTGGTAATATCTGCAAATTCTGCTGCCATTCCTAACTATGATTTTGACCCTGCTCTGTGGCACACAGAGCAGCATTCATACAGCTGGTGATGCTGGACCCTGGGCCAGCAGTGAAGTAGCTGCTATTAATTTGTGCCTCCCTTGCCTAGGCTCGATTGCCTGGGTTACCCCGTGTCCCCCTTAGCTGCGCTACTCCCCAGATCTGACATAGGGATAGTAGGATTTTTGCACCAGTGCACAATGCAAACAATGTAAGACCTTTTTCAGATTGCTGCTAAAAGGTAACACAAGATCAGCAACAGCAAGCTGCATTTCTACAGCCAGCTGCATCAGGCTGCACTCAAGTGGGCAAAAATATTGAACTGATGCTTATTAGTGTTATTAATATTCAGTACGGGTTTGAGCGTGTTCCCTCTGACTCTCAGAAGTCTTTTGCCAGAATAAAGCTCTAAGGAGCTCAACAACACGAGACTGGGCTTTATCCGTGTTTCTTTTTTCTGACACGAAAATATTTCAAACTCTGCATTGTTTGCTTGGTTGTAGCCTCTCAGATAAAATACCTGTTTATGAAATTTGAACAGTGCCATATGAAATGTGTAATTTGGCCCCATGGAAAATTGCTATTGTTTTCCTTGAAAGAAAAGGAAAAATACAGCCTTGTCGTTGTTATCCCCACTTTCCACAAGGGAGAACTGAAGCTTGAAGGAGTTGAAATGACTTAAGTTACCAGCAATCACGCAGAAAGTTGGTGGCCAAGGCAGAAGCAGAACTCATCGTTTTTGGAGTACTGTTTAACCCATTAAGCTGTATTCCCTCCCATCTAGTTTTAAATCAGTGCCTTTAGTCCTTGGCGTGAAATCCTGGCCCCCTTGAACTCAACAGGAGACTGTACAAGGGATTTAATTGGAGCCCAGGTTGAACCCCAGCATAGCTTTGCAGAAGTGTGATCTCAGGTGCTGCCATTTGAAGTTAGCAATGCCCTTCCTCTCTTTGCCATCAGATATTATGGGGGGAGCATATATGTGCCTAGATAAATAAATCACAGCCTGTATATATCCTCCTCCCTTATTCTCAAAAGGGCTAATGCTCTAAAGACACATGCCTGCTGTCGTTCCCATTTGCTCTAATAGGCGCTGTATGTGCGCAGTGATGGAAGCATATACCAGTAAGTGATTTTTATTGTGCTAATCACTCGTCTGATCTTTTCATTTTGTCTGTCTTTTGCTGACTGTGTTCCCATTGCTTGTTTGCTGACTGCCTCTCTGTTATCTCCTTCAGCATACCATGCCATTACCCCTGAATCCTCTCTTGGCCTCTTTCTTGGCATTAAATACCATTGTTCACAAATACTTCTTGTCAGCACCACTCGATCTCTTTGTGCTTCCCTCTATCTTGATTCATTCTTCCTGAAATTCATGAATACACAAAGACAGTCAGAAAGCAATGGGGTTTTTGCCTGTGTGTTTTGATAAAGTATGAATGCGCGCACCCACATTTGATTCTGACCTCACTTACTGCGCATCCGTTTTACACTGCAATTTCATTGATGCCACTGTGCTTGCTCTCACTCATGCCAGTGTAAAAGAAATCACACTCCATTTGTGGGTAGAGCCTTGCTGTTAAAGAATTGCATCGGGACGAGTGAGAGGCAAAAGGCATGATGGATTTTCATCAGCTCTAGTTTGCAAGGGGCAGCGAAAGAATGTCATTGGGAAGTCTCTGCAAATCATTTGGCTAGCTAATAATCCTTCAGCATCTTATGCACAATAACTACTTCCAGTATGGCACGAGAAGTAACGTGAACATCCCAGGCAAGTCTACACACGCGCTTTAATGTGCAGTGGGCTAATTTGTTGCACAGCAAAGTGTCACAGTCTCCACACGTGCAGGAATTAGGCTGGTGTAGACTAATTTACTGCGCTGTTGGATAGGCGCATCAGACACAGGTACTATCCAATGCCAGGGTAAATTATTGTGCTGAAATGCCTGTGTAGACAGTAACATCCAGATTAGTTTACTCTGGCTCAAATTGCACCAGAGCTTATTGAGTCACATTACATGGCCCATACCTTAAAATTGGTGTGAGGCACAAAACGAAATAGAAATGGTAAAATCATCAGCCAGCATAAGATAAGTAGGTGTAAGCTGCTTAAGAACTAGAGTTGCTTTAGTTTGCATATACCAGGCCTATATTTAGAACTAAAAGCTTTTTCCATGTTGTGCAGTTCTCCTCCTGGTTTGCCATCGATGGTCTGCCCACCCCCACCCCCCCCACGTAACTCTGCCATTTTATTTTACTGGCTGTCTGAATCCTTGATGCTTGATTTCAGGTTGGAAATCTGTTTACAATGCATACTGGTAATATGCCAGTTAGCATTTTAACTATGTGTCACGGACTGTATATATTGACATGTATTCTCTGCTTGGCTAAATCCTTGCAACCTCATAGAAATCTATAGGGCACACACAAAAAAATGCTTAACGGTTCTAAAAAATGATGATGTCTAGTCAATAAGCTGTATGCATAAACTATACAGATATATTCACTTGGTTCACAGCAGTCCTTCCCTTCCCTCAACAACTTTCCCATATGAGAAAACAGGAAACGAGCCTTATAGTCCATATCTCCTTTTGCCGGGTAGTGGTGTTCATAAAATCATAGCAGAGGAGGGATAGGAGGACCTTCAGAGACCACCTAGTCCCATCTCCGGCCTGATGCAGGATCATCCCTATCCAAACCATCCTATACAAATTCATCATTTAAGCTCTTTGTTAAACTACCATCAACCATGACACCACACCAGGCATCACACCTGAACCTGTCACAAGTAAAGCAAGAGGACCATGGCAGCCCCAATATCCTGTTAATTTATGCTCAAAAAAAATCAGAGGAAGAAGGTCATGCCCCTGCTACAGAGGAAGCCCAACACCCTCCCCCCCCCCCGTCCATACCCATCTGCCCACAGGGTAAAATTCCTTCCTGACCCCAAATAAGGTGAGTGGCCTGACCCTGAGCAGAGGAGCAAGATCCTCTAACTGGGAACTTCTGGCTTTAATTCCCATCAGGAGCTTTGAAACTTTCCAGGCAAAAATTTATCGCCTTATCTGTAGACAACATGCAGTGACTCTGAGGAAGGCTTAAAAATACCCTGACACATGGACCCGGTGATCTGTAATGTCCCTTCCAGCCCGTTACAACAATGAAGCTATGAAACGTGTAGCAGAAGGGCAAGGGGGAGCAACCTGCAAAGCCCAGAAGCATGGGCAATACCCATAATAGAATATAGGCGTAGCTCAGCTATGCCTAGATCACCCCCAGGCAGTAGCTGTCCACCCTCTTCTTGAGCACCTCCTGATGGAGAGCCCACAGCTTCCCTGAGCATCTATTCCACCTCCTCCCTGCTCTAACAGTTAAGTTATTCCTGATATCTAATCTAAGCCTATATTGCTGTAACTTTAACCCATGGGTTCATGTCCTACTCTCCACAGCAAGGAAGAAAAGGTGTTTTGCATCCTCTTTATGGCAGCCCTTCAAGGGTTTGAAGACTGGTAGCATGTGCCCCCTTAAGCACCTTTATTGACAGCTGAGCACGCCTGGCTCCTTCCACCTCTGCTCATACGACTTGCTTTCCGAGCCCTTTATCATCTTGGTCACCCACCTCTGGACCCTCTCTACCTTCTCCATGTCCTTTTGGACACGTGCCAGTAGCTTCCACTTCATGCCAGATGAGGAGGAACTGATCTTAACAGTTATTTCCCTAAATACTTCATTCATCACCAATTCTTTGTTTTCCTGCCTCACCTATGTTGGTTTAATTACCTTGTTAGTGGCATATGCACACCTCTAAAGCAACTGATTGATGGATATCTTAACAGCTCACACGATTTAGAAGTTTCTGTAGACATGCCGGCAACATTGCCTTTGGCTTAGTTTCATCCCATTATTCTTCATTATATCCTCCTGGTTCACCCAAAGACATCAGATGGCAGAAGACACTGCACTAACTTTGCATTGTTCGACCCAGCGGAAACTCTGCAGTTCCTGTTTGCTGTTGGTTTTTTGTTTCTGCATGTGAAAATAAGAATAAAAAAGTTTTTTTCTTCTTCTCATTGTGAAATAAATGCATGCCTCCCCTATACATGTGAAAACTGTTTTGAAATGAAGGCAGCATGATGCTTCCAGCAGGTTTGGCTATCCACAAATAATCATGCTCTTTGGGTGGCTGACTGCATCTTATTTTGTGCCTTCAAATATGCCTTAGGTATGCAATCACCATTATACAGTATGTTGTCCCCGCTTCTGAGATGTAAAAGAGGAGTTGGACTTCTGGAATAGGTGCTTCCTTGCTGGGAGAGAAATGAGCCGGCAAAGACACAGGGTATTGTATACCTAGTCCATTTAATATCTAAGTACTTACATCCTGGCCAAAAGCAGCAGCAAAGCTATAGATAGGTAATTCCACTTTAAAATTTCAAGCTAAACTCGACCTTTAGCTAACGTTCCCCAAACTGGCTATGACCCTACTTCCCAAAACACATGCTGGAGTAAATGGAAGTAATTTCATAATCAACAGCAATTGCTCTGTAGCAGATCCGCAAACCAGAGCTGTCTCCAAGTTTGGTGTGTGGGTCTGTACTTGCTCCAATCATACATTCAATGTTCTTGGCCTGTTAGACATCATTTTCTTTTTTTGGCATAGTTGCTGGAATGATGTTAAATTACCCTTCTCACGTTTCTTTAATTGCTTCCTAAAGCTCAGTCCATTCGAAACTTGGAGAGTTCTCCTCCCATGGACCTTACGTTCACATTTTACAGAGAGAGCTGTTTCAGGGACTCATTTATCTTCTGTATTGCTTTATTAAGTTTGCTATAACAATTTTATATATACACGTACAATACCAACATTTTGATCAGGCCAGTGGCTTCTTAGAAACTGAAGGAGCTATGGTTCAGTAAGTAAGAATGGTATTGAGTTACTATGTAAATGAAGGGATAAAATGTTATGATTATGTTAATACCTATGTACAGCGTCTGAGCATGCTTACTGTAAACCATCACTTATTACCTCTCTTACCATAACACCTAGGCACCAGGACAGTGCTGCGCTAGGTACTGAACGAGCATAGCAAAAAGATGATCTCTAGCCTGAAGACCTTACAACTTGAATGTAAAACTAGACAAAAAAGGTAGACAAAACAGATGAGGGTACACTGAGATGACATCAGTCAACAGGAAAAGTAGCATTTACAGAAAGCCAATTGTTTCACCGTTACTGAAGATGACTTTTTTTTTTACAGGCACAATGAAAGAGAATAGTTTGGAAGAGCAATTTGAAGGAGAAAAATAAGATGCCTGTGCAAATATAGGACACAGAAAGAACAGGGCCTTTCCATCTAGGAGAGAAACTGTTGGGCATGTTTAAATTGGATCATCAAGCCCTGGCATTGGTTGTGTAAATGAAGATAGAGGTGGGCATCTTAAAGACTTAGTGTGGCAAGAGACTTTAAAAGGTCATGAAAATGAAGAGGAGGACTTAGTGTTTCATGCATTGGAGGAGGAGGCCAATGGACCAATGCAAAGACATTGGCCAATGTGGCTGAGTCAAGAAAGCTATCTTTGCATCATTTTAAAGGTTATAAGTGGGGCCAGATAGTGTTTCTCAAGGGTAAAGGAAGGTGATTGTCTAAGTTGGGTCATGAGATGCCAAGGGCCTGGCAAAGCATTTTAGTCCTGTGGACAGACTGAATCTTAGACTCATTTTGCAAAATTGGCATCATTCAAGTTCTGCTTTGAATGTAGGGCTTTAAAGAGAGGGCTGGGTCAAAAATGATGCCCAGAATATAGTAAAGGATGATGGTGGTGGTGCCCATGGTTACTGAGAAAGGATGGTGTATGAAGGATTGAAGAAAAAAGACTGTTTTAATTGCAGTGAGTTTAAGGTGCCCCCCTACAGACACAAAGTTGTGCGAGTGCTGGGGATGAGGCATGACATATCTTCCATTGGAAATAAAAGCAGAATCTCGAACGGAAGAGAGTGTCAAATGCATTTTAACACTAGAAGATAAGTGCTCAAGCAGTTAAATGCTATACTTGCTCTGCTGTCAAATCTGATTCACTGAAGATAAGTCCATACTACCTCAAAGTGGTAGCTACAGAGCTACCAATTATGGCTTCTTTTAGCAAGTAGGTCTCCCATCTCCGTACTTATTTGACCAAATGTGGTTTAATTTGCAAAACCTACAGGAATACCAGTGCAAAGCTGTGTAGCTGTTTCTGTAACCTGCGGTTTTAAAACACAATACTTTCACAAAAGGAAAAGTGACTTTTCTGGAATAAGTGTATTACAGCTGTGTTTCCATATCATAATGCACGTGTATCTGCAGTGCCTGAAGATGCTTTTCTGAATTTGGTTAATTCTTTTCTTTAAGGTATTTAGGTTATGCCAAAGGTTCCTTATAATAGTGGAGAGGCATCTACTGGGCCGAATTCTTAAATATCAAAAGGGCAAGTGTTTTACCTTTATAAATATTATTTTTAATTTAAAGCATGAACTGCCAGATGCAGTTCAGATGAAAATTATCATCTGTCACACTCATCACTTCTCTCAGAGCTATAAGATAAGGTCCATTTTATCATCTTTCCACCCAGCCCAGGGACTGAGATTACAGAATTAGTGCATGGCCATAAATTCACCCACCTGTCTGATTTCTGTCCTTAGTAAATGTATTTTTCCTCGCTCAATTCCATTTCTTATTTTATTGACCCATTATATTACAGGCATGGCTTTTTTTGGCTAGTTCAAATAATTACCATGCTACAGCTAAGCACAGTCATTTAGTTTCACGTAGGAAGGCTTCTTCCTAAATTATATGAAATATTATAATCGACTACAAATCCATCATTTCTATTTAGGTTTCGAGTGTGTCTTTTGTTTCCAAGAAATAAATCAGGACTCTCTAATGGCTGGAATGACCTTCAGTTTATGTATTCATTTAAGATTAAGCTATTTTCACTGTCACTAAAGAGCTGGTAAATAATTCTGCTAGGGGTTTCAGCTACTGGTTTTCTTTCTATAGTACTGTACTTTTTTTGCCACTATAATCCAGCTAATTATTACACTGCATTTCTCTTTTAGCTTTATTAATACTGACTTGAGCTTTTAAATCAGAGGCTACAATAGCAAAGTAGAGTGTTACCATAGGATTAAGTCTTTTCTTGAATTCACAGTTTTATCTTGAATCACTCTGGGCTACTCACAGAATCTGCTTTATTAGCTTTATTTAAAAAAACCACTTTCTCCAGAGGTTGGTGTATGGTATTTCTCAGCTCTCTGTGCATACTATTAGCTGATGTCATTGCTGGTAGTGATTAACCTCTCCCTGCAACACAGACAACACACAGATTTACTGTACTACTGATAATGATTCTTCATAACTGATGATCATTTAAGATGGCTTAAGGACTTTCAGTAACAAGGGCACTTGAAACGCCCACTGCTGCAGAAATTTTATGGTTTGGGAGCTGAAATTTTTCATCCCTCTTAAGTACGCCTTCACTTTTTTATTACTTCACATAAGAGGTTAAATTTACTAATGAACATAAATCTCTTCTAGTTGTGCGCACTCCAAAAAAAAAAAAAAAGTCATAAAACAGGGCTCATCAAACCATAAATTAAAATCTGTTTCAAGGAAAGATAAAAATCTTTGCTAAAACAGAAAAAAAATTGCTACCTAGCAATTAGCACCAAAATCCATACTTGGGCACTGGAGAGAGAGCCTAACATGGCACCGTTCAAGTCATGGTATGCCTTTCTGTTGACTTTACAGTTGTTGGATTGGATCCCAAGTGGCCTGATTTTCAGACATTTCCTTCCATTTCCATGAAAAGTACAGGTAGGGTCTCTGAATATCATGCCAGTTCTAGACAGCCCATAAATTTATACTTAAATATTACCCTTAATAGAAAGGCATACTCGTATCTGAGCTTCAGTTCGGTAATTCTGTGCTCAGTTTTAGGCAAGCACTCTTGAGAATATAGTCCCACTTTTAAAAAGTACCTTTACCTGCGTTGTTCAAGAACAGTTGGTTATTACTTTTACTTTCACTTAGAATTGCTTTTGCCTTTTTTTTCCTGCTTAGTTTTCTTCTGAATTTCCCTCTAGTCAACAATAATAAATGGTTCTGCCTGACAATTATCAGCTCCCATGCACTAGCAAGCAGGTTGTCTGCGGTCTAACACTACGGAAAATATACATTTTTAAAAGAAAGGCATAATAATAGATGTTTACAGATTCCATTTTGAAACGCCTCCCCCCCAGCACTGTTTTTTAAAATTAAATAAGACCTCCATTTTTTTAGACTGATCTCTTTGGTAATGTCCTTCTCCAATTTTAAAATAAATTATCCCCAAAGGATTATTTTTATCACAAACATTTTGGCCATGATAGACTTGAGACTTGGATAGCAGCATAAAACCTGGAAACCTCATCTACAGACCTTTGCAAATATTCGAGGAACAGCACTACATATGTATTTTTAGTCTGCTTTCTGGCAGCATGAGTAGTGTAAGACACATTTGCATTTCAAGGCATTGGAACCAATGCCATCTGATAGAAAAGGTATCAAAAGAACAAGAAGATATTTCGGTTTGTACATGCATTTCCTAAAATGACAGAAAATGAGGATTTCCAGGTTCTGGTTCTGTATCTCCCACTTCAAAGTTTTGCTATTTAATCTACTTTCAGTATGGAACAAATACCCCTTTAATAAAAGTCATTCTTTTCTGCATGGCTTAACCGTGTCATTCCTACACAAATATTCCCCTGGCAACAAACCCGATATGCCGGTTTGAACTGATCAAAGACTGTTCATTGCAGTAGTCCCAAATATAGACTCTTCCATAAAGATCTCTTTCTTGTTGGACTCGCAGGAAAGCAGATTTTCCAAGCATATGTTTATACACCATAATATTCGCAAATACCCGTCCCAACAGTGAAAAACTACAAGAGGGAATAATATGATATGATAGTTGCTTTTGATAATGCCTCAAAGTTGGCAAAAAAGGTTTGCTGTCCCTTTGGATACACCCTCATACGTATGCTAATCTTCTAACGCTGTTGAAAATGGAGAATTCGGGGATATAAACAGAAACATTTCTTCATCCAGTTCAAAGTACTGGGTTTGGAAGCCTCTACTTGGCGGTGCACTTGCACACATTTTCTTTTAGAAAAAGAAATAAAAATAGGAGGTGGAGGACAAGGAGAGCTGTGCTATACAGTATACTCCCTAACTTGAAAGTGTGTTTTCTTTATCTCCTGTTTACTGTAACCTCACATTTCAAAGAGCTCTCCCTTGCCTGCACGGGCAGCAGCCATTTTGGTTTCTGATTTGCACTGTCTTTATTAGTAGAAGAGATGCACACATTGTTCCTGGGTACAGCGATGTCGTTCTTTTTCTTGTTTGTTGCTTTGCTTGAAATAAGCTTTTGTTTTTTGGTTTTTTACCGGAAAGACAGTCTTCATTTTATGACTTGAATCACTGGCTACCATATTATAATTGCAAAACAACCCGTCTGAATATAACACCAATCACTGCAAAATACAGTTCTCGGAGTTTGGAGGCGAGTATCTGAGCTTAACTTGATCCTAAGGAACAAGCATGAATGCTTTGGTGTGGGTTCCTAGCCTAGTTGCTTTGATAATGCCTCGGAGTGAGAGAAAAATATCTCTGTATAAAATTCTGTGCATTACATACGTATCAGACATGGCTTTGTTTGGGGATCTGTTTCTTCAGAAATTTCCCAAAGATGAAATGGCAAACAAAAGCACAAACCTATTCCTGTTGCCAAAAAATGTTAAGATCTCTTTTTTTAATTTTATTTAATCAGTGGTCTTTGTGGTATCATCTGGCAACGATTTCCATAAGTTAATTGTGAATTATATGAGGAAAAAGCTCTTTCTTTTTCCAGTGTTGCTTGTTGCCTTTCAGGAATATTCCCCTGTTCTTCTTCTATAAGATGGAGAACTTCTATCCATCCTACCTTTACCATATTGCTTATTATTCGCTATATACCATAGCATATCACTTCTCTTGTTCCTCTTCTAAGGTAATCATCACCAGCAAGACTTTGCAGCCAAGGATGGTTGTCTTCCATGATTGCCTTATCAGTGGGACTGAGGATGGCTGCCAAGGCCAATGTGGGATCACCAAGTTCTATTACAACTTGGGCATGTGTTTCCATGTGGGGTGGGTGGCTCTTGGTTCAGCCTGTAAAACACTATTTCTGTTAGTCCCACTTTTCTGTCTCCTGCTGTCATAGTGAGGTTTCAAAGTACTGAGATCCTTGCTGCAGAGACTTCTTCCATTTGGGGCGGTTCTGGGTGAGTCCCAAGAGTTGGGGTCAATGTTGCATTATTTTTCAAATTGGCCTTGAGGACATCCTTAATGTGTTTTCTCTGCCCTCCTCTTGAGTGTACACTTTGACTGAGCTGGGAAACTAAAACTTGTTTTGGGGGTCTGGAGTCAGGCATCCAGATGACATGGCTAGCCCAGAAAAGTTGATGTTGGATGATCGTCACTTTGATGCCCACCCATGCTGTTTGCTTGCAAGAGGATGCTAATGTTGTTGCATCTGTCTTCTCACTAGATTCAAAGGATCTTCCCCAGGAAGTGTTGATGGTACTTAGTGGCTTGAGGTGTCTCTTGTACAATGCCCAGGTCTTAGCTCCGTATAGCAAGGAAGGGATCACAGCTGCTTGATAAACCATGAGCTTGACTTCAAATCCAATGTCTCCCCCTTCAAACATCCATTTCCTCAGATATCCAAGGATTTCGCTTGCACATTTGAGGTGAAGTTGGTTCCCTTCGCTGATGTCAGCCTTCTGCAAGAGATGGCTTCCAAGGCAGGCATGTGATTCAGCAGCTGTAACTGTGACTGAGCAGCCCTCTTTAGGACCTCCACAGCTTACCCCATATGGAAACAGGGCTAGAAAATGTGCTTTACCTTCCCTTTTCCTGACGGGATAACTGTGTCCTGACTGGATAACCTTTACTGCTGTCAAAATCAATGAAGATACACAATCAGTTTTGGGACCTGAAACATCAGGACCTTTATGGACAATCCTAATAGTGAACATCCAGAGTGCTGCACTGCAATCGTCGCTCAAGAACTCAGAAGGCACAACATTGACCTCACTGCACTGAGCAAGACCTGGCAAGTGAGAGATGGGCAGCTCAAAGAACAAAGAGGAAGCCATGACCTCTTGTGGAAGGGTAAACAGAAAGGAGAACACTGACTTCACACGTTGGCTTTGCTATTAAGAATGAACTTGATCAGTTCCTTATTAGAATTAATGAGCCCCTCACGATTCTCCATCCCAAACTGGCAGGGAACCAATATGCCACTGTCATCAGCATATATGACCTGATTCTTGACACTGCCAATGAAATCAAGAAGAAATGTTATGCCAAGCATGACCAGGACTTTTCTGGCATTCCAGAGAGAGACAGGCTTATTTTGCTTGGTGATTTCAATGCCAGCCTGGGAAGAGACTCAACCCTCTGGAACAGAACCATCGGCAATGAAAGAATGGGAAAGGTTAATTCCAACAGCATCCTCCTCTTAACCAAATGCATGAAACATGGACTCACCAGCACCAATAACCTGTTCTTCCACAAAAATATGTACAAGACATCATGAAAACACCACAATCTAAGCATTGGCACTTGATTAACTACAGCATTGCTCGTGCCCCAGATAGAAAAGCTATCCACATCAGTCAAGCTATGTTAGGGCCTGATGATTGCTGGACCAATAACTAACTCATCCACTCAGTTATGACACTCATACTGGCTCCCAAATGATGGCTGCAGCAGAAGCAATGCCATCAGAAGCCCAACATTGAAGGACTCAAGGACCCACTTCTTCCGTAAGGAATACGAATTATTCAAATTATTTCTTTTGGTATTCACGATTTCACTTATATCAGCACTTTACATCAGCTGTCACGGTGCTACCCATTGACCTGCCATGGTTAAGGTCCTCTGAAGTTCTGCAGAGTCTTCTCCAGTCTTGGAAACCTAAATATTTTTGTGTCATTTGCAAATTTTGCTGCATTACTCTTTACCATCTTTTCCATATGATAAATAAATCCAGTATATAATGGCAGTTTTAGTACAAAGGGAGTTCCATGCTACACTATGATAGTTATGCTTCCATTTCCATCTGCCATCAGCATCCCCTTGCAGCAGTGTACCTGGGAGGCACCGGCACCTTGCTAAACCAGACAAGCAGCTTTATCAGTATTCTATGGCCACTTTGTATTGCTCTAGTGGTCGTTTAACCAGACAGTGCAAAACAGCCAGAGCCAATAGTGGCTTGCTCTGGAGCTTGTAATACCCTGAAAAAGTCCAAAATAACATTGGGACTGAAGTCTGTTGAAAATATCGGTTTTGCAATGTATGTGCATCACTTCTAGATAGATCTGTAATTTATATCATAACCTACTATTACAACTGTAGATTCACACTACCAGGAATATCCATCTAATTTTTTTTTGCTGCATTTTGCCTTTGCACGAGGCATGTGTGGGCGATTAGATGGCCCCGTAAAATTCTTTTCATCACTTTTTCCGTATTTCTCTCCTTCACTGGACTCACCATAATCCTTCTTATACAATACAGCAATGGTTAACTTATCCATTACAAAGAAATGGAGCATCTTTTTCTTTCCTCTAAAATTGTTTGAAACTGAAGGGGCCTATGGGGGTCTGTGTTGATTCAAAGATGAGGAGAGGGGTTGAATAGAGTTGCATTCACAATTCATTCACACAGAGGAAATGTTATCTTAGCTGCATGCAGATGAGCAGCTTGCACCAACAGCTGCTCAGCTTTCCAACATCTGACAAATGCAGACCAAAACGTAACAGTGTCAGGAGGCAATACTGCAAGGGTTTGACTTACGTTCATTGTCTGAGTGTACAATTGTTTTTTCCTTCCTTCGGCTTCTGCTTGTAATGGCCAAAAAGCGCAGAGGTTATCAGTTGTTGGTCTATGAATAGCAATGTTAAATTTAGCTGGAACCGTGCTTGCATTTTGGGGGTATTTACTTAAGTTAATGAGGAATGTGATCAGTACTAATGGGGAAGGCACTGTGTTTTCATATGTGTATGCAAATGTGACTAATTAGCACGTGCAAATGAGGAAGTAGGTGTCCAGGGGAAGGTTGCTGTTTGTTTCTCTCACTTGTGCATGTTAATTATCAAAATAAGACTTACAAATAATCCTGTATTCTTCTTATCCAAGGTTAATAATTCAATCTGGTGAGTTTTGAAACAGCCAGGCTTGCACTATGGCTTTGGCAGGCCCCCGGAAATGCAATACCAACTCCCATACTCTACCAACAGCCACAAGTCTCACAGACTTGAGGTGCTATATGTTTCAAGATACCGTCCCACTGCTCAAGCTTCATGGCAGCTGACCTGGCTTGTCTACCTCCAATACTTTCTCAAGGCTTTTAGCTAGCATTGTCCAAGATTTCAAAACCGAGTGGCTTGATACTAGACAGCTGAATCCATATTTAACCACATGAAGCAAGTGGCCTGCTTTTCATGAGCAGTGAGCACTCAACAGCACCCACTCCAGGCCCTGAGAGCTGCTGCTGATTTAATAGCCACAAAAATCAGGTTGTTTATTTCAATTTGAAATTAGCAGCCTAACGTTAGGGCACTAATTTGGAGAACACTGGTTGTTTACAATCAGGCATACTGCTTCCTCCACTGTGCCTGTGATTGTTTGCTTCCCTCCATTTAATTAGCTACTACTTTTGACAATGTTGATCATTTAAGGTACATATTCTATATACACATGCAAGAGATTATTTTCTTCTTTTTTGTTGAACTATTGTCTCCTAAATGCGGGTAAACTGATCCTGCACTCAGGCAGGAAAGGTTCTTTGGGGAAATCTGACGAGGAGTTAATATAAACCTATGTCCTTAGACAAACACGGTTATAACCTATACTACTGCACCCATGGACACTTCTCCTCCTGCCCCATTCACACTAAAGCCTAGACACGAGGCAATGTAGCCAATATGTACCTCCAAGGCTGGAAGCCTAAGTGCAGTGCAAGGCCCACAGGCAGAGCTGGGCTGAGGCAGTTACGGTGCCTCGTTTGAAAGGATTGGCATAGAGGGAGCCAGAGCAAATGAATGGGATTTGTTTCACAGCAGTACTCCTAGCGGTAGTGCACAGAGGCAATCTAGATATGCCCCTGTAAGCCTTCCGTTCTTTTTTTCATGGAGAGCCTTCTCCTAGGTCCCGTCACCCCAGCAGCTCCCCTCTCCTTCCTGCTACAGATAATCGTATGTACATGTGCTGAGATGGAGGACTAGCAGGGGTCTTTTTGTAATCCCTGAATTTGTAGGTCCAGTAAATGACATCTTAGTTAACCTCCATGTCATTTCCTAAATAGCAACCATTAGCAGAGGACTTTAAAAACTAAGAACCATGCAATCCTTTTTTGTCAGAATAAGAATTTGCCCTGCAGCTATTAGTCAGACTTCTCCCACCCGCACTCCTCCTGAAGCAATGTGCTGTCCATTAGCAGGAGCCCCTTGCTAAGGGATTTAACTCTGTGGAATCGGTACACCACTTGAAGATGTAAGACACCGTATGCATTTATATCCACCTAAGAGATCTGTGTGGCTCCTATTACCGTAGTCTCTGAGCAGCTCACAATTTTTAAGGTATTTTTTTTCCTCCAAGCAGCCGGAGTTCAATGAAGCTGAGTTTGAGAGTACAGGGGAAATCTGGGGCAGATCAGGGCACTAAATGGGGTTTGCTAAGTTATCTGGAACCGCCTTGCAACTGAATATAGGCTCATTGCTCAAGACACCTCTGAACACTTGTTAGGCATTCGACATGCACGCATCAGAATTTTCAAAAGAGTGTCAAGATTTTCAAGAGCTCAATTCCCATTCAGGCACAGAGGACTAGATCCAGTCAAGACCTTGGACATCAGCAAAGTGGGCATGACAATGCCTAAATATTTAGGTGCCCTGCCCAGAGCTAGGCAATAGAAAACAGTGACACTGGCTTGCTGAAATTTTGAGTTAAGACTGCTAAGAAGCACCTCGATCCACAGAATTCTCCCTTAAGAGTCGGTGCCAGGGCTGCCAACCAAAGACACATGTTTGTATTAACAAGCTGCAGAATTTTTACTGATAACCAAACTTTTTTTACTGAAGTATGGTTTACATAGTGAAAACAGAGCCCTTCTGCCAGGCCCTGGACAGGGGCCAGATTCAAATTTAGAGGTTTAACGTCAAAAAGTTTGGCTGCCAGTAAAAAGCTTGGAGATTGCCAGTAAAGAAAAAACATTATTTGGTTGACAACCCTGCTTGCTGCAGCAGTAGTTTTACAGCATGCTGCCCCTGACCCCAGGAGTCCCCTACTCATTCCCAAGTCCTGATACACCCCACTACGCCGCACACAGTGCTGGCCCCTCTGCCTACCCCCCAACCTGACCCCTGCTGGCCCCATGCTCCCCAGCTCAGCACAGAAATCCAGAGCAGGACTGCTGTCTGCCTACCTGTAAAGTGAGCAATGATACAAGCAGGTGATTGGATGCAGATATAGCAGCAGTAGCACACGACTGGGGTGAAGGAGGGAGATACAGGAGCTCCTGTTTGCTACAAAACCCGGTGCAAATACTCCCCGCAGGATGATGCTAGCCCATTCAGACACCAAGTAGTATTGCTTTGCTCTGTACATCAGCTTCCAGCCTCTTTGTAATGACAGAGCTTCAATCAAGCTCACATTTTTGTTGTATTTTGTTTTTTACAGGTTGCTCCTTTTTTATACAGGTCTTATGAATAAGTAATTTTAGCCTATTTGATGGACTATTCATAAATTTACAGACAGTCAGCAGCCCTCATAATGCCTACTTTTTTCCCTTGTAAAACTTGAGTAAAGATTACTCTTATTCCTCTGAAGCATAGCGGCATGGCATCCTGGGTTCTGGTCCAAGTGGGTGCCCCAAATGCTGGGAAGAGAATCAGGCTCCTTCTTTCTTCCTTGCTTTCTCACGTACCCTTCAAATCTTGCATATGGCCTGGATTGAGCAGGACCCAGAATATTCTCTGGTTTGATAG
>JAGPOW010001338.1:5436639-5451708 GCA_030014935.1 Caiman crocodilus
GGCCACAAGAGGGGCAGCCAGGGGACACCCCAGGCATCCCCCTGACCCCTGGGACCCCCACCCAGCCAGCATCCCCAGCCAGGATGGGGGAGGCGGACAGGGGGGACAGGGGGCCCCCCAGCTTTCCCAGCTATAAATATTCCCAGCTATAAATAAAATCTTGTCTTTCTGACAGTCCATTTCTGCATGTGATGAAATAAGTTGTTGCCTACAAAAGCTCGTGCCTCTCTGAACCAGTTATTCTCTAAGATGCCACCCTGGCCCACCATGTACTCGACTTCAAACTAACTAGGCTAACTACCTTGTATATGAGTAAGTGCCACTGTGATAGTATACTGGAGATTGATAAAGAATTTGGACCCACATATTTGGCAACATGTACCCAACCACTCATGAGGAACTTGGAAAGAAGCTTCCTCCTTGGACAGGATATGCTTCTTAATTCTGGTCCACTAAGAGGTTCTCTGTATTTTACACTACGGCTAGAATTAGTCTAGAAACTAATTCTTTTTGCTAGGACCAGTGGAGCTGTAGCATTGTGGGGCAATTGCTGCAAAATGCTTTAGTATACACACAGCCTTGGAAACAGTGCTATGCTTGACAGACCACTGGTCTGATCCAATATGGCAATTACTATGTTCAGACCAACTTCCAGCTTGCTTCAGTGTGTTTTGAGTTGAATGACTGTGCAGTATATAACTTCACATTAAATTGTTTCATTGCCTGGGAGAGTGTAAAGATGTGCTGTTTTCCTTCCCATGCAGTCAGAAAACACTGGAGATTATTCTGTATATGCCCACATAAGCGAGCTTGCTGAAGCATGCTACATATAGCCATGTGAATTAATGTGAAATCATTTAGCATCTCTCCAAATGGAATTCTTGCAAGTGAAAATATCATAGCAAAATGCTGAGAGGAATCCTTACAATAAGCTGGAAGAAAGGAGAAAAGGATAAAAAATAAGAGAATGTGGAATGACAAATGAGACCAGAAATCCTACTAAATGGCACACAACGTAAAGCATTACCAGGTGATCTGGAATAAACAGGGAATGCGGTGAGCAAAGGTAAATGCAGGCCATGGATAGTTCTGGGAACTGCTTCATGGGAAAATCATTTAAAGATTTGAAGCACAAAGATTTATTTTGTTATCCTGTGTGTACCTATGTGATTTTTGCCCTCCTCCAAATAACGAAATCCCTATCAATTTGAAGAGGAGTTATGTGCATTCAGTATTTATAAGATGAAGCCCCAGGAACCAACCTGTTAATATTTGAACTGTAGAGGAAACAGCTTTCTTGTCCTACAAAAGCTTTTACAATTTCAAAAATGTCCCCATTGAACCTTGGAATGAACCTAATACCATTGAGGAAGGTTTACAGAAAAACAGAGTTGGGTAGTGGAAAAAGGTATGGGTTGGGGAGAGGAGGGAAGAGATCAGGAAAGAGAGACTGACCTGAGGTTCAAGTTTCCGTGGCAATGAATATCTATTTTTTTCTTCCAGGCTGGCTGATCTGGTACAGCGAGCTTTAAACTAGATTCTTTGCGGTTCACAGGAACCTGGTGCGAGTCTACCTATGACTGGACAGTGGACATTGAGGGATACAGGCTGCACAGGTGAGGCAGAGCAGAGAAAGGGGGGTAGTGCTATATATCAAAGAGCAATACACTTCCTCAATGATAAGAATGGAGTCAGAGGAAGGGCAAAATGAGGCGCTCTGGGTAAGAATGCAAGGGGGCATGGGGAAAGGGACTTGATAGTGTGCATCTACTACAGACCACTCTCCCAGGGGGATGAATTGGACCTGGAATTCATAGTGCCTAGTGCCTAGGGTCAGAAGGGGCCTAGCGCAGGCCATCTAGTCTGACCCCCTGCCAATGGCAGGAAAATTCTCAGGTCTGCTCACAGAGGCTGTAAAATGTGGTTGTCATGGGTGACATAAACTACCCAGACATCTGCTGAGAGGAGCAGTCAGCCAGGTCCAACTGCTCATGTAGTTCCTAGCCAGGATATAGGACCTCCACCTAATCCAGGAGCTGCACAGTCCCACCAGGTAAAATGCCATGCTGGACTTGGTCCTTGCCACAGCTGACAACCTGGTGAGGGGTCTGAGGGTACTCAACCACCTGGGTGACAGTGATCATCACCTGCTGGAATTTACTATCCAGAGCAGGGTGGTGAAAGCAAGAAGCAAGTCAGAGGTCCTTGACTTCAGGAGGGCCAACTTTTGTTAGCTAAGAAGGTTAGTAGGGGAGATGCATTGGGGTCTTGGAGCTTCAATGAGATTGGAGTCCAAGATGGGTGGTTGTTCCTCAAAGAGACGATCCCCCAAACTCAAAAGGAGTCAGTACCAAAGTGCGCCGGGGGACAAGAGTGCTAAGAAGCCCCCATGGGTTGTCAAAGGCATCCAGGGATGCCTGAGAGCAAAAAAGGAGGCATACAAACAGTGGAAGCAAGGGGCTATCACCAAGGAGGATTACACCTCCATTGCTCGGGTCTGTAGGGAGGCTGTTAGGAAGGCCAAGGCAGAGATGGAGCTAGGGCTAGCGACCAGAATTAAGGATAATAAAAAGTCCTTTTTCAAATACATAGGAAGTAAGAAAAAGCCACAAGGGGCAGCAGGGCAGGCCCTATGAAGAGAGGCTAAAGGACCTGAACCTATTCAGTCTTCACAAGAGAAGGCTGAGAGGAGATCTGGTGGCCATTTACAAACTCACCAGGGGGGACCAGCGGGAATTGGGGAAGGCTCTGTTCCCCCAGGCACCACCTGGGTTTACTAGGACTAACGGACACAAATTGTTAGGGAGAAGATTCAAGCTGGACATCGGGAGATATTACTTTACAGTTAGGAATGACAGGCTCTGGAATGGGCTCCCGTGTGGTGGAAGTCCATTCGAGTAGAGTACTCTTCTACCTTGGAGGTCTTCAGGAGGAGGCTGGACAGATATGATCTGGGGTGATATGATCCCAGCACCCATTCCTGCCCGGGGCAGGGGGTCGGACCTGATGATCTGCTTAGGTCCCTTCTGACCCTAAGCACTATGATACTATGATTTGATTCTATCAAGTAGAAAAGGCTAAGACACCTAGACCAACAGCCTAGTAGATAAGACACTTAGGAGGTTGAGGTTCAAGTCTCCTGTCTACCTATTTTCTGTGGACTACAATAAACAAAGAGGTAAAAAAGTGCCTATTTTGGGTGAATGTGCGTGTCCCTCTTCCTCCCTGATTTTAACAAGAAAGTACATCCTATTCCCAAGGAACTTTCCCTGTTGAAATTAGTGCTTAACCTCCAGGAAAGTATTATAGAGTTGACAAATCTGCACTTTTCAGCTAGAAACCATTTGCTAGAAAGTTCCCAATCTATTCAACCCACTACCTTAAGCCTTGCCCAGTGCAGAGGTATCTGTTGTTGGTGCTTTCATTGTTCTATTTCAATAGCAGCAAGTTGAAACAGTTGAGCTGTATCCACCTTAGCCATCTAATTTCACACACACTGTTGTACTTTCTGCAAGTGTATACAGCAGCACTGTTAGGGCAACTATCCCACCTTTATCAGGGCTATAGCAGATCTTGAGGTTCCAGTGGTTCCAGTGGTATAATGAGTATATCACTCATTATAATGAGATATAATAATTTGCAGCTGAATATATACTGTATATACTACATATTAAATTATTCCAGGAGTTTTAAAGGTAATATGAACTAGATGTATTGCAGTGACTGTATATGATTTTTTTTGTGTACTGTTTTCTAACTCCAGTGACTTGATTATCAATAATTATTTGTTTTACAATAGTACCTATAAGCTCTAACCAAGCGTAAGGGTCCACTGCTAGGTGCTGTACCGACACACATGGTCTTTCTAGACTAAAGAGTGTTCCTGTGGAATCCTTTCAGTTAACTGGTTACAATTACAGCTACAGAAGTGCAGCTCCCCGCTGTAACTCAGAATGGTTTCCTCCAAACCAAACAGAAGTTCACTGCTGGAGCCAGGGGGGAGGGGAATCTAGCTGCTAGCTGCCAGCCTACATCTGGTTTCTCCTAGCAGTAGCCCCTCTTCCCTCAGAGCCTGTCTCTATTTTCAGAAGTGGCAGGGGGAGGGAAGGGAGCAGAAAGAGTTCATTCTAGGGGCTCCCCATCCAGTGCTGGAAGGTGGGGTGGGTGAATTGGAGCCACCCCCACCTCTAGGGGGAGGTTCCAATACACCCAACCCACCCTTCAGCTGGGGGTGAAAAAAATCCAATCCAAATTCCCTCTACTCCCTTTCCCTCTCATTCTAAAAACAGCTTAGAGGCTTGCAGTAGGGTTGTGGAAAGCTTCAGTCACTGATTCAATTCGGCAGATATTTGGCCCAATTCAGTGGCCAAATCTCTGAATCCAAATAAAATCAGGAGACCCTTTAATCTCTCTGAATAGAATCAGAGCCCTCTGAATTGAATTAGGGTGATTTAGAAAGATTCAGTGATTTGGACCTAGACACAACTTTAAATGTTTTTTCTACATACCTCTAGGTAGCAGGTGACTTGTGAATGCTGCAGTGGTGGGGCAGATGGAGCATCCCACAGGAGTGCAGAGGTATCCCCAGCACACTCAGCAGCAGACCCAGAAGTGGACCAGGAGCACTTCCAGTCCACTTCCAGGTCCACCAGGGACCATGCTGGGAGGCCCCCATGCCTCCCCCAGCTTGGTGACTGGTGCCTCCTGGGTCTAGGGGGCACTCAGAGCCCCCCTGTGACTGATCACTGAGCCAGGGGAGCACAGGGGGGTCCCCAGCACACACCCTGACAGACCCAGAAGTGGACTGGAAGTACTTTTGGTCCACTTCTGGGTTCACTGCTGAGCACACAGGGGCCCCCCCTGCACTCCTGTGGGGCGCTTCATCTGCCCCAGCATCATAACATTCATGAGCTGTGCCTGGTACCTTGAGGTATGTAGAAAAACATTTAAAGCTGTGTTTATGTGCAAATCGCCGATTCTCTGAATCATCATTGAATCTTCAGATTCAGATTTGGCCGAATTGAATCAAGGATAGCGAATTGAATCAACAGACTGAATCAATGTCCCTGATTCAGGCTGAATCCAAATCCATATTGAATAGAGCCCATTTCACACACCCCTAGCAAGCAGGCAGGCAAGCAGACACAAGTTACAGAAGATAGTATGTTTTGAAACACCTTTCCTAGGGGACATGGCTGGGTATTTAGATATTCTGTCTGAGTAGAGAAGACTGGAAAATTTCTGTTCAAGTGGCATGTTGGAAAACTGTTTCATTAACTTTTGCTTCTCTTCTTTTTCTTCCAGTTCTTGTTCTCTGTCCTCTGCTGAGTAAGACTGCTATAAAATAGGCACATTACTTTCTTTTTTTTATATAGCATCTTTCAGAGGCAAGCCAAGAGGACTGTCTTTTCTTGGTCGTCTTTTATCTTCTGCAGGTAGTTATCTTTCAGTAAGGATGAAGAAGGCCAAATAATGCAAAAGAAAAGAGAGGTGACAAATTCTGTAATTTTGACTTCTGGCTTGCAATTAATAATGTATTTGTGAATTCAGAAGTCATTGTAAGCTCTTCAACAAAATAATGTAATACATTCAGAACGTGTTCCTCATATTTTAATTTTCTTGCCTACACTTTTGGGAGAGGTAAAATTTTTCTTCTATCAAGTAATCATTAAGCAGTCATCTTGCTATTTTAGAAAGCCCATAAATGAATCTGCCACAACATGAAAAAAGTCCTAGAAAACACTTTCTCAAACACTTACATTCTCAAATATTTTGAAACACTTACATTCTCAAATATTTTCCTTTTATCAACAGAAATTTCTTCCTTGCCAATGAAGTGACCAAGATAAATCACTCTCCTTTTTAAAACAACTCTTTTTCCCTTGACTTTAATTTCAAACTAGCAAATTTATGCCTACCTCCAGCCATTTGTAAATGCATCAGTTCTAGTTCCTAAGATTTAGCATGTACCAAGATGTCATCTAGATATAATAAAACAGGCTGAGAGAGGCTTTCTGTGCTGTATCTGCTCCATGAGCCATCATAGTTGGCAAGAGCACAGGTTAATCAAACGGATATTATGTTTAAGCTGTCAGTCTTTGATTGGCTTTAAAAGCATCTTCCTGCTACCATTTGGATCCACTTCTACCTGCCAATAACTACTTTAAAGAAAATCAGATATTCCTTACTAAGGATCCAGCTGCAGAAATATAAAGCTGGAAAGGATCTCAGGAAGTCATCTACTCCAGCATTCTTCTCAGAGACAGGATCTCGTATACTTAGACCATCCCATAATAGAGGTTATTTTCTAAGCTCTTTAAAATTCCAATGATGGAGATTCCACTGTCTCTGAAGGTAATTCTAACAGGGAGCTCTTATCCTGTTACTACACAGTGAGGAAAGAGATGGAAAGACTGAGGGTGAAGGGGTTAAAGAGAGGGTAAGAAGAAAGGGAGTCTCAGGCTGAAGAACAGAGGACCAGTCTCTTTAAAATTAAACAGCTGGTGATTTAATCTGGCCAAAAAAGTCAATAGCAGTTTCTTCACCAGTGCTCCAGAGTTGAGTATGAGAAAGGGAGAAGATACACCTCACTACTTAAACCCCAACTAGAGGGCTGGAAAAGGGGAGGAAGAGTATCCAAGCAGCACCTGAGGCAGCATTTATGGAGGAAGGTGGGAGAAGTCATGATTTGGAGTTCCTGAAACTGGAGTGTGGTGACCCAGCCACAGGGAGGCTAAGAGAAAGACTGCCAAGCAAGAAAAGACAGCCTACTGTTGAGGCTTTAATGCTCAGAGAGAGAGAGATTATCATTAGAAAGAACACTACTTTCAATTTCAATTTCCATTTTTTATTTTTGTATCTTACCAGAGGCAAGGACTTTTGGTTGCTACTCAGCTTATTCTTTTTTTTCTTTTTTATCTTTCTTTATGAACCAAACCAATGGTATGGAGTTGGGACTACTGGGGAGGTCAAGGTCCTAGTGACACCCTAAGAGGGCCAGAGACAGGGCCTGAGGACCCAGAGCCAAAACCGTGCCCAAGAAAGGGAACGGACAGAGCAGGGGCCCCGGGAGCCAGGACCAAAACAATGAACCTTGATCTAATGGCTTCAGCCACAGAAAAGGGGCTGAGACCCCCAAAAAATGTACAAGTGCAAAAAGGGTTGGCAATTGGAGAAGAAGAAAGAGACATAGACCAGGAAGGAAGAAGCCCCACAAACACTACACCCAGTTAGAGAGCATTGCCATGTCTGGTACTAGCTTCCTGAACTGAAGTATAAAGAATAAAGGTGTGGCAGGCGAGAAAAGATGTTCAGCAGGGACAAGGGGGTTTGTGAACAGGCAATTCCAGCTCCTAAAGGACAGGAGAGATCAGGCTAGCCTGTCTTTTTTTTTTTGGCCTTGGTCAAGATCCTGTCACAGCAATGTATGCCAGTGCCTAAAGTGTCTTTAGTGACCCCCAAAGCTCCCTTGCTGAAAAAAAATCAAATCAGTTCTTGTCCTGTCCTTGGAAGACATGGGAAACAGCTGATCCTCATTTTTTTTATAATAACCTCTTACGTATTTGAAGATTGTTATGACATTCCCTCCTCAATCTTCTCTTTTCCTGGGTGAAACAATCCAATTCGTTCAACCCTCCTCATAGGAATCACTTGCTCATGGCATACTGAATCAAGACACCAAATCTTGGTGCTTTGCCCATACTCAGTCATAGAAGGAAGCATAAAAGCTGAGTGATAGAAGCAGGCTGACTTAGACTAAATGGTAGAGGTCATGGGGGTATACTCATAATCTATCTCATTGTGAATGAAATAAATTTTCAGGTCCTTCAATATCATTTTCATTGGTCTTCCAAATATAGTCACATTGCAAAGCTAAAATTTGGCCGGAGCATATTGAGGTACAGTAAGAAGATGTACCTTGTGAGAATAGAAAATTTTCTCAAATGGTCATGAATGTATTCCCATTTTGGATACTCTTTGTGTTAGTATAAATGATGTTTTATTCATCATCAGCAATCTGGTGAATAGATGCATATCTGCCTGAATGTTTATTGTAACAGGGGGACACTGCCCCTGTTACAGGAACATTTGGAAAAAGCACCCATTTTGTTGAGAACTCTCTGTCCGACCCATGGAACTGGGTGACATATTGACTGTTCACCCATCCAGGACACTAAGTACACACTATGGACTTTGATTAAGAGTCCATTACTTGCTGACAGTGACAATGTGCTCAATCAGATTGAGATAAGAAAAGGCTTAATTGCCAATTAAGTCTTCCCGGCAGGAGCGGACATCTAGAGATTGACAACAGCTAGGTGGAAACACTGTATAAAGGACTGTCGGTGTGATCAGCATTTCCCCACAAGGGGAAGAGGAGCTGAGGCTTTAGACGCCAGAGATGGCAAGCAACCTGCACAGAGGCGCAGGCTAGGAGAGAAAGATTCGCCAAGAATTGTTGAAGCGGTGAGTGTCGGGCATCCAGCCCATTGGAAGATGAATTGCTGATTCAACCAGATGATTGCAGCTCCATCCAGATCTGTGACAAGGACTTTGTTGCTGTGAATTGATAAGCGGGGTGGGCTTGCAAACTCCCACCCGGTGATTGTTCATTGTGGGACTGATAAGTGAATCAGGAACTTGTATGGAGAACCGGCTGAGGGACTGACAGCTGGCAGCTTGCCGAGTTACACTTCTTGTGAGCGAGCATTGATGATGCTCATTATTAAAACTAAGTGAGCACTCCTCTCGTGTGGTGTTCCCCTTAATTACGCTCATCAAAGTCATGGCAGGTGAGATTGATACCAAAATGAGTGAAGACAAAGCTATAACATCTTGTTGTGTGCCCTAGAAGAACACGCTCACATTTATGAAGGGGGGAATAGCAGAACAATAAACAAAAAATAAGGTTTTATTTGCAAAAAAAAATCATAAATTGTTTTATTCCATAATTACCTAATTCTTGGGCCTAATGTTAGTATTAATTATGCTTATATCCCAAGGGTGCAGTGAATTTACTTTAAAAACGAATATGTAAATAAGATTCTCATTAGCTGCATTATTTTAATATATTTCTTCTATGTGGTTTGTTGTTCTGGGGAAAAAATATAACTTGTTACCCTGTAGCTCTGAAATGAAGCTTCATATTTATATTCACTTTTATAGCAGTCTTCAAGATAACTCTACATGCTTGGCGCCTGTTAAAACTAGGACTACGTAGAAAATGAGAGCTTTGCGCCCTGGAAATCGGAACAACTTAAGCAAAACTACTTTCATATTATATTGCAATTTCATATAAAAATGTCAATCCACTGACCTAGTGAACCCACTACAGCTCTGTGTCCCTCATAATACTGGTTTTGTTCAGCATGAAGACATTAAACAAATGGACACACAGAGAGCCAGCAAAATCATTAAAAACTGAATTTGTCCCAGCCTTTTGAGCTTATGCTGGAAACAGGCAAAATAATTATGCTATTTCCATTACACACCAGGCACGGTAGAATAATAATGACACAAAAGAAAAGATGAACGTGCTCTCTAAGGATTAGTTGGAGTTATTCCATAAGTATCAAAACAAATTATACTTATTCAGATTAACTACGAGGACACTTAAATGCAGATTATATTTGGAAAAAAAGAGTTAGTGGGCTAGAATTTTCAGCAAGACAGTCGTTCCTGTTCTGAAGGATCTTGATACAGTTGAGAAGATCACACATAGATTAAACTAATGTCTGATTAATTTAATCATTGAGCAGGTGAGAAAGAACCAGCCTTATTAGGGATTCAGATCAACAAGGTGCTTCATCTTACGTTGCCCTCAGTGGGAACTGAATGAACTTGGCATATTGCAAGGTCGGACCTTAATTGTCAAATTGGCCACGTATATGTGCAAATTCTGGATCTGGGCAAGAACACGGATCATTTGTCTATCTGCCATACAAATAGACCTCTTTTGATTTATGGCTTCATACATGAAGAAGCCACAGAAACCTACTTTACTCAAGGTTTATTCTCTTCTCGACACTGTGCGCTACAGTAAAATTGGATTGGCGGTTCCCTCTCTTGCTGCACTCTTCCCATTGAAGATGTAAGGAATGTAAGACTCATTAGGGATGCCTTCTCCACAGCAGCAGAATATCCCAGTTGAGTCTTTCTCAAGCACACCCTGTTCACATTCCCCAAGCCTGGAGGGAAGCTGCTGTAAGGCCATCCTCTGCAGCTGCCCATAAGGCTGCTGGAAATTAAAGTCCTGAATACTGTTCTACGATGAAGTACCTGAGAAGCTTCACCAACGTATTTCTGAGTTTGGAGCGTGAAACAAGTGGGCAGGCCATGTTCAGGACCAGCCCACCTGGGACATGCTGCCAGCATTGTACAGACACATAGGTCTAGACAAAAAACAAGAAAGGAACAGGATCCGATATCTTTGCACTAGAGTCTCTGCATAAATAGCATGGGAAGCAGAGATCAGAAACCAAGATTTGGCTTTTCCAATGGTTTATCATGTAGCCCTATCATTACTTACACAGTCCTTCTCCCCCTTGGGTCCCATGAAACTTGCATTCCTCTCTCCACAGAGTCCTGGCTTCAACAGTATGAGACCCAACAGCATCCCGACAGTATAATCTCCATTTTGACTATTCTGTAGCCCGGTGTTAGGACATTCTCCTGGGACGTGAGAGCTGAGGGTCACATACTTCATGGTGCCAGTACTCCTACTCTAGTTCTATTCTTCTGATGTGAGTTTAGTAAGTTGCTATGGTGATCTATTAATTGAAGTGCCTAACATGTACATGGGCTTTTACAATGTTCCCTTGCTGTTTTTGTAGTTTTTCCTGTACATTTCCGTGTGCTTTAGAACCACAGTATTTCCTTATGCCAGAAGTTGTATCATGCTCAAACTTACTCCAACAACTTTACAAAACTGGGCATGTCTACATGAGATGTTAACTGTGAGTTGCCTGATTAGCTCCACAGTAAACATCTCAGCATCTATACATGAGGCCCTATTAGGATCCAGGAAACTAATAAACTGTGCAACAGGGAAGTACTTATAACTACAAATACTAATGTTCTGCAGAGTTTTTTACTCCACATCACTGCACATGTAGACACTGGCTTGGGCATGAGGGTACTTTAGTGTGAGGGCTGTCTCCTGGCTAGCCCCACATTGGAGCACCGTTATGCCCCAGCCAGCCCCTCCATAGCATGTTGAAATGGGTCAAAGCAGCCCCACGCACAGAGGCATATAGGGCAGAGGATATTAGTACAATATATTATCACTGCAGATTACAGATAAAGACTAGTTTAGCAGATAGGGCAAAATGGAATAATAGCCACTTAAATGATCATGGTGGGTACAGCTAGGCTGTCCCAGTAATCAGCAAATTCATGGCTGTGTCATTTCCCAGCAGGTCTATATTGTTCCAATAGTTTCTTCTAGTCTTCAGCTACACATACATTGTTACTCACATAATTTCCCTAAACATTCCCTCATCTTTTGATCCTTGATTCTTTCCTAGAAACAACTGGCCATAGGTCGAGCACCACTGATTTACAGTATCCATTTTCCTACAGTTTGGGTCCTATCGTACTGCTTAACTTTGTTTTTCAAACCATGTATGCTGCCTGTACCTGTTAAATGGGCCTTACAAAATAAATAAATAAGTTTTGCAACAGCCATGTCTGAAGGTCATGCAAAGTTTAGCCACATGTCAGGACACGGACACTCAGGTACTACAGAAGTGTTGTTCAGCTTATTATAACTACCCTTGTAAAGCAGGTAAAAGCAATTGTACATTGTGTCTGCATAAGCATACCTAATAAATGCCCTCCCTCTGCATTTTACTTCACAAGACCACAGCCACCTGCTTTCCAGCTTCAGTCTTATTCAAATCAATGGGATGTCTTACTGGAAAAGTCACTGTTCACTGTGGGTAGGGACAGCAGGATCCAGAAGTGATAAAATGATGTTAAAATTGAGACAGCTGTCATAATGGAGAAGGAAAGCCAGACGTGAAATCAATGAAAATCTAAATTCATTTACACAGAAAAGAAAAAGAAAAGGTAAATGATCCAGCTGCCACAGAAAAGGAAAAGACAAAGTAAGTGATCCAGCTGCCTGTGCCTTTGGTTTGCTGAGTGTTTGTCTGGTGGGCTGTGCGTGTTTGCAGGGTGTGCTCTGTGTTGCTAACTGCTGAGTGATTGCTGACTGGGCCTGACAGAAGCCCTAACAAGAGGGGAGAGCTAGTCCAGGCCCAGCAATGTATAAAAGGAGACTCCCAAGCTGACCAGAGAGCCAGTGACCAGTGGCTGCAAACAGGATAAGCAGTTTGCAGGCAGTTTGCTGGGGGCAAGAGGAGGAAGAGGGACGGTCCAGGGAGTGAGCAAACAGGGGCTGCAAACAGGGTAAGCAGTTTGCAGGCCAATTCATAGGCCCCCTCCCTACCTTTTTGAGTGTCAAGCCTTTTAGCTTGGTGTGAGGAAGCAGGAAAAAAAGGAACCCCTTAGGGCGAAGAACAAGAAACAGGCCAGCTTCCAGGTGAGTTTGCCAGGGGAAGTGTGCTTAGAAGAAGAGCAGGAAGAGAAATAAAGGAGGTCAAGAGATCCAGAGAGATGGCTGGAGGACATCACAATGCCAGAGATCTATGCTTGCACTGTGAGGTTTGTGTCCAGGACCACTCACCATCAACACTTCCACTCAGGTCCAGGTTTGGTGCAGAGGAAGCTGCAGCTTGCAGGTTCCTTCCAGTGCTGGCCAGATCAGGGAGTGCCTGCAGTGTGAGCGGTGCCTCCTGGCGGTGTTTCTCAGGTAACAAATGAGAGAACTATAGGAGGAGGTGGCAAGGCTCCAAAGCATCCTCCACTATTAAGAGTTCATCAGTTCAATGTTGCAGAAGATCTCCAGAACTGTGGAGGAAGAAATGCCAGATGAAGCACTGGAGAAGAGAGAGGCCATGGACACCCAGGAGGGTGGAAACTGGAAGCTTGTGACTTTTGGCAGCCAGCAGAGATCTTCACCCCCATGTGCAGTGGTTTGTCTGGAGAACAGATATGCAGCCTTAGCAGCACAGAAGGAGGAGCACATTCCTTTGGTGGAGGAAGACAGGCAGGCCTCTGTGAGGTGGGAGGGATTGAGACAACTGCCAACCAGAAGACGTGACAAGTGGTGATGGCTGGAGACTCCCTTCTGCAGGGGATGGGAGAAGCCATCTGCCCAACCTCCACGATATCATGGAGGGACTACTGAACTCATCCGGCCCTCTGACTACTACCCCCTGCTGCTCATACCTGTGGGCACCCATGATACTACCCAGGGAGACCCTGAGCATAACAAAAGTGACTACAGGAATCTGGGTGCAATGCTGAGGGGGTCTGGGGCTCAGGTTGTGTTATCATTGATCCTTTCAGTCAAGGGAAAGGGCCCAAGCAAGAGCAGGTACATCCTGCAGATCAACATCTGACTGCACAGGTGGTGTTGCCAGTAGGGCTATGGCTTCTTTGACCATGGGCAGTTCTTCCAAGAAGAAGGATTTCTGGGAAGAGATGGGATCCACCTAATAAAGAGAGGGAAGAGTATCTTTGCAGACAGGCTCGCTCACCTAGTGAAGAGGGCTTTAAACTAGGTTCGCTGGGGGATGGAGATCAAAGTGATAAGGTAAGTGGGGAAGTGGGAGACCTGGAGGAAGAACAAGCATCAGGGGGCAACAGAGGAGGTGCTCTCATACTTTCTGAGAAATCGGTGCAATCAACTACTTTCCTCAGGTGCCGTACATGAATGCACAGGGCCAGAGAAACAAGCAGGAAGAACTGGAAGTCCTTGCACAGTCATGGAGCCATGATATTATTGGAATAACAGAGACCTGGTAGGAGCTTGCATAACTGGAGCACTGTTTGGGCGGGTATAACTACTCAACTAAAAGAGCCATATGATTGTTCAGAGCTCCTGTATGAAGCTGGAGATAGGCCTGTTGAGAACCTCTGGGTTAGGGTCAGTGGGGAGAGCAGAAGGGGTGATGTCATGGTGGGCTTCTGCTATAGACCACTAGACCAGGAGGAAGTGGTAGATGAGACTTTGTTCAAGCAGCTAGCAGAAGTTTCCCAATCATAGGCCCTGGTTGTCATGGGGGACTTCAGTCACCCTGACATCTGCTGGGAGGGCAATACAGAAGAGTACAGGCAATAAGGAAGATTTCTAAAATGTTGTGGACAGCTTCCTGGTGCAAGTGTTGGAGTGACAAACTAGGGGCCATGCTGCTCACAAACAGGGAAGAATTAGCGAGGGGTGTAGTAGTGGATGGCAACACGGGCAGCAATAACCACGAGATGATTGAGTTCAGGATCCTGAGGAAAGGAAAGATGGAGAGCAGCAGAGTAAGAATCCTGGACTTCAGAAAAGCAGACTTCGACTCATTTGGGGAACTCATGAGCAGGATCCCCCGGGAAGCCAGACTGAGGGGGAGAGGAGTCCAGGAGAGCCGGTTGTACTTTCAAGAAGCCTTACTGAGATTGCAGGAGCAAATCATCCTGATGCTCAGGAAGGCTAGCAAGTATGGCACAAGACCAACTTGGCTTAGCAGGGAACTCTTCAGTAACTAAATCACAAAATGGAACCTTATCAGAAGCAGAAACCTGAATAAAATAATAGTGGGGAGTATAAGAGCATTGCTCAGGCATGCAGGGATAAAGTCAGGAAAGCCAAATTGCATTTGGAGTTGCAGCTAGCAAGGGACATGAAGGGTAACAAGAAGGGTTTCCACAAGTATGTCAGTAGCAAATGGGGGAGGCAACCTAGTGACAGAGGATGAAGAAAAGGCTGAAGTACTCAATGACTTTTTGGCCTCAGACTTCACAGGCAAGGTCAGCTTCCAGACTATTGCACCAGGCAGCACAGTTTGGGGTGGAGGTGAGCAGCCCTTCATGGTGAAACCACAGGCTAGGGACTACTTTGAAAATCTGCATGTGTACAAGTCATAGTATCATAGTACCTAGGGTCAGAAGGGGCCTAGAGCAGGCCATCTAGTCTGACCCCCCGCCAATTGGCAGGAAACGAGTGCCAGGGTCACA
>JAGPOW010001338.1:5451808-5502017 GCA_030014935.1 Caiman crocodilus
CGTGTCAAATGCCTTCCTGAAGTCCAAAAAGACTACGTCAACAGGGACCCCCGCATCCATGGCTTTGGTCACCTGGTCATAGAAGGTGACCAGGTTGGTTTGACAGGACCTGCCCTTAACAAACCCGTGCTGATTTCCCTTCAGCATAAAGTCTCCAGCCGGTCTCTCACAGATATGAGCCTTGAGAATCTTCTCAAATATCTTTCCCAGGACCGAGGTGAGACTGACAGGCCTGTAGTTCTCTGGGTGCAAGTGTTCATGGGGTTAGATGGGATGCACCCAAGGGTGCTGAGAGCATTGGCTAATGTGACCACAGAGCCATTGGCCATCATCTTTGAAAATTTATGGTGATCAGGAGAGGTCTTGGACATGAATGCCACATGCCTAGCAAGGCTGGGGGGCCACAGAGACTGCCCACAGGCAGCGGCAGCAGTGTTGGCAGTGGCGTCATGGTAGTGGCAAGCAGAGAGCTCCTGCAGGTGGCTGCGGTGGTGTCAACAGAGGGGGGGGGTTGGCGGGTGGCAATCAGCAACCATCTGCAGATGCCACCTGCAACAGCAGCCAGCAGTGATTGATGACCGCCTGCAGACTCCTCTGGCAGTGGGAGGGAGGGGGAGGGAGGTGAGTGGTGACTGCTCACAGGAGCCACTGGCAGAGTCAGCAGAGGCCAATCTTAGGGGGTGTACGTGCACCCACATGCACCCCCTATGCATCGACCATGGTCCTGGATGATTGGAAAAGAACAAACATAGTGACCCTATTTAAGAAAGGGGAAAAGGAGGATCCAGGGGACTACAGACCAGTCAGCCTCACATCAGCCCCTGGAAAAACCATAGATTAGATCCTCAAGGAATCCATTTCTAAGCACTAATCCATTTCTATGAATAGTCACCATGGATTCACCAGGGGCAAGTCATGCCTGACCAACCTGACTGCTTTCTATGGTGAAATGATTGGCTCTGTGTGTGCAGGAAGACAGGTGGATGTGGTGTATCTTGATTTTAGCAAGGTCTTGAAGGCAAGCTAAGTAAACATGGGCTGGATGAATGGACCATAAGCTGGATAGAAAACTGGCTGAAGCATCAGTTTCAGAGAGTAATAATCAACAGCTCGATGTCTAGTTGGCAGCCGGTATCAGTCCTGGGGCCGGTTTTGTACAACCTGGAAGATGGCATGGAGTGCACCCTCAGCAAGTTTATAGATGACACCAAGATGGGGGGAGCAGTAGATACAATAGAGGATAGGGCTAGGATTTAGAGTGACCTAGACAAATTGGTGGATTGACCGAAAAGAACTCTCATGAGGTTCAACAAGGACAAGTGCAAACTCTGGCACTTAGCATGGAGCAATCCCATGCACCACTACAGGCTGGGGTTTGACTGGCCAGGCAGCAGCTCTGCAGAAATGGACCTGGAGGTTACAGCAGACAATATGCTGAATATGCGCCAGCAGGGTGCCCTTGTTGCCAAGAAGGCTAACAGCATACTGGGCTGCATTGGCAGGTGTGTTGCCAGCTGGTCAATGGAAGTGATTATTCCCCTCTATTCAGCACTGGTGAGGCCACATCTGGAGAACACATCTGGACCACATCTGGAACTGTGTTCAATCCCCACCCTCCCCCACTCCAGAAGGGTTGTGTACAAATTGGAGAGGGTCCAGTGCAGGGAAACAAAAATAGTGAGAGGGCTGGGGGACATGACTTATGAGGAAAGACTGAGGGAACTGGGCTTACTTAGCCTAGAGAAGAGAAGACTGAGAAGGGATTTAATAGCATCCTTCAACTACTTGAAGTGGGGTTCAAAAGAGGATGGAGCTGGGCTGTTCTCAGTGGGGGCAGGTGACAGAACAAGGAGCAATGGTCTCAAGTTGCAGGAAGGGAAGTTTAGGTTAGATATTAGGAAGAATTTTCTCACTAGAAGGGTAGTAAAACACTGGAACAGGCTGCCCAGAGAGGTGGCCAAAACTTCGTCCTTGGAAGTTTTCAAAACCCAGCCAGACAAAACCTTGGCTGAGATGATCTAATTGGGGCTGATCCTGCTTTGAGCAGGGGGATGAACTAGATGTGACCTCCTGAGGTCCCTTCCAACTCTGACTTTCTATGATTCTATGAAATTTCATTCTTCACACAATGAATCTTGCCTCAACATCCTGCAGCTCCAAGAAAACATAGATGTCAAATAGGATGAAACTTTGGGTTGATATTAACAGGTTTCAGCCAAGGATTATAGACCTATGACTGACTTCACCCGTAGGCTTATGTGAGAAAGAAATGTAAGTGGAAACCAAATGGTGGATAAAACAAACATGACTCGCCTTGGTTGACAATAGGAAAAAGGCGAGAGGAGTTCTCTTTGTGCCAAAGAGCATAATCAATGCATCACCATTTCTAGCAGGTCCTGGATAATGTCAAAAAAAGTAGACAGTTTAAATGATTTTATTTGCTTTGTGTGCAAAATAATTGTCTGTGTTTAATCAAAATCAAAGGCATATTTCATATGCCAGACATTAGAAATTCAATTCTTTGGTTCTTTCAGAAAGACAAAAAAAAAGTCACTAATGCTACAGTCTAATTAATTCCTGTGTGCACAACCAGTAATTACTAAAGGATAAAGTCTAATATCAATGGCATGTGAAATGCTAGGTTATATAAAATTTGCACTAAATTAGGAGAGGTTTTTCTTTATTGTGGCAGAGAAGGAAAATATGCATGGCTTCCTTTTAACTCTTGGCTTTTCACCAGCAATAATGAAAATAAATTGCTTCCTCTTTTAAGTGAAAAGGATCTTAAAATATGCCCTTGCCTTATGGCCTAAAGCATGAAGACAATGGTGGAAGAGAGGGACCTATGGCCCTCATGGTGACAATGAGCTGACACTATGATATAGCTGTGAAAAAGGTTAATGCAATGCTGAAGTTTATTAAGTAGGATATTTTAGGAGACTGGGAGGGGCTAGTCCCACTGAAAAATGCATTGGTGAGACCCTTTTCAGTGTAGCTGTGTACAATTCTGGTTGCTTATTAAGACTGATTAGGCAGGAGAGAAGTGGAGGTAAAAAGAACTTGGCTTGTTTAATTTCACAAAACCAAGATTCAGAGGGAATATGATAGGTCTTCATAAATACATTTGTGAGGTGAATGCCAAGGAAAGAAAAGAAATATTTAACAATATCAATGCAAGATCAAATGGCTATGAACTACTCATAAAATAAATTTAAGATGGAAATTAGATGTTTCCAACAATCATAGGAATAATGTTGCGATAGGCTACTGAACAAAGCAGTGAGGGCACACAATCTTAAATGCTTCAAGATGAAACTTGCCAACTTCATAGAGAGAATACCATGATAAGGTATGGATGTTCTTGGGGCAACAACCAGCACATGAAATATGGAGATTCCAATATTTGGTGTTCCCATTATGGGGTTGAAAGGAAACTTGGTCCCTCTGCAGCAGGTGACTGGTAAGCCCAGGCTTCAGGGCTTCAGCTGGATGCCTGTGGATGCTGTGATGAAATCCTCCTCTCTCTCTGTCCCCAGATCTGAGACCTCCCATCCCCCTTATTGGGCATAGACCCTTTGTCTTAAGCTTCCCAGCAGGGAATGTGTAGAACCGGTTTGATGACTCTGGTCACTCCACCAAGAGATACTGGCCACTTTTAAAAAGATTGGTTTACATCAGCAAGGTTCAAATAATTCCTGTTTTCTGGTTGGAACCAGGTGATGAGGTGAGAAAAGTTATTTAAGATCAGGTTACCTGGTCTAGGGGGGCTTCCTCCAGAAGACAATTTTTTGAAAACACATACAGAAGCATGGGCCTGCAGAAATCTCTGGATGTATATGTAAGTAAGAAGAAGGCACCAGGTAATGTTGGGCCCCTACAGGACAGCCTTGGCAATTTGGTGATTGCGACAAAAGGAAAAGCTGACCTCTTTAATGAATTCTTTGCCTCCATATTCCTGAACAGGGACCGGGACATCTCCCCCCAATAGAATTGCGAACAGACCCAGAGGAGGCACTGCCATGCCTAGGGTCAGGGATGGCGTAGTTTGGGAACTTTTGGAGGGGCTGGATGTGTTTAAATCATTAGGTCCAGATGCTCTTCACCCGATGGTACTGAAGGAATTGGTGGAGGTCATAGCGGGACATCTGGCATGGGTCTGTGAGAAACATAGGGCACTGGCCAGGTACCCAGAGGATTGGAAAAGGGCTAAATGTGCTCCCCATTTACAAGAAGGGGAGAAAGGAGAACCTCAACCATTATAGGCCAATCAGTCTTACCTCAGTCCTTGGGAAGACCTTTGAGAAAATTATCAAGAAGCACATCTCTAAGGGCTCAACAGGGGAGGTAATGCTCAGGGCAACCAACATGGGCTCATTGAGGGTAGGTCCTGCCTGAATAACCTGGTTTCTTTTTATGATCAGGTCACAAAGTCCCTGAACGAGGATTTTGAGGTGGACATCATCTTCCTGAACTTTAAGAAGACAGTTGACATGGTTTCCCACCACATTCTCTTAAAAAAAACTTGGTGACTGCGGCATTAATGCCTACATAGTCAGATGGGTGGCAAATTGGCTAGATGGTCACACCCAGAGGGTGGTGGTAAATGGGTCATTTTCGACCTGGAGGGATGTGGGCAGTGGAGTCCCCCAGGGCTCGGTCCTGAGGCCTATACTGTTCAACATCTTTATCAGTGATCTGGATGTGAAGGTGGAAGGCACACTGTCCAAATTCGCTGACAACACTGAGATGTGGAGCGAGGTGGGCGCGCTGGAAGGGAGGGACAGAATCCAGCTAGATCTAGACAGGTTACAGAGGTGGGCAGATGAGAGTAGGATGGAATTCAACGCAGACAAGTGCAAGGAGCTGCATCTAGGGAGAAGGAACCAGCAACGCACCTATAGGCTGGGGAATACCCTTCTTGTCAACACGGTGGCAGAAAGGGATCTTGGAGTTATTGTTGACTCCAGATTGAAGATGAGCCACCAATGCGAGAAAGCAATCAGTAAGGCTAACCACACCTTGTCGTGCATCTACAGATGCATCACAAGCAGGTCTGAGGAGGAGATCCTTCCCCTCTATATGGCATTGGTCAGGCCACAGCTGGAGTACTGAATCCAGTTCTGGGTGCCACACTTCAAGATGGATGTGGCAAGCATTGAGAGGGTCCAGAGGAAGGCCACTCACATGGTCAAGGGGCACCGAGGCAGGCCCTACATGGAGAGGCTGAAGGGCCTGAACCTATTCAGTTTCCACAGGAGAAGGCTGAGAGGGGATCTGGTGGCCATTTCCAAACTCACCAAAGGGAACCAGCAAGAATTGGCAGAGGCTCTGTTTCCCCAGGACCCACCTGGAATAACAAGGAATAACAGCCACAAATTGTTAGAGAAAAGGTTCAGGCTGGACATCAGGAGACATTACTTTACAGTTAGGGCTGTCAGGTTCTGGAATGGGCTCCCAAGTGAGGTAGTACTCTCTCCTACCTTAGAGGTCTTCAAGAGGAGGCTGGACAGATATTTTACTGGGGTGATATGACCCCGGCACCCGTTCCTGCCCGGGGTAGGGGGTCAGACCTGATGATCTATTTAGGTCCCTTCTGACCCTAAGTATTATGATACTATGAAGTAGCTTACCTTAAATTTAACCGTTAAATTAGGATCATGTAACCTTAGCCATGTGTTAAAAGGGTAAACAAGCCCAGTCCATGTTGCTTAAGGCATTTTCTTTTAACATTCCTACATCCTGTACACCTCCCCCAGTCTCTTCCTCTCTGATCAATACATGCTATCTGTTACAGCACGCTTAGCTGTGGATTCTTGAGGGAAGAGGGAAGGGACCAGTCTTTTAGCTCCCTTTGCTCAGCTAGCTAAAGTGGGCTTGACTTTTTACTTTTCTCCAGTACAGGAAGCTACTTTTGTATGCCTCAGGCTAAAAGAAGCACCCCAAAATACCACGATGGGCTAAGTACCCCCAAGGTCTGTAGGTTCTTTGTACCCTGGGCTGTGAAGAGCCCTAACAGAGACCAGAGCCTAGAGCCCAGGTGGTGGCAGAGATTACCCCAGGCTTGCGGGTTTGCTCCAGGAAGGTCAGCTAGATGTAGGTGCTCCAGGGGAACATGGTTTTGGTCAGGTACAGTGAGGTGGGTGGCTCAGTGTAGTAGTGCCCCCTATTGTCTTGCCACAGATGCATGCATCTACACATGCAACTAATTCTAAGCAAGAAACTCCTGAGCAGTTTGAACTGAAGTAAACTACTCCCAGGCTCAGTGTCTACTCATGTGCCTAGGAGAGCAGCAATTGAAGCCAGGGCAGAACAGTTTATGCCAGGCCATTCAGGTCTGGGCTCCAGGAGGTGGCATGAGGCAGCAGAGGGGCTGGCTGGGGCATGAAGGTGCTGAAAGCATGGAGTTGTATGCCTAGGCAGCAGGCAAGTGTCTGGCCTTGCTGGCTGGGCTGACCATGCACAATTGACACCCATGGTCAGGATCCACACGTGCATTTAATCACAGTAAATTACCCCAGCCTAAGATAGCACTGCCCCAGTACTATCTTACTGCAGTCTAAATTTGTTTACTGCAGCTTAATACTGTTGTACATGTAGACAGTAATGCTTTACTGCACAGCTAATTAGTCTACTCACGCACTAAGTAGGAAAACACTTGTGTAGACACGGCCTGTATGTTTTAGGAAGGGTTCCCACCTCCTGTAATATGACTTGGGTAGGTCTTGCTTGACCAATCTCATTTCCTTTTACAACCAGGTGACCTATCACATGGATAAGGGGGAAGAGATTGACGTTGTATATCTTGACTTTAAAAAAGCCGTCAATCTGGTATCCCATGATCACCTCTTGGCAAAACTGGCTAACTGTGGCCTCAACCTCACCACAATCTGCTGGCTGGGGAACTGGCTCTGCAATAGGACCCAGAGGGTGGTGGTTGATGGAAGTCAATCATTGAGATGCGCTGTGTCCAGTGGGGTCCCTCAAGGCTCTGTCCTAGGGCCTTTACTATTTAACATCTTCATCAATGATATAGACACTGGTGTCAGAAAGGGCCTCACCAAGTTTGCCAGTGACACCAAACTCTGGGGTAAAGCATCCACACCTGAGGACAGGAGGGTGATCCAGGCAGATCTTGACAGACTCATGAAATGGGTGGACGAGATCCTGATGGCGTTTAACACCAAAAAATGCAAGGTTCTCCACCTTGGGAGGAAAAACCTGCAGCATGTGTATAGGCTCAACAGGGCTACTCTGGTTAGCACAACAGATGAAAGGGACGTGGGGGTCATGATTGCCCACGAGATGAACATGAGCCTTCAATGTGATGCTGCTGCTAGTAAAGGGAGCAAAATGCTGGCTTGGATGCTTCTCAAGCAAATCCCCAGACATCATTCTCCCCTTGTACTTGGCCTTGGTGAGGCTGCAGCTGGAGTACTGTGTCCAGTTTTGGGCTACACAATTCAAAAAGGATGTGGAGAAACTTGAGAGAGTGCAGAGGAGAGCCATGATCAGAGGTCAGGATAACAGACCTTATGATGAGAGGCTGAGAGCCCTGGGACTCTTCAGCCTGGAAAAGCACAGGCTCAGGGGCGATCTGGTGACCACCTTTAAGTTATTTAAGGGTGTTCACCAGGCTCTGGGGGACATCTGTTCACCAGAGTGCCCCAAGGGATGACAAGATTGAGTGGTCACAAACTCTTCTGTGACCATTTCAGGCTGGACATAAGGAAGACCTTCTTTACTGTCCGAGCCCCCAAGGTTTGGAATAGACTGCCACCGGAGGTGGTTCGAGCACCCACTTTGAACACCTTCAAGACACTTTTGGATATTTATGTTGCTGGGATCCTATGACCCCTGGTGACTTCCTGCCCCTGGGCAGGGGGCTGGACTCGATGATCCTCCAGGGTCCCTTCCAGCCTGAATGTCTATGAAATCTATGACATTATTTGGCTTCTTCTCAGGAAATGGAGAAGGATAGGTTGGTGAGGCTTTGTTTTACTTTGTCAGGTTCTTTTCTTCCTTCCTCTGAAACACTGAACAGTGGCCACAAGCTTATGCGATGCGCTAGTGTCCTACCAGTATTTTGAAATCTTTCAGATTACTGGCTGGCAGGTCTTTACCATGTTAATCAGGGCCATACTGTTGGTCAAATTTTGGGTGAGGAAGGAAATTTTCTTCCAGATCAGATTGGCAAAGACTGGATTTGTTGCCGTTTTCTGTAGCATCTTCTTCCTAGGAATGCCTAGGCATATTTTAATCTGGCTAACTCCCAATCATTGCAGCAGCAAGGCAATAGCAGTGCATTTGTTTCCTTTGCTGTTTACCTGTTGCAAACTGAAGGGTCTTTTTGTGGGGCAGTCCGTGGTTGTGGTACACAAGAGGGATCAAAGTCAACAGTTTTGCGGACCCTGTGCTACAAATGGCCACATATGAAGGCAGTGGACAAACTCAGTGGCCCTGGAGGCTCCTTCTAGTCCTACGTTCTTGCGGGCCTCTCCCAAGTAAGCATTCAGACAAGATATTTTTCTGTGATAGCCTTAAAGTAAAACGAAGGAGGTTTGGACTCTTGGGCTTTTTCCTCTGTCTCACTCTCTTACTATGTGGCTAAATCTATAATTATTAGGATGTCCCACTGATTTGGGATGCCCACCTTGGATCACTTAAAAGGCTCTTGATTTCTGGAGATGTGAAATGCTTACAATGCCATTCAGAGTGAATGGAACCTGATGCTCAGCAATTCTGTAAATGAAGCCACAGATGTCTCCACTTAGGTATCCACAATAATAGAGGCAGCTAAAATTAGCAGATACATTTCCAAATGGATACGGAGACATAATGCTTCACTAATACCACTAACTCAATATACAGTGGGGAAAATTTAGGCTAGAGGCTAGGAGGAACTTGCTATTAGGGTGGTTGAGCACTGGAACAGGCTACCTAGAGAAATCTGGAATTGTACTAGGAGGTTTTCAATACAGATGACAGTGGTTTAGTTAGGGGATGATCCTGCACTGAGCAGGGGGCTGGACTAGATGACCTTGTGAGGTCCCTTCCAGCCCTACTTCCATACGATCCTATGAACATGTTGAAGTTAGTGCTGGAAAAGGGCAGAACTGCTACAGCTGAGAAAATAACTAACAATTGATGAAATTAGTTTCTTTCTCTGCTTCCAGAATGGCCACCGCCAGCAGGTGATTTCCTCATTGCTCAGTACTTGTCATGCATAATGCAGCATACAAACATTAACCAATCCTTTCACTGTCCCTGAGATATACAGGTAATACACCCACGCTGTGGATGAAAACCTGAGGCTCTAAAAGCTTGAGGGCACTCGCTCAAAGTCACAACACAGGAATGACAGTACCAGAAAGAACGCGGGAGATCTTGGACCAATCCTAGAATAGGCTACGATGCCTAATATATTACAGTTACAAAAAACTCACAGCTGAGTAAGTATAAACTTGTGAGAATCCAATAGACCGCAGGAAGTAATGCTCCTGTCACTTCTCTTCTCCACAATGGCCAGGGGTCTTGTTTCCTTGTCACAAGTGCTTGTGTATCCTCCAGGAAAAATACACACCACTAACTTCTTATTTTGACCCTTTCTTTTCCCTCAATCCTCTTTAACGACCTTTCAAAGAGATTCTGACCTATTACCCAGCTCCTTCTCTTGGGCACGTTCCTCCCGCCTCTCTCAGCTTGGAAGCTCATGGGAACACAGGGCATGTACCTCCTTGTGTATGGAAAAGATCTGAAACCTTTATGATGTGGGTTTTGATGCTAGTGTAATAAGCATCCCCATTCATTTCAGTGTCACCATGACTCCAGGGCAAGTGATGCAATAAGGAGACGTTTTATTAGAAAAAAAAAAAAAAAGATTTCAGAAGGCAGGTATTTCAGCAGCTACATTTGGGCAAAGCCACATTTTATTGTTTTCCTCATGTTTAAAATTAAGGATCAGACCTCAGTGTCCCTTGAAAGGAAGAAATATTTGCAAACTTGTCATTTGGAACAGTAGTCTGTTTTCAAGGGCATCTCCCTTTAGCTGTTACTTTATGTTCTGCTTTCTTTTCTCTCCCACCTTTTGGGAACATGCAGACATAAATCCATTCCTCTGTCACAGCTGAGGAAGCAGCTTCCTCTGTGACACTGAAGGTGTGTGAAGCAGGGCGGGTGCGGTTGACTTGGATCTGTGGCAGGAGGCCAGGCTGAACTGCTAGGGAGGCTCTAAGGAGAAGGTTTGTAAGTGGTGTAGAGAGAATGGCTTTGGAGATGACACTCTTTCTATGAGTCTAGATCATTGTCATGTCAACCCTCAGCTTCTCAACTGAGGAGCACCAAAAAGCACTTGCTGAATTGGTGGGCGTGCAAAACAAATTCAAAACCAATCCGGGAATTGTTTTGCTAATATTTCCACTTGGAAAGGACTTTGTAACAAAAACAAAGAATAGGGTTTCACCTTCTCAGAATTAGCTCATCCATCCATTCTACCCAGAAACCTTCAGGAGAGCCTCACAAATAAATAGATAGCCAGTTTTACTCCAAAACGTGGAAATCGATACTACCGCTCACCTTATATAAGAGAGTAGTTGATAGAGTACTTATCCAGGGAGTGATAGACCTAGGTTGCAGGCCCAGCTCAGCTTGAGGAGATTCAAGCCCACACCTCCCACAGGAGTGCTTTAATCAGTGCCGTAAACTAGCCCGGGTGGGGAAACCATCCACCTCTCCTGTTCATGTTGTACCAATGGGCACCCAAGAATACATGAGTTATTGGGCCACAGGCAGGGAACAAGGGCATGACCCTGTAGTCAAGCAGTCAGGAATCAGCTGAGAAGAAAGGCAACTGTGTTCTGGTTCCTAATCCTAGGATTATTTCTGTTGGGGCGTTTTTTTAATCCAGTGACTATTTAATGTAAATACACAAATGATCCTGAGACAGGGACCAGGGATTGAAGACACCCCCCCATGGAGTCATGCGCCTTCCAACTTGCTTTTTTGGCCTTGCTGAGGTCTTTCAAAGAATGGCTGTAGGCACCTACCCTCAGGAGAGCAATGTGGGCTGAGCACCTGGAGGTGGCTCCTTTGCAAGTTCGACGGGGGCGTCTACATCACAGAGGGTGGGGAGAGCTCAGCCATACCCTTGTGCTTAGTCTTTCCAACTAGCCAGCTCAAAGCCGCTCCCCATGTGTTGTGCAGGTATTTTAATCACCAGCTTGAGGTGCCTCTCTCTCCCCAGGCACTGTTTAAGGAGCCAAGCATGTAAAAGTTAGGCCTACTAACACCAAACATGGTGTTCTTCTTTGGTCCTGGCCCCTTACCTTTTCCCCCAACCTCAGTGACACAAGAGATGAAAAGCAACTGCAAACCTGCTCTATCCTCAAGCAAGCATAAGGGACTCTGATTCTCGTCAGCCCTGTGCAAGACCTGCAAAGGAGAAGCTCTTCTTAATCCTTTTTGCACTGAGAGTGAGGCACAAATTGCTCTGGTTAAAGAAGCTGCGCTTAGTTAGATTCATATGAACATGACCCTAAAGTATATAATAGGGGACTTCTGCCCCTTTTCAGGCTGGAGTGCAGGACACACTAAAAGCAGCTGAGGTTATTTCCGAGCAAGTTATACAAAAGCCAAAGTTAAAGCTAACGGTTTCCAACAGCCTTTTCTTTCAAGCTGTTGGAAGAAAGGTACACTGAATATGCAAGAGATTGCAAAAGCGAGGAGTTTGCCAAGTTATATAATTCAATTGGATGTTCCAGCTCTAACTACTGACCTGTATCAAATCTACCACCAGCTTCCTTGCACGGAAGTTCAGTGACGGATGCTAATACCTGACCTGGGATGCATTATGAAGCTCATCGCTGAGAACTTAGCAGAGAAATCAATAAAAAATCTTGCTTTTTATCATTGTAACCTGGCTAACCAAATATATTATATTCTTTTTCTGGACCCTTAGCAAATAGACCTGTATTACCTACTCCACATTACTTTCAGGCTCTTCATAGATTTATGCCTTTCACATGATAATTAAACTTGGTAAAGCAAAGGGAAGTTTCATCTGAACCATCTGTTTCCAGGCAGTAAGTTTTAACTGATTTTGCCCTTTTTTTGTTAACGTTCATCTTTAAAAAAATACTCTTCATTTACAAGGACATATGTTTGTTTAAAAGGCAGCCTCCAATGCGCCTGACTGATCCACAACTGGTTTGTTTTCAGGTGTGGTAGAGACATACGGCTGAGTGAATGCTAGAGGAATCAAATTCCTCAATGAGACGTCCTTAAATGTAGATGAAATGTCATTGGAAATCTGGTCTCACATTTCTGATTTGAAGTCGAGCTTGTTGTGATAGTGGCAGTCTGTCACTAGATCTTGGAGGGTTGCAGACCAAAGGCATCAAAGGCATAATTCCATGAAAACCCATGGGGTTACATTAGTCTGGCATCTGGCCCATTCTGTTTGGCCTGCCATTAAAGTAGAAAATTTATAAAATGGAACATCAGAGAGGTTATTATAAAGTTACTCAGTGGAGAATATTTTGTGTCCTCCTCTTCCCCATGCTAAGATGAGAATAGGTCATGCTTGTCAAGTGTGAAGTTCATGTGGAGGAGCCTCTATAAAGTCCATGCAACGTGTTCCTATGGGATTAAATTTTGCATAGATGTGTGAGCCAATTATGAATGGGAGAGAATGGAGGCAGGGAGTAACTATACTACAGCCTGTTCCCTTTGACAGGCACTAGATGTTGGAACAGATACCCCTGTCCATGCAATTAAGTATTTTGCATCTAGGCTAATAGCCATCTTGGGGGTGAAGGTGGACGGGAAGACTAGTGGAAAATTCAGTGCAAATTAATGAGGAATAAACTATTAGTGCAAATTAATGAGGAATAAACTATGTCAGTCTGTGTATATGTTGCCAGGAAAAAAAGGGTCATGAAGAGGTTCTGCGCAGTAGACTTTGCAGGTATCCCAATATCCAATGGAAGAATCAAGAAGAGAAGTTTCTTGAGGACACTCCTCCCAATGGACTTCTCCTGTGTTAAGTAGATTTGGGGCATTTATAGAAGTGCTCCAGGAGGCTAGGACAAGGCGGGACTAAAGGGCCTGGAGCATCACATGTATGAGCATCCCCATCCTGAAAAATGGTGCTGGGGCACTTTGAATTAAAGTTTCCCAAATGACCTTTAGTTCAAAGCACTCTGCTGCCATTTTTCAGCCAAGGGACACTGATACGTGTGGCTCCGCAGTCTGCTGGAGCACGGTGATTACCACACTCCAACTGACTCAATTAACGGAGTCTGCTGCAATGTGATGCAATTACAGCATGTCGGAGCAACTTCCCTGCGCATGTATAGGAGCCCTTTGGTTCCAAGCCATTTTTTCCCCCTCTCTACTTCCCCAAAGTTGCACATAAGATATCAGAGAGTTTCCTCTATTCCTTGTTTTTCAGCCCCTATTTATTTTTGTAAAGCTTTAAAACTTTCCAGTAGGTCGTTCTCCAGGGTATAATGTTTATGAAGGCACATACTCTTCTACGTCAAGCCATGTGGTAGGGAATCCTTGTTTAGAATCCAGGTCCCCGACTTTCCACAAGAAAACCGATGCAAACAAACAAAGGCAGCTTTCTTGGGAAACTGGCAACAGTGTTCAGAGCTCTCACTGCCTTTTCTTATTTAAGATCTTCAAGTTGTTTATTTTAATGTTCATGTCTTTAGTCCTTTTACTGGCTTTATTGCTGGAAACCAAGACAGCTGCTATTTGTTCCAGAAAGCAGATTTATTATTTTCTGTCTGCCCTACTATGACTTTCTTCTCATTTCAAGTAAAGAAACTGACTCATTCTTTCAATATTCTTTTAACTCCTGTGACTCAGAGCGCCAAGCTGGGAAATGGCAGCTCTTGGTGGCTTTTGACAACTGAAGAGCAGGGGTCTGTGTGCATGCGTGTAGATAAAATTGGAGAGATGCGTGCTACTGTGGAGAGATGCTTGCTACAGGCTGCTGTAACCCCTTCAGTATTGAAACAGAGGCTCATGGCAGGTTTGACTCGGACTTGCTAAACTGTTGAACCAAATGGTATAGCTTGCATAACCTGACTGTGATGTGGGAACATTTTCAGAATGGAGTTGATCAGGAATTATGCCCACAACCATATTTCTTTTTCCTTGTTTTGAAACTAGCCTATGTGCTCAAACCAAAACATGTTGATGAAACGCACCGAAGTCATGGGCAATTTTGCAGATCCACAAAAGAATTTCCGATCAAATGAACGAGGAGGAAGTTAGCAGCGGGGAGAGAGAGGAACAGGGACAGACTCCTAACATCCTATTGCAGAAAAGCCTGGTGTCTAGGACATTCCCCTGGGATGTGCAAGACCCAGTTTTCTGTTCCTATTTTGAATCAAGCAAGGTAGGAAATAAACCCAGATCAATTGCATCCCATAGGATTGCCATGAACCCTAGACTATTGGCTATTCTGGAGTTGGGCCGCATTGCTTTGTTTGAAAAACAATGCTTTCTGGAAGGTTCCAGTTTCCTTCTGCATTAAAACAAAAATCAGACTGAAGCCTCTGCTTTGAATCGATCTGATTTGAAGTGGAATTGCCGCTGTCCAGTGAGTTTTAATCCAGAAGTCAGCATCCACAATTGTGGAATAGAGCTTTGATTGCCTACCGAGTCCTGATTAAAGATCATGCGTGTAGAGGGGATTCAGATCTTGCAGCTCTGAATTAGAAAGATGACTTTCACCAGGTATAGCAGTAAATGGGAGTGGAGGGGGGATGTTTAAATAGTGCGACCATATGTTCTGGTTTAGCCAGGACAATTCCAGTTTTCAGAAGCCGATGCCAGTTTGCTGTTGAGAATTATAATGGGCATCCCAGAAATGCAAGGGCACGGGGCACAGTCTGGTTGGGATTCAGAGTGGCCTGGAGCACCTTGCAGGTGGGTAGGCAGGCACCACTGCCTGCCTGGCATGCCGTCCTGCCCCTACCAACTTGTGAGCACACCGGGTGAGTGGGGAGGGGCAGTGTCCTGCCTTCCCTTATGGTCAACCTGTTTAAAGCAGCTGTTCAAAGACCCTTTATGGTAACCCCCATGATTAAAATATAACCCAGGGAAGGCAACGAGCAAGATAACCAGTTGAAGTTAACCATGCTGCACATTTCAGGTGATCATCAGCAAACCTCCCATAGCTAGTTTCACACAAAAGGGGCACAGATTTGGGATGAGAAAGCAGATGGGAAGAATTGACTGTGTAAGAAACCTACAGCAAACCCAGAGTTAAACATAAAGAGCTACAAGACGAAATTTTGCTTCCGATAATGGCAGCTGACAGCGCCCACACCAGACTGACAGGATAGACATAATGCCAGTAACCTTCAAGGTTTAAGGATCCCGAGGAGTACACAGTGACACATGGCCAAGTGCGAATATCCTTGCTCCGCATTACAGACTGCAGGAGCGGGGAGATCAAAGACTTGGAAATCATGGCAGCTGCTCCTCTTTCTCTGGTGGTAGTTATTTTAGGTGGACATTTTTAAACATGAAAATTAAGCAAAAAGTAACAGGGACAGATTTTTAAAAGCTGACTGGGGGCTTGCCCTGCATTTGCAATGGCAGATGATCATTGGGAAGTAGGAGGGGTCTGGCAACCCCTCGCTTTTGTACAGACAGAGCACCTGGGCTTAGCCTAGTGTGAGGTTGTGACCTAGGGGTGTGGGTAGATCCAGGATCATGGAGAGGGCGTGAAGTCACACCCCTTTGTCTGTGTGGCACATGTGCAAGGAGCCAAATGCATGGTTTGCTGATGAGCACCCGTCCCCACGACCCTGAACGCCAGCGAGTTGAGAGAGCTCTGAGCTTACCAGCTGGTGGGTGCAGGCCCCTGCTTGCCATGGCTCCACAGCCCAAGGGTTGAGTACTGCCACTGTTTGCCCTCCTCTTCCTCCTCCCCACATTGAATTCAACAGCAGGATAAGAGAGGAGATGAGCGGTGGCAGCAGCACTCAGTCCCTGATCTCACACAGTTTCATCCTTGCTTTTCTCTTGTTGCTGAATTCAGAGGGAGGAGAAGAGAGGGGGAGGGCAAATGGCAATGGCTTTCATGCTCTGGGCTCAAGAGTCATAGAAAGCAAAGAGCCTCCACCAACCAGCTGGTGAGCTCACAGCATATGCAGTGCTGTACCAATGAATTTTGGCACCTGGAGCAAAGCCTGCAGCGGCAGCCTACCCTTGCCCCATGCCCCCTGCCCCCCACTCCTTGCCTGGGAGTGCACTCAAAAGCAGAAGCCACCCTCTCCCTGTCACCTTGTCCCCCTCCCCTCCCCCCCCCCCCAAATTAGCTGCTGGCCAGTCTGGGCAACACCTTTCGGCTCCCCTTCGCTTTGGCACCTGGGGTGCTCATCCCAGTCACACACACCCCCGCCTTGGTATGCCACTGAGCATATGCAAAGGTCCCAGCAGGAGTTGTGCTGACCTGCTGGTGAGTGTGCAAGTGGCTTGCAGGCAGCAGGGGTGTGATCGTGCCCCTTCAACCTGCCCCCACCCCACCCCGCCCTTCAGCTGTATTCTAGCTGGGTGGTATTTTGCACTCAGCTGGCACAGCTCTGAATGACTAGGAGATGCCCAGCTTTGGAGAATCAGGATCTGCATGGGGTATGCATGTGTCTTCCCTCTGAAACTGTACATCCCCTTTGCTTTTCCACTATTAACAGTTCTCTTTTTCTGATGACTCACTGATGCAGATTACGCTTACATGCTATAATGAGTGTATTTTCATTCCCCCACTCCCCTTTTAAAAGCTGCTTTATCACATCATCAGATTTCATACACGCACCACAAGACGAGCAGATGCCACCCTTAGAACTGACCATGCCCACCAACTGGTTGGGACCCAACACTGGCTTTGGTGCATCTCTCTCCTGAGAATCAAGGGGTCTGGCATTGGCTTCCTTTCGGTTGCAGCCTCCCCCCAGTACCTGGTCTCTCATGCCATGCGATTGTGAAAACCGGCAGTAGTAGCAACATCCTCTGACTGACCCTGAGAAGGCCAGCTTAAGACACTTCCTCTGAACAATTTTGGAAGAGGCAGACAGTGCAACAATCCATTTAAAATACAGCCACTCAGAGCACATTTGATCATATCTGTCTGGTTCCCCATTGCAAATGGACTGAAAGTAATGGAAGGTTTTGCTTTAAAAAAAAAAAAAAAAGTAAAAGGAGGTGCCAAAATCAAACATGCAATCTTTCCAAATACAGTGGGAATTTTGCTGCTTTGTGTGTTGTAAGATAACACCACTTATAATATCACTGTTCCACAATGGAGCACAAAAGCTTTGCGAAAGTCTAGCAGGTCCAGTCTCCAAGGACAGCAGGGATGCCTCCCTCCAGCCCCACTCCAGCTCCTGGGGGAACCCTCCCTTTTCTAACTTGCCCGTTATACGTCAATGCAATTCATAGTATTGCAAGAGTCTGCCCAAAGGAGCCTCAGTCCCTCAACTGTCTTGCGCACCGCATGCCCAACTGGCACCAGTCTTGCCCTTTGACACTAAATTGCCTTCAGGAGATTTAATTGTGGTCTCCAGCCTCCCCCATATCTGTGCCCATGCTTCATAGGTGTCACCCAATATTGACTTAAGGGAGTCCCCGGTACTCAACGTGGCACTTGGCCCCTCAGGCCGCAAACTTTTGTCTAAGCTTTGGCCTTCTGGCCTTGGCTCCCTTGCTTTGGCTGTGCCACTCAGCCAAGGTCCACTGCCATAGACTTTGGGTTCTGGTCCTCCTGGCCCTGTCTCTTATCACAACCTCTTAGGCTCTCCAAGGCAAGATGTGCTGCTCTCAGTCTGCCCAGCTATCCAGGTTTGCTGAGAGAACCCCACAGGTAACCCTGTGGCCACCATAAAATCCCCCAAAGCCACTACTTGGTCCTCCAGTCTTAGACTTAAATGTAATATAAATATAGAAGCAAATTGCTTCCACAGTAAACTTTACCCCTGTTCTGGGTCAGTGCCCCCCTCCCCCCTACAAGCCATACTTTCCCTTTAGCTGCTCTGTCTGAGTAGCTTGGGAGTCTCTAGGCCTGTTTCCTGAATCCCTTCTCTCCCAGGAGTTCCTTCGCCCATACTCTGCAGGTTCAGATTGCCTGCTTTGCCTCTGGCCCTCGGGTTTTATGCCCTAAAGCCTCACCCCTTCCAGTCATGTGGCCCTCCAATCCTTTGCCTATTGGCCAGCCTGTGCTACTCTGTTGCAGCCTCACACAGCAGGCCTGGACGAAGTAACAAGAGCCTCTGGCTCCCTATCACAAATGGGCAATATCACAGATTTTAAAACCAGAAAGTATGGTCAATGTTACACACGAATCACTCTGAACTGAGGTATCTGAGAGAGTTGCACTTCATTCAGCAACAAAGTTCTGATCGGTCAGCATTGGATAACATGAACCTCTGCATATCATAACAACTTCTTCCCACTGATGTCTGTCAGAGCCTTTTTAAAGGTACAAGTCCCCACATTTTCCATCCGCCAGCTAAGCATAAGTAACAAATTCCAAATAATGGAGGAATTCAAAACCTTATAACCAGTATGTTAATTAAACTATTTAGCAGTGCTCTTTAGTTTCTGAGATGCCCTACACTGTTGCATTCATATATGCTCCTGCAAGTCTTTAAGAGGGTAGTTCGCTGGATAATGAACCATTATGATTATTAAGTCTGATCTCCAGAGAATCTCACCCAGCATCTTCATCAAACACATAGCTTCTGGATGAACTATAATATCATTTAAAAGATATACAGTTTTCATCTGGAGATTTGAGGTAAGCCAAATCCACATGGTAGGTTGTTATACAAATTATCTACTAGTACTGTGCAAAATGGCACTGTTCCATTCCAACTGCAGTTTCAGGGTTTGAACAGAACGGTGTTTTGTATCGAATTCCATTTTGAGTCGAAACAGCCTCACTCTTTTGCTTCATCAAAACAGTGAGGCTGTTTTGACACTGTTTTGATGTTTCACCTGACCATCAGGCCCCAGTTGGGTTGGGGAAACTCAACCCAGCTGGGCTGAGTTCTTTTCCACAGCACAAGATAGTTCCCATCCCTCACACTAGATTGGCCTGGGGATGGGCTGACTTCCCATCCTCAACCTGATCTAGCGCACGAGATGGGAACTCAGCCCAGCTGGGCTGACTTCCATTCCCTGCCAGATCTAGTACTGGGGATGGGGAAATCAGCCCAGCTGGGCTGACTTTCCATCCCTAGTACTATGGTCAAAATGTTCCAACTAGCCTTGTTTTGTTTGAAGGCTGTTTCAAAGCCTTTTGTTTCACTTCAATTTTGCTGTTTTGACCTCGAAATAAGTTGAAATAGTTTCAAAATGAAATGGTCAGCAAAATTTTGCGCGGCCCTATTATCTATGTGGCACAAGAATAAGTAGCAGAGTCTTTTGGTTTCTAGGTCCAGTAAAACAACTTTTGTTGTGTTGGAACAAATGGCTTCTTGTGTTCAGGTGTCTATATAAGTTTCTTGCAATGACATTTTGTCTTTTATTGTAGGGATCTTATTTGCATATAAGCTTGCACTGTCATTCTTAACCATGGCATTCCAAGATGGCCTAAATTTAGTTTATGTAAGTCTTTATATGAAAAGGTATGACAGGTCTTAGAAGGAGGAGAGAAGGTGAAATAGTGGCTATGATATATCTTGATTTAATAAGGATGGTAACAATATCTTCAATGACATTCTCATAGGCAAAAAATGGAAATAGGGCCTAGATGAAACTACTGTAAGGTATGTAGCTAAGTGGCTGGATAATCCTGCTCAAAGAACAGCTGTCACCAACAGCTCAGTGTCAAACACTGAAGTCAATTTATATAGTGGGGCTCCCTAAGGGTTTGTCTGGTGTCTGGTACTGTACAGGTTCTTCATTAACAACTTGGCAGAGGAACTGAGTATATACTTATTAAATTTGTAGATGACAGCAAGCTGAATGGGGTAGCAAAGAGTTTGAAGGGCAGGATTTGAATTCTGAATGACCTTGATAATTTGCAGAAATGGTCAGAAATTAATTGGATAAAATTAAATCAGAATAAGCTCATAATAGTACACTTAGGAAGGAACAATCAAATATACAAATACAAAATAGGGAACAACTAACTAGATTGCAATATTACAGTGAAAGTTCGGGGGACTACGTGGGGCCACATTATATTATATGATTCAGGAGTGTAATACTGTTGGAAAGCAAAAGGTGCTAACATAGTGAAATATATTAACAAAACTGTCATGGGAATTTATTATTCCACTCTGTTCAGCATTTGTGAGACCTCATCCGGAGTACTTTGTCCAAATTGATTCACCTTGTTTTAAGAAAGATATTGGTGAGTCTCCAGAGGAGAACAATGAAAAATGTCAGAGGTCTAAAAAGTCTAAAGAAACTCTGGAAGTACTGGAACTAATTATTCTGGAGGAGGGATGATTGAGAGAGGATTTGATAAGTCTTCAGATACTTAATGGCTTTGTTATAAAGATAATAATGATGAATTTTGATCCATGGCCACTGGGGATAGGACAAGAGGCAATGGTCTTAAATTAAACAACAGAGACATGAGTTAGATATTGTTAGAAAGAGTTTTAGAATAACAAGGATGACTGAAGCGCTGGGAAAAAGAATCCCGAGAGAACAGGCTTGTGCGAAGAAGCTAGTATTCATTCAGATACAGCTGGTTTGGGGGACACTGATTTGATTCGGTGATTCAAATCACAGTCCTGAATCGATTCGGCCAAATTTGATTCGGAGATTCAGCTGCTGCCAAATCTCCAAATCTCCAAATCAGCTAGGCCCATCCCCCACCCCGCAAAGCAAAGACTGCCCCACCTGCCCCAGCTCCCGGCACTTGTTAAAAAAAAAGCCCCAACCCAGCAGGTGCTGTTGGGTGGGGGGCAATCCCCATTGCCCCCATTGCCACATGCCGCATGGGGGGCTCAGCATGAGCCCCCCAACCCCTCTGCTCCTCCAGTCCTCCCCGCCCATGCCCCATGCTTGCCCCACCCGCCACAGCTCTGACCTTTTACAAAAAAAACCCAAACCCCCACCCAGACTCACCATTCCTGCTGATCGGGGGGAAGGGGCGTGATCCCCACTGCCTCTTACTGCCCCCCACCACATGCCCCCCCAAAACTCCAAGACTGCTGCAGGAGTGGTGAGTCCCAGGGCTTTTCTCTTTTTTTTTTCTTAAAGGGCTGGAGCTGTGTTGGGCAGAGCAGCCAGGTGGCACATGCAGAGCCCACCATACAGCGTGGGGCAGTGGGGGGCAGTAGGGATCACTCCCCCCAGCAGCACCTGGTGAGCACCAGGGCTTTTCTTTAAAGGGCTGGGAGCTGGGGTGGGCAGGGCACCTGCGGTGGGGACAGGGGAGCAGGCAGGGGCTGGGGACTGGCAGTGGACCCCCCATGCCCTCCCCCAACCTCTCCTTCCCTGTCCTTAGTATCCTTAGTACTTACCTGCTCAGCCTCGGCTGCAGCTTCCTGCTGCAGCCACTGGGAACTGCCTAAATAATCAAAGCTCTCCGAATCTTTTCTGAAGATTCGGAGAGCTTTGAATCGATTTGGACCTTTTAATTGGTCCCCTGATTCGATTCAGATAGAATCTCTATCACTGGAAATTCTTAAGTGCAGGCCAAAATTGGTCTGGGATGCTTTAGAGACAATCCTGCTTTGTGAAGGGGGTGGACTAGATGACCTTCTGAGGTCCATTGCAGCCCTGTTTTTCTGTGTTTTTACAAAGTGACTCAAAGCATCTGTTAATCCTAATTTGTCGAAATTACGAGTGTTTATGGAAATGTCATTTTTGCAATAGTATTTCTTGAAGTGATAGGTCATCATGGCAATATGCCTACAGTTTTGGCAGCATGTAGAGGAAGACACCTGGCAGTGACAGTGTACTTTTAGGTATTTTAAGTACTGATATAACTCCACTCTTAAAATAGTATCACCGGTAACACTGTGTGTATTGAAAAAATGTCTGGGTTCATGTATGTATTTTGCAGGTGCTAAAACTACATATTTTCTGACCATGGGCCAAGTGCTCCTATAATTACTAAAGTTTGGTGTAGAAGTAATAATGCCATCAAAAGCAAACATAAAAGGGGACTGAATAACACTTAAAATGTAAGCAGATATTCATGGAATTTTTCCCCCAGTATTTGTGCATCCACACCTCTTATTGATAGATAGATAGATAGATAGATAGATAGATAGATAGATAGATAGATAGATAGATAGAAAGGCATTAAGTGCTGAATGTCAGTGAAATATTGTCATTTGAATCCATTTGAAGCTATAATTGTATATAATTTGCATATAATTAGAAGCAGGTGCAGTGCTGGTGTACCATACCAACCCAAAGGCACCACTAAAAAATTCAGTAACAAAAGCCCTGAAAGAGTGGTATACACAATATCTAGCTTACACCATCAGGAAATTAGGCAGCTTGGAAGTTCTCAAAGCCAAATTAGACTGGAACTTTGATTAAACACTTCTGGAAAGATCATTTTTAGACACTTGAGTGACTTCAAATAAAAAAATACCGAAAATTAAGGCTGCAAGAGGAGACAAATGCTACGCAAAATGTTACAGGAGAGTCATATTGAATCTGAAGTTTCAGGTATGCTAAAATCAAGAGATGCAAAACATACAGTTGCACATTTCCTCTCTGGGCCAACTCTGGTAAATAATCTTCATACAGAGTCTTCTTGGTGTCAGTGGAACTAGTATAACATGCAGAGTTACTCATATGTGGGCTCACCTACACAAGATGTTCACGGCGCAGCTGACAAATTAACTGCACGGTGAATGTCTCAGCACTTACACATGGACCCCTATTAGGGCACACAAAAATAATAAACTCCGTAACCAGGCAGGACTTGCCTACCAGCTAATCCCACACTGAAGCATCCTTGTGCCCCAGCCAGCCCCTCAAGAGCACATTGAGCTTGGCTGGAGCAGCCTCAGGCTGGCAGGCTGCCCTCCTGACCCCCCTCGCCAGCGGGGGCTGCTCTGACCCAGCTCAATGTGCTGTGGTCCAGGCGCACGTGTAAACTATGTAACCGGGAGCTTCCCAGAAGCCATAAACTGCAGAGCAATAAGGTCCACAGTTTATTGCTGCATGCTGTGGCTCGTGTAGACGTGCCCTGTGTTTGCCAGATTAGGCCCTAAATGCATATAAATAAAAATAGTGTTGTTACAGGTCATCATTGTATATTATGCTTCCGGTTATCCATTGCTTCAGATAGTTTTTTTAACAGTGAAAATTTCTTTTAAAAAATCCTTTCTAGAGGCTTGAACCACTGTTCACTGATGTCAAGGGGAGTTCTTCAGCTGACATTGAGTGGGTTTTGGCTTAAATCCTAATTTATCTGTTCCCGAGAGATTTGCACTAGAGCTTCTTAACTGCTTCAGAAAACAGTGTTCACAAACATTCATTTGGAGTCTGAATGACTGTTCAATTCAGCTACATCTGTGTCCTTCTTTTTTTATTTGCTCACAAAAAACTGCACAGTCAGGTGTTTGCTTGCATGAGTGCCTGAGGGACAGCTGTTCTGCGCTCATATTTGTGTGTGCATGACCATGTTCTTTGTGATCAGTTGTTTTATATTCAGTATCCTCCTCCTTTTTGATGAGCCTGTTTATTCCTGTTTCAACCCTTTCATAGAATATTTTCAATCTGTCCAAAATTTTCTATTTTTTCAAACAAATTTGTTTGCCTTTTTTGGTTTGTATTTCGCCCCGCGCGCTCTCTCCTTTTTTTTGTTTTTCTTGATCTTCTCCTTCTCTTGGGAAACACTGTGGAGAGGAAGAAAAATAAAATTAAACCTGATTATGCTTCAGTATTGAAAAGGGAAACTCCCAGTTTTTAGTTCAGATGATTCAAGGAAAAAAAGCCCACGTGAACTGTACAATGACATTTTTAATCAGTAATATTAAAAACTGCCAGTCATTCAATGAGGGAGTAGAAATAGTACAATGCAAATTAAATCACCCTCCTCGCATCCTGAATTGGAAAGGAACGAAAAAAACAACCCTGAACCATTTGTGAACACTTCATAGGCTGGACGTTGTTCGCCTACTCTAGCTGTTGCACAGCTGGAAGTAATAAATAACACACACATAAGAGTACAGAAAGCACAAGTTGTTTGTGAGCAGAGAAAAAAAAAACTTGTGGAAATCCTTGGATAATTGCAATTAGGGTATAGCAGCACGACTCCTAACAGCAGAATTACTATTGACCAGACAGCAGTGGAGGGAGGTTTGAGTTCTCATTGTTGGAGTCTTTCTTAAAACAATTGACTTCAGTTTTTTGAACACAAATGCCTGTGGCTCTGTTTGGCACGGAAAAAGGGTAACTGTAACCTAAGAAGCATCAGAAAAGTCAGCAGTGGGTCTCCTATGACTTTGCCAAAGTCTGAAAGTTTGTCACATGGGGAGAAAGAGTTCTGTTCTTTCATGTGACAAAAACAGAGTCCGAATCCTTATCTTTGTGCGCTTTGGCGGTTTTGCCGATTCAGGAGCTCTTAGCCGTCAGAGACATTACCGGGGATCACTGTTTGGAAGTGGCTCTCCTCGATCCCCGGGAAAAGGAGCGAGAGGAGAGGGGAAGGAAAGGTGGTATTCCTTCTTAGCAAAATTGATTGCCATGCTCAATAAAAGCACTTGGATCTCAGGTAACCTTATTTTAAAAAGATCGATGGGCATGCAGGAATGAGGCGCAGTATGAACACTATTCTTTAATCGATTTCATTTAAACAGAGAGGAAAACAGGACATTTTTGCTAGAAAAAATGTATTCTTTCCTATTGATGGGATGTATGCGAAGCTGAGCATTTTTTTCCCCATTTTCTCCATAATCCATCAGTTCTGTAGAAAGGTTGATGTAGGAGCATTTTCTCTGGAATGCTGTATTCTTGGTTTTGTGCAGCTGCAGCCAAAGGGATTTGGGAACTGATTTCAGTAGGAACAAGGGCCAGACCTAAAGCACATGTATCCTAGCAGAAATGTGCCCTGGCCGGCTGTGCCTTGCTCCACGGTGCCTCGCGTCATGACTTCCATGCGCTCCTGAAAAGGAAGTAGTGAAGCCAAGCGCACACTAATGAACGGGCAGAACTCTCTAGGCTGAACACAACAACGTGTGCGCACAGACGCACCACTTCCATGATAACTGAGTGATCCAGATATGCCCTTTTTGAACTCGTTTTAGTTATCAGAAGGAGAAGAGGGTGGTCATTCAGGAGGTCTTCAGCATTTAGAAGATTTTTGCCTATTGTAAACCCAAGAGAGAGAACATGGTGAATAAGAGTAGAGGTTATCACAGAGCATGTTATCGGTAGCTTTCCTGGAAGGCAGCAGCAATCGCAATGGAGCAGCATATTTTGGTGAAAGTATTCAAGTTATGGAGTCTGAACTCTCCAGAAGGAAAAAACTGGACTTTCTTCTCCCACACTAATCAATCCAGTGATCTCTTTCCCTCTAATTGTTGAACAACAGTGAGTTTTACTGTGTGCAGTGCATGAACCTGATCATTGTAAATTGGAGGAAAAGATAATTTTATACAGGAGGCTTCTCATGTTAAAGCAGAGGAGGAAATGGCTGCTGCTTCCTAATGTGTACTAACATAAATTAAATAAGAAGAAGTCAAAGGGAATGTCATGGCATGGTACAAGCTATCGGAAACATCAAGGTCCTAAAATTTCTGCCTCTAAAGATGAAAGATTTTTGCAAGAGCTTAAAAATAGAAAGTGTCCAGGATCCTGAGCATGAAAATTAACAACTGGAAGACATCGTACTCATCTGAGTCTTATGAGAGATCTCTGGAAACACAGGAGTCACTCATGGAAGGAGTCAAGTCAGAGGAGTTGATTCTGACACTTGTTTCACCCCCGAGTAACTCTATTGATTTCAATTGAGTTGTTCCCAATAGGTGATAGTGTGAGGGCAGAAACAGGAGTGATTAGAAACCAGGGAGCCCCTGGAAAAAGAATTAACAGATATGCACATTCTAAATAACCTTGAAGGTGAAAATTAATAAATGATGATAAATGATATGGAATTAAATGAAAAGCCACAGAGGCAAGCCATTGCAAAACTCATAAATGTAAAGAGCACAGAGCTCTAGCCTGTGCAAGGTTTTCAGATGTATAAGAAATAAATGGCATTATACTGCTAAAACCACAGTGTTCTCCCTGTTTTTAGTCTGGCCAAGCCATCTGGCATAGGGAGTCAGATAAATGTTACACAGTTATTAAAAGAGGCTCAGTTAAATTAATTTAAATTAATCACAGCATTTATAGACATGCATGCAAAAATAACTGGCTAGAAGCATGGCATCCTCTTTGTTGTTCTAACTACACTGACCTATTTTTCTGTTTTCACTGGACTTCTCCTAATTACAGGTCCAATCTGCTCTCTTTGAAGCCAATGGCAGAGCTCCAGTTGACTGAAAGGAGAAGAAGCTGGGCTGCCTACTGTCTACTCTGTAAATGACTACAGGTTTATTTCATTAAACACTGTGTCAGATGAGGATACGATGGAAGATGTGACTCTGGTCTGTGAATGTACATTGATTCATTATGTGTTATGCCATATTTGTATTATTTGCTAGTACAGCACTTAAAAAGTTGCACTAAGTATTTACAATAGAATATGGATAACTACTAGACTTAGACAAAATGTTTAAGACAAAAAGTGCTTTTTTGGTGTTAAAGGATTATATTCCGGAAGAAATACTTTGCCCCAAATTGCCAGTCATATATTTTTAAACTCATTACTCACCAAGCTTTGAAGAATATTTGTTATGAACTGAATCATTTCTACCCAAATTATTTTCAGAATCATTATCACAATGTTTTGTTCACCTCCAATCTATTTTTAGTGAGAAAAGGTTTGTAAATGGAAAATATTAGCTACAATTCTCAGGAAAATATTGGCAAAGGTAACACAAAAAGATTTTGTCAACAGAAATTGGCCCAGTCTAGTGCTCATCAAGAGCTTTGCAAAATAATTCTTCTATTTTGTATTCAATTTTGGTGTCTGTGGGTGGGATTTTCAAATGTACCCAACTGTCCTTGACACCAGATGCAGAAAGCACTAGTATTTTTGTCCAATTTTTCCCTCCGAGGATTCCCAGCAGTCAATCTTGTATTGCAATATGAGTGTATATATTTCTCTTCCCTATTTATTAACAAAATACAAATATTTACACTAGGAGAAGAAAAGAACAGTAAACATTTACAACAGTCATTAACTGATCTTTCACATGAAAATATCATGGTGAAGAATATATTTACTTGGTGTGAATAATCAACACCAAATGTTTAACAGCATTGCAATCCACTTTTTTTTGAGATTTGAATTTTAGCTTTCTTGCATCTGCACAGGATGTCCTACAAATATATCAGTTAGCTGCTTCCCCTTGGTGTAGTGTCATGCAAACCTGAGTGCTCCAACACTCAATCTTAATTCCATTTTTAGAAAGTGTTAAAACTGCATATATGGCTAAAAAGCAGCATGAGAGGTAGTATGAACAGTCCGCTCATTGTTTCTTTCTTTCAGTCAAATTGGGGTTCAAATGACCCTTTTTAAGGAGTAAGTGGGCCCGTCTACATGAGACATTACATAGCCATAGCAAATTATGTCACCATAGCTCATTCCTATGGCAATATAGCACCAGCAGGCACGAATTGTGACAGCGGTGCTATGGTGCAGTAGCAATGAGCTGCTGCACAGTAGCATGGGAAAAAACCCATGCGGTTTTGGGACTGTGCAGTAATGCTGCTTACTGCACAGCCATTTAGGACTTGGTTAAACAAGTCCTAAATGACTGTGCATTAGCAACTGCGCGGTCCGGCACACATATAAACGCACCCTGGTGAGAACGATTGTGAGCACTTGTGGGGTGACTGGACATGAGCATCTTTCAAGAAATACTAGCCTTAGCGAGCAAGATCCTGGAGTCTAATCAAGGGACTAGCGAGTGCAGTGGAAACTAACTCGGGTAGAAGTACATTTAATCCACTTTTCTGTAGGATTCTCAAACATGACTCACAGATGATGTACACTCATGGATGATGTACGTTTTCAGTCTGAGAACCAGCCCCCATCCAATCTCCATGAGTAAGGGCTAACAGAGGGCTCTGCCTTCTCCATTGCATAACCTTTTGCTGACTCCCAGGGTTCTGCTGTATTGGAGGCAGGGAGGTTGTACCACTACATACTGGGACCCTGGGAACATACTTCCACAGCCATGAACTCTGCTGGCCAAGTGTGTGGGAGAATGGCTACCACATCCCCTATTAGCCCTCACTATGGCCCTGATTCAGGAAGTGACTCCCGCACTTGCTACACTTCTCTTGGCTTCAATGACAATTAAGGATCAGTTTTTCTGGGCCGCTATGTATACAGAGTAGCTGCCAACTTGAGTGATTCTTTGGGAACTGAGTGAAGGACATCTTGAACCTAAATGATACTGTGCCACAGCATGAGGAAACAATTGCTATGGGGCTTCTGACAAATGCTGATACTCTGAATAACAACAGCATGGGAACACATCCACTCACCAGTGAGGTGCATATCCTTATAAGAACCAAGCAGACCACTGCTTCAGAGGGCTCCTTTGCTTTTCATAGATTCATAGACTGTAAGGCTGGAAGGGACCTCAGGAAATCATTGGGTCCAGACCCCCTCACAAGGCAGGAAAGACAGGTAGGGTCAGGTGACCCCAACAAGGTGACTATCCAGTCTCCTCTTGAAGATTTCCAGGGTAGGCGATTGCACCACCTCTGGGGGGAGCTTATTCCACAGTCTGGACACTCTAACCGCAAACAAGTTTTTCTTAATTTTGAGCCTGAATCGGTCTTCCAGGAGTTCATGGCCAAGAGTGCCCTGGTGAACAGTTGTTCATCAAGTCCTTAATGTATTCCCCTGATGTAGCAGTAAGCTAGTACCAGGTCCCCTCTCGGCCTTCTCTTTTTCAGGCTGAAGAGTCCCAGGTCCCTCAGCCTTTCCTTGTATGGCTTGCCATGCAGGTCTCTTATCGTATGGGTGGCCCTTCTCTGGACTCTCTCAAGTTTTACTACATCCTTGTTAATGTGCAGCACCCAGCACTGGATGCAGTACTTCAGTTGGGGTCTCTCCAATGCTGAGTAGAGCAGAAGAATCACTTCCTTAGGTTTGCTGGAGATGCATCGGTTGATGCATTCTAGAGTATTATTTGCCCTGCTGGTGAGAGCATTGCATTGCTGCCTCATATTCATACGGTGGTATTTTATTACCCCCCTGTCCTTTTCATTCATGGTGCTGCTCAGTTTGGCACTGCCAAGCCTGGAGGTGTATAGTGGATTATTCATCCCCAGGTGGAGCACTTTACACTTCTCAATGTTGAACTTCATCTGATTCTGATCTGCCCAACTTGCCAGCCTGTCTACATCCAGCTCCACCTGTAGCCTCGTGACCACGCTTCCCAATAACTTGATGTCATCTCCAAACTTGGCCAGTGAGCTCTTCAACCCACATCTAAATAAATAAAGCTTTTGAAAAGCACCAGTCCAAGCACCAACCCCTGTGGGACACTGCTGCCCACTTCTTTCCAGGATGATATAGATCCATTCATTAGGACTCTGAGTCGTACCCCACAGCCAGCTTTATACGCACCCAACTGTCTCGCAGTTAAGCCTACAATCCTACAGTTTTCTCATGAGAACATTGTGGGATACCAAATAAAAGGCCTTTTGGAAGTCAAGGTACACAATGCCAACCTCTTCTCTCTTATCCAGGTGGTGAATTACCTGATTGTAAAAAGAGATGAGGTTGTAAGGCAAGACCTGCCCACAATGAAGCCATGCTGGCTGTCATTCAGAATCCTACCTTCTGCAAGCTTATTACCCACAGACTCCTTAATGAATTTTACCAGGATTTTCCTTGGGATAGAAGTTCGGCTAGTTGGCCTATAGTTATCTGGGTCCACCCTCCACCCTTCTTGAAGAGGGGCATAATATTGGCCCTCTTCCAGTCCTCAGGGACCTTTCTGGAGTGCCCCAAGTTTTGGAACAGTTTTGCCAGGAGCTCAGCGATGATTTCGGCCAGCTCTTTCAGCACTCTTGGATAGAGTTCATCCAGTCCTGCTGACTTATATATGTCTAATTTCTTTAATTGATCACACACCAATTTTACAGCAAAAGTAGGAAGGTAGCCATTCCTGCCCTGCTCGTTCTGTACCCTATGTGGCATGATTTTTCCCTTGGTCTGGTGAAATAACGAGGCAAAGTAGTCATTCACGAGTTCAGTTTTCTCTTGATAGTCAGTAACCAGCTATCCATAGTTTCATAGTAGCTAGGGTCAGGAGGGACCTGAACAGATCATCTATCCTGACCCCCTGCCACAGGCAGGAATGAATGCTGGGTTCACAAGACCCCACCCCAGACAGGTGATCATCCAACCTCCTCTTGAATTTGCCCAAGGTAGGGGCGAGGACCACTTCCCTGGGAAGCTGGTTCCAGATTTTGACCATCCTAATTGTAAAATATTGCCTTCTGATCTCTAACCTAAACCTATTCTCCATCAGCTCATGAATATTGTTCCTTATCACCCCAGGTGGTGCTCAAGAGAAAAGGGCTCTACCTATTTGCTGTTGATCTCCCCTAATAAGCTTATAGGCAGCCACCAGGTCCCCCTCAGCCTCCTCTTGCTGATGCTGAACAGGTTCAGGTTCTTCAGTCTCTCCTCATAGGGCCTGTCCTGCTGCCCTCTCACCAAAAGGGTGGCCCTCCTCTGAACCCTCTCCAGCCTGGCCACATCCCTTTTGAAGTGCAGCGCCCAGTACTGGATGCAGTACTCCAACTGTGGCCTGACCAAAGTCACATGGGGGGGAGGATCACCTCTCTGGACCAGCTTGAGATACACCTTTGGATGCATGACAAGGTCTGGCTGGCCTTGCTGGCTGCAGTCTGGCATTGGCGGCTCATGTTCATCTTGGAGTCAATAATTACTCCAAGATCCTGTTCCAACTCTGTGCTTTCAAGAGGGGAACTCCCCAGCCTGTATCTGTGCTGTGGATTCCTTCTCCCAAGGTGCAGCACTCTGCATTTATCTCCGTTGAATCCCATCCTATTCTCATCTGCCCACTTTTGTAGTCTGTCTAAATCTAGTTGCAGCCTCTCTCTCCCTTCAAGTGTGTCCACCTCAACCCACATTTTAGTGTCATCAGCAAACTTGGACAGCGTGCTTTCCACCTTCTCGTCCAAGTCGCTGATGAAGATGTTAAACATTGCAGGCCCAAGGACCAAGCTCTGGGGGACCCCACTGCTCACATCTCGCCAGGTTGAGTACAACCCGTCCATCACTACTCTCTGGGTGCGCCCCATCAGCCAATTTTTTACCCATCCAACTGTGTAGGAATTAATGCCACAGTTGCTTAATTTCTTAATGAGGATGGGGTGAGAGGCAGTGTCAAGGCTTTCTTAAAATCTAGAAAGACTGTCCACAGTGACACCATCATCTAAGGATTTAGTTACTTGGTCGTAAAAGGCAATCGGGTTGGTCAGGCAGGACCTACCTTTGATGAACCCATGCTGATTACCCCTGAGCATGATCTCCCCTGCAGGCCCCCCACAGATGTGCTCCTTAATGACTCTGTCCAAGATCTTCCCGAGCACCAAGGTGAGGCTTACAGGCCTATAGTTACTCAAGTCGTCCTTCCTCCCTTTCTTGAAAACTGGGCCCACATTAGCCAGTTTCCAATCCCCTGGCAATTGGCCAGATGACCACAAATGCTCATACAGCTGGGCCAAGGGCTCCGCAATGACCCCTGCCAGCTCTCTCAACACCTTTGGGTGGAGGGCATCTGAACCTGCAGATTTAAAAATGTCTAGCCCTTCCAGAAGATCCCTAACTACCTCTGCACTCATTAAAGGCCTGACAGAGCTACCCACAAGATTGTCCCTACCTCTGATAGGTGGCATATCCTGGCCCCTGTTCAAGAAAACAGAGGTAAAGAAACTGTTATCAGCTTTCTTGGCTGGCATAGCCACAAGATTACTGTTTGCAACTTGCAGGGACCCTACATTGCCTGGCTCCCTCTTCTTACTCCTAATGTACTTGGAAAAGGACTTTTTGTTGTCCTTTTGTTATCCTGGACGTTAGCCTGAGTTCCACCTCTACCTTGGCCTTCCTAATAGCCCTCCTACACTCCCAGGCTGAGTCATGTGTCATTGAACAATGGCCCCCTGCTCCAATTTGTTTTCTTCCTAAATACCTAAAGAAGGACTTCTTGTTGTCCTTGATTCCTGTTGCTAATCTAAGATCAGACGCCGCGTTGGCTTCTCTAATTTGTTCCCTACAAGTGCAGGCTGTTGTAGTATAGTATTGTTTGTACACCTCTTTCTTCTTAAGATGACCGTGAGTTCCCTGTTTAGCCAAGACGGCTTCCCAGCCCTTCTGCTACCTTTTCTCCACATGGGAATGGATTTCCTCTGTACTTCAAGGACTGTGTCCTTAAGGAATGACCACTCTTCATGCACACCTTTCACCTTCAGTTCCTGGTCCCTCAGCACTTCCCCTACTAGTGACCTGAGCTTGTTGAAATTTGCTTTTTTTAAGTCCAGTATTTCAACCCTCCTGTCAGATTTGTCTGCCTTGCAACAGACAGTGAATGTGATAGTTTCCTGGTTATTGTCACCCAGGCTAACCTCTATATTTAAGTTGGCCACCAGGTCATTTCCTTTCACTAGTACCAAGTCACCTCATGCACCTCCTGAGTTAGGAAGAGCTCTTCAATGCAGGTCAGGAAGGAATGCAACTAGTGCAATTTGGCCAAGTGTTCCTCCCAAGAGATGTCCAGATACTTGAAACCATGTCCAATTTATGGGCAGTCTCTGTCAGTTCTCGGGTGAACTCTAGATCAAATTCCTCCTATTGATTTGGTGGCCTGTAGTAAACACCTACAGTTAGGTCTCTCTCTCTGTGCCCTCCCCAACAGCCCCCGCAGCTTGACTCAGAGGGTTTCAAGCCATTCTTCTTTGGAACTGAGGTTGGCCTCCAAGGGGGTGTACTGCTCCTTCACATAGAGAGCTACACCTCCACCTTTTTTCCCTTCCTGGACCTTTCTATGCAGGGCTTAGCCCTCTATGGCTATGCTCCAGTCATGTGAGGAGACCCACCATGTCTACATAATCCCTGCTAGGTCATAATGCCCACAGGAGAAAAGGAGGGCTAGCTCCTCCTGCTTGTTCTCTGTACTCCTGGAAGTGGACAGGCACTTGAGTCCTCCTATTAAGGGCCTTGGCTTCCTGTCATGCTGAAGAGGAGTTATTCTCTCAGCTCCTGCAACAGTGGCTCTCCTAGTGTCCCTATAATAGAGCTTTGTTCCCCTCCTATGTCTTTAACACTTTTCCAATTATGTTGGCATTTGATACTCTATTATACAAGTTCTTATGATCTATAAATAAATATATGTAATGAAACAGCTCAACAAGCATAGTATATTGGGCTGGGATCATAACAGCAGAATAGGCATACTGTTTATTTATTTTTATGTTTTTGTTATGATGTCCCCCACTGGGCAGAAATGTGTTATATATTGGAGAGAATAGATCTTTTGTACATGTGGAAAATAAGTATTATAATATTGATAAGTAATTTTAAAGAGGCAAGGATAGAGGAAAGCTTGTTTTAAAACCAATCTTTTCAATTGACTGACATCCACATTCCTTTTAATCCAAATGGAGTGTGGACAGGAATATTAATCACTGGGAAATAGGAAAATAGCAGAAGCACAAAAATGCACCCAACTTCTGATTCTTTCCAAAGCCTAAGCTGAATTGCAATTTGTCATGTGCTCATCTGAATACAATGGGGAGGAAACAAACTCCTCAATGCAAATTTAGAGGTGGCTGATACCTAGCCAGAGCTCAAAAAATTGGAACTTGGACTAATTTGTAATAAAATGGTAGGCAGAGGAAAATTACTATAGGTAAATGTGTCTCATTTTCAAGCTTAGTTAGCTGCTGTTTTATATTTCCCCAAGATTTGATATAACTCTTCTGAATCACACTAACAATCTATGTACTTTCAGCCCAAGAGAAATTAAAATACATAAATTATTAATCCAAGAATGGAAGGGAACTAACAATGGGAATCTTATCTCTCAAATAACAACATGGTATTTTTGTTCTGATCATAATTGTTATACTAAGTTTTGGAACATACTATATGTCTTTTTTTATGTGTGCATTTAATTCAGAATTGTAAAGTAAACAACATTTCTGGGAGGAAATGCTTCTCAATTTGCTAGTTATGAATAGGGGGAAATTGGTTGAGAATCTGAAGGTGGAAGGCAATTTGGATGGCAGTTATGAAATGATAGAGTTCAAAATCCTAAGGAAAGAAAACAACAGGCTTCAGAAAAGCAGACTAACAAACATAGGTAACTAGTGGGATCGATCTTACAGGAAGCAAGACAAAAGGAAATAAGAATACAGGGGAACCGGTTGCATGTAATGGAGACTATACTAAGGGCACAAGAGTAGGCTATCCTGATGCAAAAGGAGGGTAGGAAGAGCAGCAAGAGAGCAGTCTACAGGGCCTTGAAACTGTAAAAGAAATACTGCAGGAAATGCAAACCTGGCCAGAACCAAGAACAGGGGTCTCAAACCGCAGCAGGGGAAATTTAGGTTGGATAGTAGGAAGAACTTTCTCATTGTAACAATAGCTAAGCATTGGAGCAGGCAACCCAGAAAAGTTGTGGAATTTCCGTCCTGGGACATTTTAAAGAGAAAATTATACAATTATTTTATTGTGATAGTTCCAACAGGGATAGCCCTGCCTTGAGCACAGGGAGCTGGATTAAATGACTTTCTGGGGTCTCTTCCTTCCCTACAGTTCTGTAAGTCTATATTACAAATGATGAATATGTGATTTAGGGTTGGCCATCATAGAGGACAGTCTGGTTGTCCTCTGTCCTCTACTGATACAAAACCAGATGCCTTTATGCCCTCTATTTTTCACTTGAAGAGAAAAATAGATGACATAAAGGTGTTGGGTTTCATATCGACAGAGGACAGAGGACAGAGTAGTGGAAAACCAGAATGTCCTCTAGGGTGGCCGCCCTAATGTGAATACAATGCACAGGCATTGCAGAGACAATAGCGAGAAGGCCAAGGCAAGAACTGAGTTGCATATACCAAGGGATCTAATAGGGATCAATAAAACATTCTCTATGTATGTTAGAAGAGGAAGACCAAGGAAAGTGTAGGTCCCTACTGAGTGGGGAGGAGGATCTTATAATGCATGATGTGGAGAAGACTGAAGTGTCTAATGCCATTTTTACCTCGATCTTCACAAAAAGAGACAGTTATCAGCTGACAAGTACAGTTAGCAGCAAGTCTAGAGAGAAGATAATCAGGCTAGAGTAATGGAAGGACAGGCTAAAGATTAGCCAGATAAACTGGATGTTTTTAAATCATCAGAGCCAAATGCGGTTCATCCTAGAGAACTCATGGAGGTCTGGTGACAACCCAGGTAATCAGGAAACAACAAATACAGTGCTCATTATATATATATATATATGTATATATATATAAAATACTTTGACCAACATGGAGTTTATTTCTAGGCATCTGCAGGGATAAAAAGGTGATTAGGCACAGCCAATATGGATGTGTCAAAAGTAAGTCATCCTTGACCAATTTGATTTCCTTTTATGACAGGAGGAGAGTAGTGGATGCAATATGCTTTGATTTTAGCAAGGCTTTTGACATTTGTCTCCCTTGACATTCCCATAAATAAGCTAAGGAAATACTGTCTAGATGAAACTACCTGTATAGTGAGTGCACAGCTTGCCTGATCATTTCACTCAAAGAGTAGTCTTCAATGGCTCAGTGTCTAACTGCAATGAGGTAGAAAATGGGATCCCCCAGGAGTTTATCCTGGATTTGCTATTATTTAAAGTCTTCATTAATGGCATGGAGCATAGAAGTGAGTGTACACTTAACAAATCTGCATATCACACCAAGCTGGGTCTGGTAGCAGATATTTTGATGGAAACATTTAGAATTGAAAATGGTCTTGATACTTTGGAAAAACAGTCCAAAATGAATTGGATAAAAGGCAATAAGTAAAAATGTGAACTCCTACACTCAGGACAGCACAATCATCAGCACAAATATATACTGGATAATGACTAGGTAAGGTGCAGTACTGCAGAAAAAGACCTTGCAGTGGACTACAAGATGACTGTGAATCAACACCTTCCATTGTTGCAGGAAAAACCAATAGCATACTGGGATATATTAACAGGAATGTTATATGCAAGTCAAAGTGGGTGCATCCATACGTACTATTAATGTGCTGTAAGCTTACTGCTCAGTAAAATAGTGCACAGTGAGCTTTCCCTAGGAGTGTGTCTACATGTACATCCATCAGGAGCAAATTTGTTCAGTTCAATACAGGGCTACTCCTGCTCTAGTCTTCCCCTCTATAGCAGCCAGGGAGCGCTCCAGGCACCCCCGGGGACACCAGAGTCAGGCTGGACTCTGGGAGGCATGGGGAACTGTCCCACCTTCAGGGAAGCTGCCTTCTAGCCCTGTGTCCCAATCAACAGATTGAGGCACAGGGCTGGGAAACTGCTACTTGGAGGAGGGGACAATTCCCACACCCTGTGCTGCTTGGGCTGCCTGGAAGCAATTTGCTCCTATTAAGCTGTCTACACGTGCACTACTGTGCAGCAGCTATTGCGCAGTTAATCTACGACCTGTATGTACAGGTAGACTAATCTGCACAGCACAGGTAGATGGTGACATGTGCACAGGAAGTGATTCTTTCATTCGATTCAGCATTAATGAGGACTCACCTGAATTACAGTGTCTTGTTCTGGCAACTGCACTCCAAGAAAGATGTAGAAATATTGAAAAGAGTGTAGCCAACATCAACAGAAATTATTAGAAATATAGAAAGCATGACCTACAAGGAAAGGTTGGAAGAGCTGGGAGTATTTATCCTGGAGAAAAGAAGACTCAGGGGCAGGATTTGAAAACAGTCTTCAAATATATAAAAGGTTGTTATAAAGAGGATGGTGATAGGCTGTACTCCGTGTCCCCAGGGAACAAAACAAGAAGTAACATTTTAAGTTGAAACGAGAGAAATGTAGGTTGGGTGTTAGGAAGAAGGTTTTTGCTGTGCGAGTGGTCAAGCACTGGAATGGGTTTCCTAGAGCAGTTGAGGAATCTCAATCCTTAGAAGTTTTCAGGAGGAGATTAGACAAACATTCAGATGAGGTGGTTTTGACAGGGATAATTCTCGCTTGATTTCCTGGGGTCCTTTCCAGACTTACTTCTCTAGAATTTTGTTAATTTAACTGTTGCACATAAATACCCAACAGACACATCAAGCATCTCTGTGTGTGTACACAACTATTTAGGCACCAAATTAGCTACGTGCATTTGCAAACACTTATTATGCTTGTACAAATACCTGATTTGCATGCCTGCCTTAGGGATTTGCATACATAAATGGGGACATGTACAAATGTACACAAACAATTGTGCATGCCTAGCTTTGCAAAGCTGGGCCTTCAAATCTGAAAATATTTTCTAGACTTCTATGAATTTAGCTTTTGCCCTGAAATCTCTCCATTCACACCTTTCTATTTTCTTAGAAGCCCATTGATTCTTAGAGGCAAAATAGCTTCACAGTTAAACCAAGACGCCTAGTCTCAAAATAGGTATGTCCTGGCTCTGACATTGACCCAGATTATGTGACCATCTCCAATAACATAATGGGGGCAAATACATTCTCAGTGGACCATCCTTTAGTTAGTGGCTTTGCCTAAGGGATTGGTTAGTTTTAAGAATATTCCATATTTAGAATGAGTTTTTAGATCCTCAGGTCAGAAGCAATAGAAGAGCTAATTATTTTTATACTGACATCACTTTATAAATGAGATAGTCAAACAACCAAATGTGGGACCCTTTTATATTTTCCCATATGGTTAGCTCCATTGGGATTACAGCTGTTTAAAAATATACATGAAAGATGTAGATATTTGGCAAAAGCCTTAGATATTCTTCTTTTTTTAATACAGAGAGGACCAGTGTTAGCTGTAAGAAACTCTTTGCAGATATTTGCACCTCCCTAACTTATGCACATAAATACTCAACAGACACATCAAGTATCTGTGTGTGCGTAGACAACTATTTAGGCACCAAATTAGCTATGTGCATTTGCAAACAGTTAATATGCTTGCACAAATACCTGATTTGCATGCCTGCTTTGGGGATTTGTGCACATAAAGGGGGACATATGCAAATGTACACAAACAATTGTGCATGCCTAGCTTTGCAAAGCTGGGCATTAGGATCCATACACTTAGGTTTCTCCATCCTTGTATGTTTGTTATTATAATGACCAAGCTGGTTTAAACCCACAAGGAGAACATGTGAATTTTTGGTAGGGGGTGGAAGTCGTCCCATGTATTCATTAATTGAGCAAATGGGGTAGTTTGAGAGAATTATCTGCAGACAGCTGAGTTTTCTGAAATGTTTTGTTATGAAGTAATTGCATTATGAAAATAATCAGCTGTTCTGCATTCTGATCATTAGGAGTTGATGATATAATTGTGTTATAATGAAATGCATTCTGGTGATTATTCCAGAAAGAACTTCACTGCAGAGAGTATTCAAATGTCCTTTAGTTTGGGAAGTTTAAAATACAATGTAAACAGCTGGACTGTGATGTAATGCAATTAAAAAGTTCTGAATTATGTAGCTTAGTTTAACCATTATCTTTAAAAAGTTCCTTGGGTTTATCGATACCATGTCACAACACCAATTAATTTATGTTTTCTGTTGACATATTAAACAAGTATTTTTGTAGTTGAAATGGAAACCAGTGGTTTCATTACCCTCCTCTGAATAGCCCCTGTTAAACTACCCATAACTCATATCAACACTATCGTTCCAGTCTTCCTGGGGAAATGCTTTATCACACATTCTCTTTTATGAATACGCGAGGCCCGATTATGCTTTCAAGTTAAACCAGTGTATGACTTCAGTGACATCATGCAAGATTTAATGCAAGTCAGAATTTAATGCTAGATGTTTTCACCCTTGAAATATAGCATGCATGCTGTGAGTCACTAAGGTACATGTCATATTTCCTCACATGAAAATCTTTCCCCCAAAATCAGGCTCCAAAAATCAGGGGGGGCATGTTTGAGGCTGGAAAGCTTTTTCTGCTTGTGTTTGAATTATTTGCAGTCTAACTACCACCTTCTATAATTATATCATTATAGCAGTGAACTACTAACAGTCTAACACCATCTTGCAAGGGTCTGAGGTCTAAGCTTATATGACCTAGAGTAAGTCTTCCTGGAAATATTGAGTGCTCAGGAAGTGTGGCATCCCAGGAGAGAGTCTGAAAGAAGCAGCAGGCACCAGGAACTTGGTACCACACTTTCTATGTTCCCAGGAGGAGTTATCCATGCCTTTGAAAACATTTTTTTTTTACGTTCTGCCTTCCCAAAACAAGGTGTGTGTTTTATTTGGGGGTATATGGTATATGAGAAAAAATGGTACGTATGTCCAATACTTACATTGTTCCCATACATCAGTCCTTCTACCCTTAGCCATTTCCACTGCTCTCTGATTTCTGTCACATTCAAGTTAGTAGTGAGGTCTTAGCACAGCACAGTATTGTGTGTCTGGCTGTAGCGTTACTCTATCATAGGAGGTTCTTGTACTTCGTGTGGTTTAGGTATGCAAGTGGCCACTTTAAACCAAAAGAATAACAACCTGAGTCATAACAGGGCTGAAAAGAAAAAGATTCAAGGTGAAATTTCAAGACATACATATTCATTGTCACTTCTGAAGCAATCTTGCTTTTGTTCAAGTTGTTTCTATTCTAAAAACTGTCTACCCAGACTTATCTTCTTGGTTAAGCCTTTGAATAGTTCTGGTAATTTTGGTCTCCTGGCTTCTCTTTTAGGAACATACCGGCCCTTGCAAGGTTTGTATCCATGTCCTCATACTTACTCGTCCAAGTGATACTTGATAGGTACTGTAGAAATTATAGCATTCAGGTGCCTTTCCATTACTCCTGTTCCTGTCCTCTCTGGGTAACCTTAAGGAGGCTTTCTTTATCCAAAAATAAGTAACTGATCTTCTTGGTGATCAGTAGCCAACTACTAACTCTGTTTTCACAAGACCATACCACTGAACTACTTTTAACTGTAATGTTGTTGGAGCCCTCATCTCTTCTGGTGCCATTATACATTACCATCAGTTGAAAGATATACTGTACCTGGTACATATTTAAAGGATCAACTACCCTCAAAATAGTCTACAGTCATCACAAAATTATTCAATTGTCTTATTTAAAAGCTGTCTGCTCTTGCCTCTATTTAGCAATTGAATGCCCTCTGAATACATGGAACAGTTTTATGCTCTGTTGAATATTTTATTTGCAGGGAGACATCTTGGCCACAACGGGAGCTAATCTTTGAATGTTACAAGCTCTCATTTCTCTTTGTTTTCTCCACACAGTTTCCTTCATTATCTCTCACTAGATAAGTGTGTAGCTGCAGCTTGATTCGATGGCTAGTAGTGGTGAGAAGGCAGAAGTGAATGTTATTCTCCTTGATAAGACACATTAGTTTCCCCTTGCTAGAAACAGCCATCTCCAATCTTTGAATATCCCTGCTGATTTAAAGCCCCTCCCTGCCTTTCTATCAGCGCTGCCCCAGGCTGTTTTGTGAGTTTACTGTTCGGTGCATAAAGGGGAAAAAAAGTCTCCAATGTGGCACAGAGCCAGCAAAGTTAAGCAGTGATGATTAGCAGTGAACAAACACTTAGTGAAAATGTTTAAGTAAGAACGCCAAGGTCTTGGCCTCCTTGAGTGTCGCTTAGGCAAGGCTTTGGGTACTTAGGTTGCAAGTGGAAGCAGAGGCTATCTCTTGGTTTCTCAGGGCGAGTTCTACTTGTAGCTGATGTTGAACAACCCAAGATAGTGAAACAGTTAGCAGAAATGAAGCCCTTTTTATAATCAGTCCCATACTCTCTAGGACTAGGGGGCAAAAGTTATACGTAAACCAGTTTAAATGATTAGAAACCAGTTTAAATCTGAAACAGAAGTGAAATTTAGTGCTAAACTGCTTTCCAAATGACTGAAACTGGTTTAAGATGAATGTGGTTCAATGTAGTTATAAAGGGCTCACTCCACAGGGCTGTGGCTGCACCTTCTCAGGATGTTGTGAGTCTGTGCCACGAGGGATAGCTTCAGGAACACAGTGGTTTTCTACCTCAGATGTTTGCTCTCTCCTGCCATGTCTTCATGGAGCACAATGTTCAATGGGAGCTGGAGTTAGTGGACCAATGACAATCCCAAAATCTTTCAGTTGGTTTTCTTGTGGGGCTCCACCACCCCATAACACCCCACCCTTACCACATCAGACAAGCAGGTATACATTTCCAGCTTTTAGGCCTGCCTTACCATCTTCTTCCCAGTCGGGTATTTTATGATGTCACAGGAATGACTGCACCGAAGACAGTTGCTATGTTAACAAAGTCCCTTGTACCAATATCTGGCATTAGTTTTCCACACCGAGTTCAGTCACTGATGGAAGTGACAATGATTTCAGGTCACCGTCTATAAATAACTCACTTCTGTGTTAGAGGATCCCATTTGGACTCTCCTTTAGAATCCAACAACAGTCTTCCCCAGCTCTCTGTAGTTTTGAAACAGAGAGCTTAAACCCAGGCTTCTCAGCTTTCTCAGTGCTGCTGGTCCCTTTAAAGCTATTCAAGCCTGCTCCAGGCCAGAACAAAATCTCAGGGCAATTCACAACTCAAAACAGAAAGCCATATGTCCCAGCCACCTGCGGAGGGTTCGGGATTGACAGTATGGCTGGGGGTAGAAAGGTAAGAAAGGTTTATTGACTTAACAGAAACATGACTTTGTGTAATATACTAAGACAGATAATGACAGACAATAATAATTTGCATCGGCAACTTATTGGCAGTCCCCTCTGATGCCTGATGTATGACAAGTTTCTCTTTCCACAAAGCTCAGCCAAGTCAGGTGTCCCCAGGCAGCGCTGTCCGAGAGGTACTGGGAAGCACCCAGGTATTCAGTTGTTGGGCTCCTCAAGTTCCACGGGCCCACTGATCCAGGTCAACAGATAATTAGTCCCTTTCACAGAGCTGTATCTTCCTTCTGAATGATTTCCAGATGTGCCAGTCAATTTATAACTTCTAAGCTGTGCTGATAACTTACAGCCATTCAGATTCTTTTTACTTCAACTGTAGTTAGACTGACCAATAGCAGTACAAGCCTTGCATTCTTTTGATAAGGTTAATTTGAACTATGCCACAGGGCCTTACTACTTCAAGCCTTTGTTAAATTTACTAGGCCTTACTTAATACAAGGCTTTTCTACATCTTTGACTTTAATTATGCTCTTAGCAACAACATATACCTTAATATCTGAACAAATGACAGAAAACCATTTGGTCTAATCTTCGTAGAGCCTTCAGCAAGCACCTTTATCACACAGACATAATTTTCAGCTGTCACAGTCAAAGAAAACTGCTGCCCTTCTCACTGTCTCTGAACTCACCCATCCCTGCACCAGGCTGCTCACCAGTCTGGACAGGTCAGTTCAGGTCCTGAGTGGTCAGGTCCAACTTTTTCCTGGCTGCCTGAAGAACCTTCAGGTTCAAAGCTGGATGGCTCTCTGGCCACATTCACTCTGGGTGCTCTTCCCCTCCTGCCTGCTGGAGGATACATACTTCCAGCTTCCACAAAATCCAGAAGTGGTTTCTGCATCCTCCTCATGCTGCTCCTGTCTGGGGCCAGAAGTAGCTGAGCTGGATGGAGAGCTGGCTTTGAAAATGCTGCCATGCTGTTGCATCATGGCTCACCATTCCTCAGACTGCCAAGGTAAGTCACTGCTCTTCTGCTGCTTCTGGATCATTGTCCCCTTGGCTCTTCAAAGTAGTAGATTAAATCATTCTTTAGATCTGGCCCCAGGTGCCCACAAATGAGTCCTCATGTTAAGGAAAACCAGCATGGCCCTTTTTCTGGTCTTGCTCATCACTTATAATGTCACATTTATGTTTACACCACCATGCAACTGTAACAGGGAGGATGAAGCCCTGAAAACTGACAAATCCCTTTTCAGAGGCATTGAACACCTAGAGCTTCCACTGATCTTAGGTGGTCAGTAGCTCTGAAAATATGAAATCATGGTTATTAGGTGCTTCCAGTATACTTATGTGACTACCTTATGGCATCAAGGTTTGCAGATGTTAGCCTAGATCCTCAGAACTATTTAGGCATCTAACTCCCACTGATTTTAGGAGGATTTGAAACCTAAAAACCTCAAAAATTCTCAGGTCACATGGAAAAGGGGCAGCCGAGGCAGGTATAGAACTTAAGAATCTTTAAGTTAACAACTCTTGCTTTAGACCTCTATATAACTGCCAGATGGAGCAAAACAAAATAAGAAGGCAAAGAAAGAATAAAGGCCCATTTTCCTTTAGTCTTCACAATACGGACAATAAACAGAAAGTTCCCACCTCCTCCAAATACATTAAAGTCTAAGTTAGCATTGACATACTTACAATAACAGAGAAACGCCAAGTATAGCCACATAACTTATTCTTTCTTGCCACATACCGCAGGGGTCTGGGAATGGCATTGTAATGACAGGGTGCTGTAATGACAGGGTGAGTTTACTATTGACTAAAGTGACAACTATGACTCTCTAGCTATTATGATCTTACAGCATGTTGGATTTTTTCAGGTTGCTGTAGTGCAAGTTTTTGAGCACATGCTTTTTAATGCCTTTTATTTTACTGTAGTAATCAAAAAAGAAAAGCAACTCTTCTGACATGCTGTGTGGTTCCAGCTGGGATACGCTAGAAGGAGGTCTTGGAGGCCCTTGTTAAATATTCGGCCAATAGCTGAAGAAAGGATTGGGATAATTCCTCCACCTCTGAAGGAGCTTACCTCAATTGTGCCTCTTGCCAAACCATTCATGCTAAGAATTATTTCTGCCTGGGGCTCATAAAAATGTTTGAAAGTCTTTATAGATAAAACCATGAGATCTCCCTGTGTGATCTCAAATTTCACAGTTGAACCCCATGCTGCATAGTCTTTCCAGAATGCCCCTATAATATTATTTTGTTTTCTAAATTGTGCACAGATGCCAGCACCAGGAGCCTAGATCCAGACCAAGTTCTCTAGATATTGTCATAATGCAAATTTTAATAATAATTGTTGTCTCCATCCTTGATGATCATAGGAAAGGACTTCATGAGGTCATCTAATCTAGCAGTCTAGCCCCCTGCTCAAGGCAAATCATCCTTGTCTCCACTTTCTCAGTCAAGTGTCTGTCTAAAGCTTCTCTTGAACACTTCCAAGGATGGAGATTTCACAGTTTCTCTGCAGAGCCTATTCCGGTGCTTGACCACCCTCATAATCAATATTCCTAGTCCCAACAGCGTGCCCTTGATGGGAAGAAGACTTATGGTATACTAGGCTGCATTAGTATGAGCATTGCCAGCAGACTGAGGGAAGTAAATATTCCCAGCTATTCTGCACTGGTGAGGCCATATCTGGAGAACTATGTCCAGTTTTGGACTCCCCACTATGAAGACTGTAGACAAATTGGAGAGAGTCCAGCAGAGAGCAACAAGAATAGTTAGAGGTCGGGGCATATTACTTATGGGGAGAGACTGAGGGAACTAGACTTATTGAATCTGAAGAAGAGAAGACTGAGGGGAGATTTAATAACAGCCTTCAACTACTGGAAGGGTCATTTCAAAAAGCACAGGTGACTGGTAGGGGGAGCACGGGGGGGGCACATGCTCCCCCCCCCAGATTGGTCTCCAACTCAACACTGCTCAGAAGGGGGTTGTTTTTTATGGCACAGAAGTATAGGAGTGAGCATTTGGCCTGCCCCACAAATTGTGCCACCCCCAGACTCAGGAGGCACCAGTCACCCCTGCCAAAAAAGGATGGCACTAGACTGTTCTCAGTGGTGGCAGATGACCAAAAAAAAGAGCAATGGAGTCAAATTACAGCAAGGGAAGTTTAGGTTAGATATTAGGAGAAACATTTTCACTAGTTGGGTTGTAAAACAGGCTACCCTGAAAAGTTGTGAAATCTCCATTCTTAGAGGATTTTAAGACCCAAATAGACAAAGCCTTGGCTGGGATATAGCTGGTGATGGTTCTACTTTGAGCAGGGGTTGACCTATATGACCTTGTGAGTTCCTTCCAACCCAAGTTTTCTATAATTCTACAATTCTTTAATCTCTAAACTTAATTCTACCCCCTTCTCTGTCCCTCTCTCCCCCTCTCCCTCCTCCCATTGAAGCTTGAGTCCACTGCTTCTTGTCGTGTAGCCTACAGTCATGGAGAAAAGTCCATCTCCATCCTCTCTGCAGTCACACTTCAGGTATTTGAAGACTACTATCAAATCACCTGTTAGTCTTCTCTTCTCCTTACTAAATAGTTAGAAGCAAAGCCTTTTCTTTTCAATTCTATAGATTTTTGGGGTATTTATCCCTCAGTAGAAAAGCACATACATACTTTGAGTTGATCACAGGCTATTCTTCCAAATGTGATAGTTCTCTGGAAAAAAATAGCAGAACATTGCTCTGTCCTACATACCTTCAGATACAATCCAGATACAATTTGGTGCATGTGCCTGATGTTTGATGCAGTGGGGTTTTGTGTGACCTCTGGAAGGGTCCTCAATCACTCCAGGGAAAACCCCAAAACTCACCTGCCATGACTTTGAATGGATCCTCAGTGTTGGGGTCTGCCGTTGGGGGCTCCTTGGGATCAGTCACACCACCTAATGGATATTTGCGGGGCTCCACCTCCCCAACACCCCTTCTATATGTCAGTCTCCACAACAAGCCACTTGATCTTGATGCATCTTGCCCTCCAGTCTTGTTGATCCCTGTTCTTCATGCACCCTTTGGTTACTGATCTTACTTTCATGTTGTTGGGCTCTGGGTCCACTGGGTGCCCAGGTCTCTTGGATGTCACTCCAGCTGTATGCCAGCTCTTGTTGAATCTGTGAGCAGCTCCAGTCCTTGGAGCACTACCTGCACCCCGTCAAAGTAGAGCTATGAGTAATGATAACAAAAAAAAGACAAAAAACAATAAAAAGGAACATGCACAAAAAATGGAAAAAGAAAGGGCACAGAAGAAAAGAGCTGAAAAGGGAGAGGAGGTCAGAATAGTTAGCCCTTCCACCTTTCCATCCCTAGAGCATGTGCCTTAATGCTTCCCTGGATGCTGCTCTGGTCTACACCTCCATCGAGGTCCTCCTCCACACTTTCCCAAACTGGATCCTCTCCTGCATGCCAGTGCTGCCTGCGACTGGCATGGAGAGCTTCTGCAGTGTCTGCTGCCTTTAATGCTCTCCCTTGTTCCCTGCTGGTGCTGGCTTTTATCCCAGCTGGGCAGCATTCATTAATGATGTCACCTGCCCATGCCAGCTCCAGCTGTAGATAAGCATGGCTGATGAACCGCACAAGCATTTCTTCCAAGCATGATTCATCCTGCATCCAGCATCCTGTAGTAGGTAAGTGACCCCTGATTTCAGGGGGTTTTCTCTGGGAACAAGTTACCCCCATCCTGGGCCCCCCTGCGGGGAGGGTTTCTTGCTCCCCGGTGATTGTCCCCCTGGGACAATTGCCATAGCACCTTTGTCTTTATTATCATTGTTGTTGTCTGCTCATTATTATATTTAAAGTTTACATAGTAGTAGCAATATTATAGCTCAATCAGACTGGGGCCCTATTGTGCTAGGTGCTAGGTGCTGTACATAGTAAATAACAGATTTTTTCCAAAGGGATTACAATCTAACAGTTATGAGTTGCAGGGTACTGGCAAAAGGGGGGCTATTACAATATTTGTCCTGAAAATGTCCTAGGAATGGATATATGATGTATCAATATTGTGGCTTGGGGATAAAAATCCTTATGTGCAAATATTACCGTGAATAAGCACTATTTATTGTGGTAGTTTTCACAAGGAAAAAGTACCCAAAGTAATCATTCAGTCATTCAGTATATTAGAATACCTGTTACACCTCCATTTAAACAAGCAGTCAGTTTTAATTTGTGAATCATGCACAACTAAATAAAAGAAATATTAATGGTTTGCTGACTAAAGCTGTGTATGACAAATTTTAGCCTACAGTTAACTTCTGAAGTTAATTTGAAAGCACTGGAAAACAGTTGCTTAAATTGGAAATGTTGAAAGACCTTTAATTATAACAGTATGAGGAAAGCCTTTGTAATTCACACTAATTCTAATCATAACGATACCATCCATGTCCTTGGCATTTGTCATAAATTTTCTGTTTCCTTTGGTAATTGTAAACCCAACTTCTATGTACTGTGTCTGTATATCTATAAAGCTTAATGTTTTACATCCTGTATTATATTCTCTCAGTAACAGCAGTTATCTATTACTGTTGGCTTTGTGTTACATAGCGCACAATTACATTGGATAAGACTGGTAATAGCCCATGTCCTTGTCTTTCTCATCTCCTATTTTAAAAGCAGCAATTCGTTAACACTTGTAATATGCATGTAATTTAGAATTGAAATAATTTTGTTTGTTTGCCGAGGGACAAAATCTCAGTTGAATTAAAACTCCCACTGACATCAACAGGACTAAAGACGACTACATTACTGTTTACACTGAATTTTAAATGGACATATGGGCTGAGACCTCACTTTCTGTTATAGATGCGTCTGTCCAAAAGACGTACACAGTACACGCTAAAGACAGCCCACATATGAACACCATGCCTCGCAATTTTTTAAAAAGCTAAACAAACAAAAAATAGCAGATTCTAATTCTGTGTTTTTAATTCTCAGGGATCCTACATTTCTTTTTCTGTTGTTCAACCCAAATGCCTATTGAATGTGTGAAAGTTGTGCAGTTAGGAAAATAAGGGCTTAAGCAAAGTAGGGAGTGTGTCTACAAACCATCTCCTTCCAGATTCATTCCCCTGAATAGCTGAATTTCCAGGTACTGTGAATAAGCCAAAAATAAACTCTCCCCTATGCTACCCACATGAGACCTGCTGAGTAAGCAAGCAGCCCAGCTTGTGTTGCAGGATGGCTATGTTCTCTGAGGGACCGTCAACATTTAATCCATGAATCAACAAGGTACTTCTGCAGGTGGTAAACTGGCCAAAATTCAATCTCAATTCATTCCTAATCCCTGCACTAGGGACCTGGGAAGCTTTATCCTCTCTGCTTGCCTCATTCAATGAATTCTCACTGATGAGGCTCATAATACGCATTCTGTATGGTCCAAAATATCCATTAAAATGACTGCTAGAACAGCATCACCAGTTCCAACGTAGAACGGAATAGCTGTTGCATCATCCTAAATTGTGCCAGAACCCAAAGTCCTAATCTTTAAACAAACTTATAGAGTAGGGACAGAAATGACACATAAACTGGCATACATGATTGGAAACTGGTTCAAATCTGTAACACAATAGAAATGCTGTGTATATAAACCGCTTTTAAAATGGCAGAAGCTGGTTTAGGGTAAACCTGGATGGATGTCATATCACACTGAATCGATTTAGGTTAAACTGGTTTAGTGAACTTCAGACCCAGATCCCCTCCAGATTCAAGTTAACTCACCATCCCCAGCATCTCAGGATGCTTTGCACCTCCCCAGCAACCCTCCCTCTCCCCCCACCCCGGGTGGGTGAGATAGCCTTGACTCAAGCTGTCTGCTCCAGCCCAATAGGGAGGCTTAGCTCTAGCGGCTCCCAGCCTCTGACCTGGGCCACTGCAGACATGTAGCTGCATTTTTAAAATTGAATGTGAGTGTCTGTTTACTTGCTTATCAGTTCAATCTATGCAGCTTGAACTTACCTGCGAAGATTGAATCAATTCAGTCTGGGCTTTTTGACTGTCTGTACTTAGACAGAGAACACAGATACTAGAAAGTACACACTTTGAAAACCTGTTTTCTATTCTTAAATACTGGGACATGTCATCAGTTAAACAATCCTATAACAGGAACAATACTGTATAATCTATCAGTTCCTTAATGTTGTGATCTATCAGTTCACAATATTGTACTGAAGGTTAAATAGTCACTAATTTTTTTCTTAGAACATATTTGTTTTAAGGGATCATCACTGAAATAAATGTGAAAGTACTACAGAACTGTTCAAGTTTAATAAAAATATTTAGTGCTCCATTATTGCCTTATCAACATACATTACAGTAGCTGTCTAATAATTGTAAATCAATAGAAACTTTGTACTAAATCGTTTTAAATCACAGAGCTATTAAGAAGTGAAATGTCAATCCACCCTTCAATTTCACTGTTTTAATATTCTTTCTGTACTGCTCACCTCTGAATTTATTTATGAAATCTTAATCAACTTGCTGGGAGTATCTCCCTTATACTATCTCACTCTGGGCACAATATTTCTCCTGGTGAACACAGTGGGACTTTTGCTACTGGTTTCTCTGCGAAGTAGGATCAAGCCCCTATTTTTGCTAAAGGCTGAACAAGAGATTGCAATTCTCTAGATCAGTGGTCTCCAACTCCTGGCCTTCTGGCTGTGTGTTGTTTGTGAACCTTTCTGATATGCTTGTGGCCACAGAAAATTGAAGTGTTAACACTGTGGTTAACAGGAAGACCAAAGTATCATATTGCTGTACTTGCTCAATATTGTTGCAATATTGGGTCTCAGAGGTTGGAGAGGACTGTTCTAAATCTTAGAATTTTAAATGTTGACTTCAGAGATCTTATTTACTTGCTGCTGGCTATTTTCTTCAATTGAAACTTCTTGGCCAGTGTAGCAGGACTGCATCCCAGGGGCAACCGTGACACCCCCTGGTGGTCTCATGACTCCTGCTCTGCTTTGGCTTTCTGAATGCCCTCCCTCTTGCACCCTCTTTCCTGCCACGCCTTGGTGCTGTTATTTTATTCTATGGGTAAATAGGGAGGCTGCCCAGGACCCCAGAACGAGCCCTTGCCTATTAGCCACTGGTGAGTTCTTTCCGACCCCCACCATTATTCTCTGTCCCATGGTCTGGTGCTAGATGGGCCCTCCTGGACCATCAGTGCCTGCCCTCCCCCCCCCACCGACATTAATCACCTTTAGGGCTAAT
>JAGPOW010001338.1:5502117-5521172 GCA_030014935.1 Caiman crocodilus
ACCTTTAGGGCTAATTTCATGGCCTCCAACTATATCTTGCGGGAGATATCAACTTATTATTCAGTCACTTTTCCTTGTTGGGGCCTCAGCTTTCTTGGCCTCCACCCCTCTGTTCTCATTGTCCCCTTTGCTTAGGCCCACTGCACTGGACCTTTGCTTTTTGGGTGCCAACCCTTTTTTTGTCCCTCTCAACTTTGGGATCCAGCTCTAATCTTACCCCTTTGGAGCTAAGGTTTTGCCCCTCCAAGGGCTCTGGTCTTGCCCTCCAAGGGCACTGAGCCCCTGGCCCTGTCTCCACCCTTCTCAGGTACTGTGCTCCCTGGCCCTGTCTCCAGCCTATTCTGGGCAAGGGCCCTTCTCACCAGGGTTCCATCTTGCTATGTGCTGTAGGCTTCCCTGGGCCAGGTTCTTGCCCTCTTGATCTATGCCCATAGCCAGCTTAGGCTTCAACAATTACTGGCTGCCACCTGTCAATGCCTGGAGCCTGACCCCTGGCTGGGCTCAAAACAGTCACATGCCCCTCAGACACCACTGAAACCTCCATACCACCCATAATAGTCCCAACTGAAACCACTGGCATGACCTATAGGAAAAATGCTCCCGGGCCATAATGGAATCTGTAAGCACTCCAGCTGTGTAACACATAGGAGCTCTTTACAAGCCTTCAGGTCCTAACTTGTAGTCCTCATGTTAGGCAGATCCCAGTTGCTCATTCAGCTTTAGTTCTCTCAGTGCAAAACTCCTTCCCTGGCAACCTGCAGGGCTAGACTGCTGCCCTGGCTTAGGCCCTGGGCTTATACGCCTCTTGAGCCCTGCCCCTTCTGGTCAGGTGTCTTGCTAACCCTGGCACAACTGCCTCTCTTTCATAATACATGGGCTGCTGATCTAGCTGCTGTAGCAGAGGCCCTGCTGGTCAAGAGATTCCACCTCAGGTTCTTTGAGCATCTGCATCTAGCCCTTGAGTTCTACCCTGAAACTATATCATATTTGCAATTCTTAGCAAAAAACCTTAATCCCATTTTCTTCTAAACCATGGAGTAAATCACACATCTTGGATCTGAGCAGGAGGGGAAACTAATAGAGTATGTTTGCACTATGTTCCTAACTTGATCCAACAGGGATGCTGCCAAATACATTTTGTCCACCTGCTCCCTTATGCATGCACTTGACCTGGAAATGAGCTGCTAAAGCTGTTCTAGGACTACCCACCATGGCTACTGGTGAGACCTCATCCCTAGTGTGATGATGCATTTCCAGGTTTGGAGCGTGCAGAGAGGAGTTTACTCATGGGAGAGCTTGGGAACTTCCCTACTTAGGAAATGGTATAGATGAACACTTCTCTTGCATGAAACATGATAATTCTTCAGTATTGAACAGAACAGAGATGTCAAACTCATCTTGCCCTGTGGACTGATTCCAGAGCACAAAGATGTGTCATCTGGCTTTTGGGGCTGCCCACAGAGACAGAAATTTGGTGGTGGCAGACTTAATTGCCACAGCTTGCAGAACTGCAACAGCTACTATTCTTTCGGACATAGATTTCCCACCCCACAGGCCAAATGACACAGCTTTGAGCTCCAGATCTAGCCCATGAAGTTCCCCATAGAGCCAGAAATTTCATGATGATGTGACTGGTAGTGTCATGACAGGTCATGAGTGGCCAGGCCTCAGGACACTCTGGAATTAATGATTAATTGCCATGGCTCTGGAAGCTTCAGCAGTTATTACTACCACTTCCTACAACCAGATTTCTGGCCTTATGGGGAGACCTGTAGGCCAGATGATACAGCTTTGTGGGATAGAGCTGGCCTCCGGCCCACATCTTTGACACCCCTAGCATAGCAATACTAGGCAAAGCTTTAGAAAAGTCACCATTCCCAGTTGAAGTGTACAATATAGCTTGCTGGATAGGTCCAATCTAAAAATCACTGAGTCAATGGAAAGACTCCTATTAAGTTCAGTGGATTTCAGATAAGGTCCAGCATAATTACTTCAATTGGAATTTGACCAATACACTATCCACAAAAAAAGGACCATGAGATGTTTAATGACTAGAAGTAGTGAGAATTGTAATCCAAAGAAAAGTACTAACAAAAATTGCTTCCAACCTCGTGCAGGGACATTGCTGATTAGCTGAAGTTAATAAAGTATTCTGAAGATTAAATGTACTTTAGATCATCAGGAGAGGAACTGACTGAACTAGCCATCATACTCTTATGACCAGGGATCTTGGCTTTCTCTGATTTAAAAAAATCCCCAATTTTTGGTTTAAAAAACCCAAAATCCTCATTTTTCAGTGATTAAAATGAAACAACTCTATATATACATCTCTGTATAAGTGGTGTTCCATTTTAATAATGGGAAAATGTGAATTTTGGGTTACATTTTTTAAACCCAAAATTGGGATTTTTTATCAGAGAAAACCAGGATCCCTTCTTACAACATGCACTTACATTTTCCGTGGTGGCCTTCTGTAAATCTTGATATATGGAATTAGTATATATTAAATATTTATGAAACTAAATCATTAAAATGATTGACACGCAGTTTTTTTCTTATAACTTTTCCTCCAGTTTGGTTTCTGTTGTTGACTAGCAAATGCCTGCCGGCCATTCCATACAGTATGCAGATAGTTAGAATCTGAAACAATACTTTGCTAGTATATACATCCAGTCTGATGCCTCTTAGCATGTACCATGTTGAGAGAGCTAGATATAGCTATAGATATACCATAAATTGATGTAATTGATTTTTTTCATATCTTACTTCAAAAATGTGATTAATGATTGGTAAATTCAGTTGAATTCTTGCCTAGTACCCTAAAATCCATAAACAAGGGAACCCCAGGAGACCTATCATTTCTAACCATGGAATCCTCATGGGAGAAATATCAGGTTTCATCAAATCCATCCTAAAACCGCACATCACACAAAGATCGAGTTTTATCTGAGACACAACAGACTTTCTGAGAAAACTCAAAAACATAGACTATTTTCCCAGCAATACGCTCCTAGCTACCAGGGATGTCACTAGCTTATATGCCGACCTCCCACATCAGAATGGCATCCAGACCTGCATCCAGACTTGCCTCACATATCTGCAAGAGTGATATAACAACTCAGAGTACAGAGCTCAGGATATCAGGATATCATATCTTATCCTCCCACACAATAACTTCAGTTTCAACAACGAACACTTCCTCCAGACCAACAGCACAGCTATGCATAGCCAAATGGCCTCACAATATGCCAAACTTTTTATGGCCAACCTGGAAAAGGAATTATTTGAGAACTGCACCATCTAACCCATGCTACACCTGAGATACATACACCTGTGACATCTTCACCATTTGGACCGAAACCGTGAAGTCTCTGATTGATTTCCACCAAAAATTAAATAATTGTCACCCCTCCATCAGACTATCTCTTGAATACGCTAACACCAGCATTTCCTTTTTTGGACACCATGACCAATATACAAAACGGTAAGATACAAACCACCATATAGAAGAAGCCCATGAGCCAACATACATATCTACACAGAACCAGCAATCACCCTAAACACACCAAGAAAGCTGTAATATACAGCCAAGCTCTCTGATTCCACTGAATTTGCACTGAGGAGAATACCCATGATCATCACCCCACAGATCTCAAAATGGCCTTCCCCTGACAAGGACACGCCTTGAGAGAGAGATTGTACTTTGAAAGAGCCACCCAGATACCACACAAAGATTTTCTGCAGTACAAAAAGAAAATTCCCACAAATCACACACCATTAGTTATGATATACCATCCTTCCCTAGAACCTACACCGAAACTCTTCAAACAAGAGCAACCTAGAAGACCTACTTCTTAAAGACATCTTTCCAGAACCTCCCATCCTAACCTTTAAACAAGCAGTGAACCTCGCTAACCTCATCACCAGAAGCAAACTCATTATGACCCAAACCACACCAAATGGATCCAAGCCATGCTAGGACAAGAAATGCAAAACCTGCCAACACGTCTCCACCAGTTCCACAATAGCTACATCCCACAACAGAGCCATCAGCATTCCTGGATTTTATACCTGCACCCCCAGAAATGTAATCTATCTCATCCAGTGCACCAAATGCCCTGATGGAAAGCATGTAGGAGAAACCAAACACCATCTGCGTACCAGAATGAACACACACTGAAAATCCATCAAAGACCAAAATATCCAATTACCTGTGGGTCCATATTTCTCAGAAGGCAATCATTCCCTCTAAGGATCTCCCTCCCTCTCGGACCTCTCAGCTCTACTCCTCAAAGGGAATTTACAAAACCCTTTTGTAGACAAGCCTACAAACTTCACTTCATAAATCTACTGGATACAAAAAATCATGGACTCAGTATAGACATTGGATTTATGACATGTTACAACGTGTCAAACATTTGATTCACCAGATACCTACCTGAACTTATCATTTACATTTCCTCCCCCTTTACTCCCCTCCCCTCCTTCTCTACCCTTTGTTTTCCTAATTTCCAGCTATTTACTTTTTCACAGACTGCCCCTCTTCTCCCATGGAGGACGCGTACTACAGCAGAGTCTCCCTTGCTTACCTTTAGCATTCCTTCACCCATTCCCCCCCCTCATTTCTCACCTTCCCTCTCTACCCATTGTTTTCCTAATTTCCACCTATTTGCATTCTCACTGACCTCCTGTTACTTTTAGCTTCTTTCATTCCTTGGAGATCTCAGAACAACAGCAGCATCTCCCTATGCCTGAAGAAGGGTGCTTGTGCCTGAAAGCTTGCATAGAACTTTTTCCCAACTACTCAGCTGGTCTAAAAAAAGATATCACATCTACCCTAAGAGCCTTGCCTCCCTAGTACTCAGTAAAGCTGTGACCTGACAATCAGTAAAACACTGATTAAAAATATTCTCAAAATTGGGTTTGTGTCTATTCAAAAATAGGTAGTCTTAGGTACTGATTGTTAGCAAATCAAGGAACTCACCATTCTAGATCAAGTCAGTGCACACAGGGATTATTAAATTATGAAAATCAACTGCTGAAGAGTTTTAAAATTACATGCTTTTTACTGCAAATTTCCAAGCTTATTAAGTAAGCCAGAAAAAAATATATATATTTGCCTGTTGCAGATCAGGCAGACTCTTGTATACACATGGATTCTATGTGACACAAGCTACTTGTTTGTAGAGAATTAACCAATACTAACTTTCATCCCCATCACTAGGTGACATAAAATATGTAGCCTGGAGTGTGATATGAAATTAAGGACAAAAGGAAACCATATACTTATCTCTTTTTCTCCAAAAGGGCAAAGCTATTTTGTCCAAAGTACATCAGTATTTGCCTAATATCATAGATGTATAGATTATAAAGGAAGAAAGGATCATAATTATCACCCAGTCTGATCCCATGAGTAAGGCAAACTACATATACAGTTTCAGAACATGGTTTCTTTGTCAGGGTTATAATTAATGGTTGAGTTAAAGTGTATCTCTTAGAAAGATATCCAATCATGATTTAAAGACTTCAAGTGATGAAAATGTGATGATATCCTTTGGTAATTTGTTCTGCTAGTTACAACAGAACAATCACTGGTACAAATATGATTGCTACCTTTTCTTGGACAAACTAAATAGATTTGCATGACCAGCTTAAAAAACCTGCCAAGATTTTACCTCTAAATTGCTTAGATTGAGAACAATGCAAAATAGTTACAATTTGATGATTTGTTACGAGCTATACAAAATGAGTTGGACGCTGTCAGTCCAGTTCCTAGTAGACAAATGTCTGCACCTAAACATCACCAGAAACACTGGCACTAACTTGCACTCTTGTTAGTCAAGGAATTTAGGCTACATATTCATTTATACAGTAGTCAGGTTCTTGCGGCAACTTGGTGGCTACCTTCAAAATACTCTGCAAATCAATTCTTTTATCTTTCTTCCTATTTGCATGTGTTTCAAAAGACTTACAGAAGGTAATAACAGCTACACTAAGGAAATCTTTATTTTTGTTGTATGACTTATTCACATAGTAGCTACACAACTGTTTCTAGTGGGAGATCCAATGCCTGTTAGTCCTATGTAGCCAAGATATGAGAAGGGAAGAGTATAAGAATATTGCTTGGGCATACAGAGATGAAATCAAGAAGGCCAAAGCACAACTGGAATTGCAGCTAGCAAGGGATGTGAAAGGTAACAAGAAGGGTTTCTATAAGTATGTTAGCAATAAGAGGAAGGTCAAGGAAAATATGGGTCTTTTATTGAATTGTGGAGGCAACCTAGTGACAGAGGATGCAGAAAAGGCTGAAGTGCTCAATGCCTATTTTGCCTTGATCTTCACAGGCAAGGTTAGCTTCCAGACTACAGAACCAGGCAGCACAGTTTGGGAAGAAGGTGAGCAGCCCTCAGTGGTAAAAGAACAGGTTAGAGACTATTTAGAAAAGCTGGATATGTACAAGTCCATGAGGCCAGATGCAATGCATCTGAGAGTGCAGAGGTAGTTGGTTGATGTGATTGCAGAGCCTCTGGCCAATAGCGTTGAAAATTCATGATTGGAGGAGGTCTGGGACAATTGGAAAAAGTAAATATAGTATCCATCTTTAAGACAGGGAAGAAGGAGGATCAAGGGAACTACAGAACGGTCAGGTTCAGCTCAGTCCCCAGAAAAATCATGGAACTGGTCCAAAAAGGAATCCATTTCTCAACTTGGAGGAGAAGAAGGTGAAAAGGAACAGTCCACATGGATTCACCAAGGACAAGTCATGCCTTACTAACCTGATTGCCCTCTGTGATGAGACGGCTAGCTCTGTGAATGTGGAGAAAGCAGTTGACATGATATACATTTTGATATGGTCTCCCACAGCGTTCTTTCAAACAAGTTAAAGAGGTATGGGTTAGATAAATGGACCATAAGGTGGATAGAAAGCTAGCTGGGTCATCGGGCTCAAGCAATAATGATCAATAGCTCAATGTTTAATTGGCAGCCAGTATCAAGTGCAGTGCCCCAGGGATTGGTCTTGAAACCAGTTTTGTTCAATATCTCCATTAACAATCTGGAAGATGGGATGGCGTGCACCCTCAGCAGGTTTTTCAGACGACACCAAGTTGGGGGAAGTAATAGACATACTGGAGGATAGGGCTAGGATTCAGAATGCCCTAGACAAAGTGGAGGTTTCAGTCAAGAAGGAATTGCATCGGGTTCAACAACAACAAGTGCAAACTCCCGCACTTTGGATGCCATGCACTGGTAGAGGCTAAGCAGCGGGTCTGAAGAAAAAGATACAGGGGTTACAATGGACAAGAAGCTGGATATTGAGGGTGGGGCTTACTTGATTTGGAATCGCATTTGGCTCAAATCACTGTCCTCGATTTGATTCAGCCAAATCCGAATCTGAAGATTCAATGCTGATTCAGAGAATCAGTGATTCGGACATAGACATAGCTTTAAATGTTTTTTCTACATACTATGAGGTACTAGGCATAGCTTGTGAATGCTGCAATGCTGGGTTGGATGGAGCATCCCACAGGAGTGTGAGACCCCTCGGTGTGCTTGGCAGCAAACCCAGAAGTGGACCAGAAACACTTTGAGTCCACTTATGGGTCCACCGGGGAGCACGTGGGGGGCCCCCCCACACCACTCTTGGCTCAGCGATTGGTCATGGGGGGACCCTGAGTGCCCCCCAGACCCAGGAGACACCAGTTGCCCACGCCCTGCCCCATGGACCCGGAAGTGGACTCAAAGTGCTTCTGGTCCACTTACAGGTCTGCTGCTGAGCATGCAGGGGAGCCCCCCATGCTTTTGTGGGAGACTACCTCCACCCCAGCATCACAGCATCCATGAGCCACCTGCTGCATTAAATCTGAGTCTATGTCTAAATCTCTGACTCTTTCTGAATCTCTCTGACTTGATTCGATTCAGAGGATTCCGATTTGATTCAGAGAGATTAAAGGGTCCTCTGATTTGATTCGGATTTGGAGATTCAGCCACTGAATCAGGCCAAATCTCTGCCAAATCAAATCAGGGACCAAAGCTTCACACAGCCCTACTGAATATGGGTCAATGGTATGCTCTTGTTGCCAAGAAGCCTAACAGCATATTGGGCTGCTTTAGTAGGAGAGTTGCCAGTAGATCAAGGGAAGTAATTATTCCCCTCATTTCTACAGTGGTGAGGCCACTTCTGCAATACTGTGTCTAGTTTTGCGCGCCCTCCCCCACTTGCACTACAGAAGGGATATGAACAAGTTGGAAAGAGTCCAGTAGAGGGCAACAAAACTGGTTTGGGGGCTGGAGCACAGGACTTAAGAAGACGGGCTGAGGGAACTGGACTTATTTAGTCTGCAAAAGAGAAGACCATGGGGAGATTTAACTACCTGAAGGGTGGTTCCAAAGAGGATGGAACTAGGCTGGTTTAAGTGGTGGCAGATGACAGAACAAGGAGCAAAGGTTTCAAGTTGCACCAAGGGATGTTTAGGTTGGATATTAGGAAAAGCTTTCTCACTAGGAGGATGGTAAAGTACTAGAACAGGTGACCTACAGAGGTGGTAGAATCTCCATTCTTGGAGGCTTTTAAGGACTGGATCAACAAAGCCCTGGCTGGGATAATGTAGTTGGGGCTGGTCCTGCTTTGAGCAAGGGGTTTTATAGTTTCAGAAGGAACCTGAGGTAGGGTCGGAAGGGACCTGAGGAGATCATCTAGTCCGACCCCCTGACATGGCAGGAAAGAGTACTGGTGTCAAACGACCCCTGCCAAATGTTCGTCCAGCCTTTTTTTAAAGACACCCAGGTTGGAGCCAGCACCACTTCTTCTGAAAGTTGGTTCCAGGTCCTAGCCACCCTGACAGCGAAATAGCGCCTCCTAATGTCTAGCCTGAAACTACCCTCCTCTCCTCTAGCTTGTGTCCATTGTTTCTTGTAACTCCCAGGAGTGCTCGGGGCAAGAGAGACTCTCCCAATGCCTGCTAGTCCCCCTTTACTAGTTTGTACACTGCCACTAGATCCCCTCTCAGCCTTCTCTTTTGGAGCCTGAACAGGTTCAAGTACCTCAGCCTCTCCTTGTAGGGCCTGCCCTGCTGTCCCTGATCATGCGGGTGGCCCTCCTTTGGACACTCTCGATGCTGTCCACATCCCTCCTGAAGTGCGGTGCCCAGAACTGGATGCAGTACTCCAACTGTGGCCTAACCAGTGTCGCATAGAGGGGGAGGATCACCTCTTTAGACCTGCTTGAGATGCATCTGTGGATGCAGGACAAGGTACAGATGGCCTTCCTGACCACATTCCCACACTGTTGGCCCATGTTCATTGTGGCATCAATGATGACTCCAAGATGCTTTTCTGTCTCGACACTGGAGAGAAGGGAGTTCCCCAGCTTGTACTCATGCTGCTGGTTCTTCCTCCCCAGGTGCATTACCCTGCACTTGTCACTGTTGAACCCCATCCTGCTCTCTTCAGCCCACCCCTGTAACCTGTCTAGATCTGCTTGCAGCCTGTTCCTTCCTACTAGCATATCCACTTCACCCCACACCTTAGTGTCATCTGAGAACTTGAACAGGGTGCTTTCTACCTCCTTGCCCAAGTCACTGATGAAGATGTTGAATAGTGCGAGCCCAAGGACCGAGACCTGGGGAACCCCACTGCCCGCATCCTTCCAGGTCGAATAAGACTCATCCACCACCACCCTCTGGGTGCGGCCCTCCAGCCAGTTAGTGACCCATCTGTCTATGTAGGCATCAACACCACAGTCCCCTAGTTTCTTACTGACAATGGGGTGAGAGATTGTGTCAAAGGCCTTCCTGAAGTCCAGAAAGACTATATCTACTGCAGCACCTGCATCCAAGGACTTGGTGACCTGGTCGTAAAGGCCACCAGGTTGGTTTGACAAGACCTGCCCCTAATGAACCCATGCTGGTTGCCCCTGAGCATCACCTCCCCTGCTGGCCTTTCCTGGATATGTGCCAGGATAATTCTTTCAAAAAGCTTCCACAGGACTGACATAAGACTCACGGGCCTATAGTTTCCTGGGTCCTCCTTCCTCCCTTTTTTGAGTATGGGGACCACATTGGCCCTTTTCCAGTCCTCCAACACATTGCCCGAGGGCCATGAGTGCTCATAGAGCTGTGCCAGAGGTCCTTCTGAGGTCCCTTCCAACCCTAACTTTCTATGATTCTAAGTAGCCAAAATAATACTCTCAAGTGAAAATAGAGGAAGGAACCAGGAATACTTAGTGTTATGTTCATGTGTCTGTAATTAGGGACCTACCTAATTCACAGGGGCTGCTCCCCAGTTTTGTCATCCAAGCATGATGCCAGTCACCCTTTTCTGAAGGAGAATGGCAGCCCACCCCCAATGCCCCTGATTAGCTGAGAGGCTCCTGAAGTCCTTCCCCTCCCTGGAGATTAACAAATAGCTATCTGTCAATCTCTGGGGAAGGTTGGGACTTCCGTCAGCCCTTGGCCAATCAAAGGCATGGGGGGGCTGCCATGCTCTGCTATGAAAATCTGTCTCCCTTCCCCCCTTCTCTTCTCCCTGCTTCAGGATTCCAGGACTTCCCCATGTTTTCAGCTCCCTTTCTACCCTCCCCTGTCATTTGCTTGCCATTTTTTATTTTTTCTCAGTTCTCATGCTTTTTCACAGTCCCCATACTTTTTCTACCAAAATTGTGGTTCCCATGAATATTGTGAAATCACACATTTAGTAGGTCCCTATCTTCAATGCAGTTATTTTGATTTGAATCACTTCTTGAACATCATATTCTACCCAATGTTACTAACTGTTCAGTTCAATATTTTCTAGAGGCAGGTGCAAGAATGAAAATGCCATCATACAAGGCAGCATATAGGTCTTAGCATCCTTAATTTGACAGATGATATATCAGAGAGCTGCTTTGTAGTTTTAATGGGCTGTAATTCCTCTTCATGAAAATACCTAACTATAAATATCTATAGATACGTATCCACATACCCTAGGTTCACTTTTAGATATTCTTCTGAGAAATTGCACTTGTTTTTTCTTCTGCATCAATTTATTAAGTCTGGTGACAGTTTTCTTCATTCATATGAGCCAATCTGTGTGTCATGGGGGCTGTAATATTTTGATAGGCTTCCAAATATAAATACTGTTCAAGTATTTAAAAATGCAAGAATGTACTGTCTGTGGGAGTTAGAAAATCCAGAGGTGGTCAGAATTTTTTTTATTTACTATTCTTTCACAAAATGCCAATAAAAAAATATAAAAGCGATATTTTCTAGTAGTTACCAAGCCATGCACTCCAATATACATAATGCTATTCTTTACCTACAACATTCATTTCTAGGTTATTTAGATTTATGTTTGGGCCAACGAAATGGTGTTCTGTCTTGATAACCATGGTGTTCAGATTTTGGATGCTATTGTAATACAAGAACCATCCAGCTAAGATGATTGAAACTGAGTGCCTTATATAAAATCCAGGCCAACAGAAAGCCACTCTTATCCCAGCAACCCAAAGATAACAGGGAAAAACAAATGGAGGGCATGGGCTTGATTCAGTAACAAACTTTTTATTCTTTCACAAAGGAGCTTGCCAAAATTTAGGAAAATTAGATGCTGGCTGCCCTTGCACTGTCACATAAAATAGCAGCTTCTTGTACCTATCTTTAAAACTGTCATTATTTAATTCCTTCCTATTGATTTGATCTAGTAACCTTTTGTGATGTCAACTGCTGCCAGCATTCCCAATTTTTACTGCCCATCTGTCAACTTTGGTACTACCAGGACCTCCATACATCTATATCTAAATATTGCCACACTGCCCCTTTTCCTGCTCCTTCTGCATGTGAAGAATGCAATCATTACCTTATCTTCTTTCAAATCTCCCTATAAAGTTCATTTTTTTCACAATGTCTACACAATCTAGTGTCCTTGTTATATAATAATGATCACTTCTTTTCCCTTTCCCTGCTCTCCCGTTCTCATGGCCTCTGTCTCTATCAAGTTGTAGTAAAGAAGTTTAGTCAAATATTCAGAAATTCTGGGCATGTCTACCCATTCATTAATACACTTTAGGTAATGCGCATTAAATTTAATACTTCTGGGCACATTTACACATGTTCTGGGGGTGGGGAATAGTGCTTTAATTAGAATGGCTCTGAGAGCTGTTCTAATTAAAGCACCCTAGCATCTTGTGTATCAGTATCCCCATATTCAACATGGCAGTGGGGGCACTTGAACTAAAGCTCATTCAGCAAGCTTTAGTTCAGGTGCCCCCACCATCGTTTTGAAGCTCTCGTGCTGATACACAAGATCTGGGAGGCTGCTGGAGCACAGTACTTATCTCATTCCAGCAGACTCGATGAAATGAATCTGCTCCTATGTACTGTTTTTACAGCACATTAGAGCAGTCTCCATACTCACGTTCAGGCACCTGCCATTGTGAAGTACTAGAAAAATGCACGTTAATTTATTTTTATGCACATTAGCAAAAAAATGTGGTTTTATGTGATGCTTTAATGCACATATAACAGCGAGTAAGTAATGTACATTAAACCACATGGGTAGACATGCTCTCTTTCTCATAAGGAGGGTAGTACAGTTCTAGAACAGGTTAACCAGAGAGGTGGTGGAATCTCCATCCTTGGAGGTTTTTCAGACCTGACTAGACAAGTCTTTGGCTGGGATGATGTAGTTGGGGCTGGTCCTGCTTTGAGCAAGGGGTTGGACTAGATGTGACCTCCGCAGGTCCCTTCGAACCCTAACTTGCTATATGATTTTATGATTTTAGCTCCTGTTATCTCCAGTTAACAATAACTAAAATATTGGAGCTGTGTGAATAATCAATTGTTTTTGGCTGAACTGTAAAAATGCAGGGAAGTTAAGTTAAAGCAATGTAAGATAGGAAAAGCTGAAATGAAGTAAGAAAAAGAAAAGTAAAGGCAACCAGAAAAACCACAAACTCATTTGGGGTTGAACAAAATGTTTTGTTTGACTCCGAACAAAAAGTTCATGCAGTCATAGGGGTGGCAGAGCCCTCTTGCCCAGGCTCCTGTACAAATGCTGTTCCAAAATAATCCATGACCAATACTGATCTAATCTCTTCTTTGAAGCCTCCAATGAAAGAGTTGCTTTTTTTGGACAGTCTATTTCATTACCTCGCCATTCTAACAATAAGTAAGATCTTCCTCATCTCATTCCTGTCTTATTTTGTTTTGTTCTGTTTATTAAGAGTGAATTACCCTTATATTTGGAACGATTATTTCCAATAAAAAAATTTAAAATATTTCATTTTGGAATCATTGAAAAGATTTTTTTTTTAATCAGGTTTTTTATGTCTGAGACAATTTGTTGAAATGGGCCTGAATTTGTAGTGTTTCACTGACCCAAATGTATATTTTGTTGCTAGAAAAAATGTTCGTGTGAGAAACATCTTCCATATCTAAAAAATACATGTAACTAACACGGCAGTGCCAATTCTTCATCAATTATATCTTCCTGTCAAACTCATTCCCTCATTCATGGTTTAGATTGTAAGTCTGGAATGGAAGGGATTGTCTCATTTTTACATTTGTACCACACATAGTGCAATTCAGTCCTAAAACCAATGAGAACACTTCAGTTCTACCACTATAAAAACACTGAGAATAAATGACAATTACCCACCGTACTTCTATATTTTCAAATATTCAGGTATATAAACTCACCAGGCATCAAACAACAACATCAAACAGAAAACTTATTTTCCTGGCTTAGATGTATGAAAGAAAAGCATTTAAAATATATGACCAATAACATTTATACATTGCTTAAAGTAAATGCCATCTAAACTATAAATGTGGGGAAGAATGGGAGGGCAAGGAGAGAGATGAACATAAATGTTGGCCAAATTTCTTAGGGAGGGATTATGTGCTCCTTAAGGCAATTATAGCAGATGAATTAGCTAAGACCCAAGATAACGTCTTAAAATTGCCTTCAGAGCTAATACTGCCTTGTTTAGATGTGTTCATCCTTTGAAGAAAGATCAGCTGCATGTGGCAGCTCCTTAGTTGCACAAGTAGAAGAGTAAGCAACATCCTCCAGACATTTTTTTTAAACCCTTGTGTAGTGGCTAACCATGATTTACAATGCTTGCATTTTTCTGAGTTTGGGAATCCTTCCAGTTATTACAGTCTGTGTCCTTGTTCTTAGGATTGCTAGCAGAGCCTTGGATCAATTCCTCCTTTTCAAGGATCAGCAGAAGTACTGGAGCAAACAGGAAAAGCACTCAGCACCCCCTGATGGGCATAACAGTGGCTAGTCTCCCCATTGCCCGGGGGAAATGCAGGTAAGCAACTGAACAATGATCCTAATTTCCTACGTAGGAATCTTGAGACCACTGTCAAGATGCACTTGATGTTGGCCAATATCCTGAAAAGGGTGGCTTCTTGAGTTAGGGCTGCCAAGGTTCTTCCTAAACATTACCCAAAGCTCACAGCCTTTCAGAACATGGATCAAGTATCACCTAGAGTGCAGTGTAGGAAACAGGGCAGCCAACATATTCTGGAAAAGTGAAATGTGTGGTTAGGCAATAGTGAGCCACAGCGACAAAAAATATCCATATGCCGTAACTGCACATTGGGCACCTCTACACATTCAATTAGTACGAATGTATCTACTTCAGTTCAGTTTGAGCCAGAGTAAACTAATCCCAACTTCACTGTCTACAAGTGCATTTAAGCATTGTAATTTACAGCACTGCTGGATACCACTTGTATCTGACAGAACTGGGCAAGTTCACAGACGACACCAAGATATGGGGTTGTGCGGGCTCACCCGCAGATAGGTTGCAGATACAAGCAGACCTAGATGAGCTGGCATGTTGGGCAGAATGGAACAAGATGAAGTTCAATGTAGAGAAATTAAGTCCTGCATCTGGGAAGGAAGAACCACCAGCACACCTACAGTCTGGGCATCGCTAACCTGACCAGCACTACAAATGAAAGGGATCTGTGGGTAACAATAAACCCTAGCATGAGTATGAGTCAGCAATGCAATGCAGTAGCCAATAGGGCCAATAAAACTCTCTCGTGCATCAATTGCTGCATCTCCAATAAATCCTAAGAAGTGATTCTCTCGCTTCACACAATATTGGTGCAGCCGCAGCTAGAGTACTGCATCCAGTTCTGGGTGCCGCACTTCAAACCTTATGCTAAAGCTCGACAGGGTCCAGAGAAGGGCTACCCATATGATTAGAGACTTGCATGGCAAGCCGTATGAGGCCTCAGCCTCTCGGACTCTTCAGCCTAAAGAAAAGAAGACTGAGAGGGGACCTGATTGTGGCTGATCACTACATCAGAGGCATGCATCAGGGGCTTGGTGAACAACTCTTTCACCAGGGCATACTGGTGGAAAACTAGAAACAATGGCCACAAACTTCTGGAAGATAGTTTCAGGCTGAACATTACAAAAAACTTCTTCACAACTAGTATCCAGACTGTGGAAGAAGCTTCCCCCAGAGGTGGTGCAATCATCTACCCTAGAGGTCTTCAAGAGAAGAGTGCCAGTCACCTGGCTGGGGTTGTTTGAGCCCAGATGTCTTTCCTGCTCATGCGGGTGGCTGGACTTGATGACCCTTTGGAGTCCCTTCCAGCCCTATGATTATATGATTCTAACTATCTGGCAGCACAGTAAATTAGTCTACTGTGCCCTAATTGCTGTACACATGTAGATGGTGATGTTTCACTGTACAACAAATTAGTCTGCTGCACAGTAAGGCATCTTGTGTGGACATGCCCACTGAGTATGGGCCAGGACTTGCGCCTTTTCTCACATGGAGATTCCTCATAGGAACAAGAGCCGTAAATTTGAGCCTACGGTAAGATAAATTACTTGAAAAAGAATGGAGATAGCAATTTCCAACCAAGAGCTACAATTTTTAAATCATTCCTCCGGCACAATCTATGAGGTTTATAATAATGTGGGAAGTTGTGGCAGTAATAACAACCATTCTGATGATGGCTTAAGACAATGAAATATCTCCTTAACCCTACACTAAGGAGATAATTTTGGAAGTGTTACAGCATGATTCAGGTTCTTGCATTAGCTTCTACTATCATTTAGCTGAGCTCACAGCAGAAAGGACAGGGTTGGGGGAAAGTAAACTGGAATCTCTACTGAGGTGACATTCTTCTGTCACTTCCTAGAAAGGCCTTTGCAACAGCATTGCACTTGCATTACAGCCTTTATTGAGAACAAAAAGCAATTTCAAGCACCCCAGCTTTATGTCAGATTGAGCAAAGGCTAATCAGACTTTCAATCTAAAAACACTCTTTAGGAAAGTATTGTACACAGCTACACTTATTAGATGTGCTGCTGATGTGTTCTTAAGTGTTATATTTATTTGCTTTGTAGCTCTTTCAGGCTTCTTAAATAGCACAGACCTTCCATAGGGGCTCTGCCATGTTGAATCTCAACTTGTGTACGGCTTGAATAAAAAGTAGGTAATTTTAGAAGGGAAACTGCAGTAATTAACTGTAATAACTTGGACACCTGGAGAAAAGAATAAAGTACAATAACATGAGCCAAGGAAGCACTGTTTGGGTTAAGATTATCTTTTGGCTAACATTCAGACATCTGACTGTGGGATATATCAGGATTCAGCATCAGCAGCATCTCGTAAGAATGCAGTCCTGAATACTTACAATCTTGTAAAGTTAGTCAAATATGTAAAATGGTGAGATTTTAAGATTTTAGCTACCTTGGGCCACATCCAAAATGTTTTGTGTATTTTCTGTTTAGACTTCAGGCTCAGACTCAAACGGCAATGGCAAGTACAGATCTGGTAGAAGGCCAGGTAAATTTGCACCTCAGACTACGTAGGTCAGCAAACTCATGAACCCAAAGTCACGTTAATAGATGCTGTGAAAGGACTTTCACAGACCACTATACCAAGTACATGTGGCAATTTAACAGCACACCCTTTCCGTGTTGGGATTTTAACCTGAGGCGTTGGTATACACCCATCTCAAAATTATTCTTTTGGAAAGAATTTACAGAATTCCTTGCCAAACTTCCATGTTATTTCTCAAAGTATTTTGTGTAGGAACTAATAACTTACGCTTTGAACACATTACATTTGTAGCACTACATATGTCCTTGTACTGACATGACTGCTATCTACAAAATAGCAACTATGAGAAAAATGTCTTGACTGTTGGATGCTGAAGCACTCTGTGAGCATTGCGAATGAACGTGTCCAAGGTCCGACACTGGATCCCCTGCCCAGGGAAGACTGAAAGAGTAAAACGTATGTATTGCTAATGAAAAGGGGGGAAACTAATTTTTTTAAGTTACATAATCTGTTGTTTAATGCCATTTGAAAGATGAAGGGTTTGTCCCTGTGGAAGCTATGGCCAAATGCTATTTCCAATGAGCTCCTTGAGGCTGAGATTTGTAGCCCACCAACAGAGTTGTGTGGAATGCAAGACTTGATTTTGCATCCTCAGTTAATGTTGGGTGAAGCGTTTGTTAATGTTTGTGCAAAGCTGTCCATACATCTAATTTGCCAAGCCCAGTCTGCCCTAATCTTTTCTGTGTCACTCTGCTAATGATTATCAGTCTCTTCTTGCATGCTTTCATGTTCTGATCTTCTTGCCTCGCTTCTTGTGACCAAAATGTTTGCTTCAGCATACCTATATATTTGCTTGGAATAAACTAAACAAGTCTTGCTATAAATTAAAAGAATCCTGGGTGTTAAAATGCCAGGAGATAACCAATCACCTGACTTTTTGCTTGTTTACCTAGATTTATATTCTGAACACTCTTAACCCTCTCAGTTAAAATAGAATATGCACATAATGATCAGACTCCTGCTAATTGTTCACAATCAGAAAAAAAGTATAAATGATGCTATTGTTCCTCTTTCCCTGATTCTCTGTTTCCCTTTTATTTTTGTCTCTTTTCAGCTATAAGTCCCTTGGAGCAGAGACCATGCTTTGTATGCCTGGAAGGTAGCAATACTATCTTGGCCATTATGAGATAGAAAAAATAACAACACCAAGGTAAATCAGGAATGTTTTATGGAAAAAAAAACAGAAAAGTCTGCATTGCACATTAGGGCTCATTTTTCTTGTGAGCTACTTCTTGCAAATTCTTGTTTAAAATGTGCATACTGTTGTAGATACAGTATTTCCAGACTTTAATCAGCAGTTAAGATGAAACAATACAGAACAGTTTTTGTTTTACAGCAAAAGGTATTTTCATGTAGTGTCACTGCTCAAGAGATGCATTTATTCTGAATTTCTTGTACAAGCTATCTGTTCCACAACAGCAGGATGTTCTTTGCCATTTTTCTCACTATAAACATTGCTGCATCATTTTACATTTCAAGTTTGTGAACCAAGGTTATTCCTGCAATGATGCTTCTCCCTTCTTGTTTTCTAACTGTACACAAAACCCAAATATTGTAAGATCACACAAATTTCCGCCACTGTTCTAGAATACCTTCAACTTCTGGAAGCATTGATTCAAATGAAAACACTGAAAAATGAATGATAGCGTCATAAAATCATAGAACAATTAGGGTTGGAAGGGACCTCAGGAGGTCACTTCATCCAAAACCCTGCTCAAACAAGGACCATCCCCAAATAGGTCATTCCAGTGAGGGCTTTGTTGAGCGAGGCCTTAAAATCCTCCAAAGGTGGAGATTCCACCACCTCTCTAGGTAACCTGTTCCAGTGCTTCATCACCCTCCTCCTGAGAAAATGTTTCCTAATATCTAACCTCAACTTCCCTTACTGCAACTTAAGCCCCTTGCTCCTTGTTCTGCCATCTGCCCACACTAAGAATAGTCCAGCTCCACCCTCTTTGGACCCATGCAGCACAGAGTGAAGGCTACTATTAAATGCCCCTCAGTCTTCTCTTCTGCCAACTCAAAAAAGCCCAGTTCCCCAAATGTCTTCTCATAAGTCACGTGTCTCAAGCCCCTGAACCATTTTTCTTGCTTTTTGCTAGACTAATTTTGGGGGACCCAAAACTGGACACAGTAGTCCAGATGTGTCCTCACCAGTGCAGAATAGAGCAGAAAGACCAATTCCCTTATCTCCTCG
>JAGPOW010001338.1:5526232-5543699 GCA_030014935.1 Caiman crocodilus
CCCCCCCCACAGACGGGGGGAAAGGGGCTGCTGACCCCGCCAAGAGCTCCGTCTGGGTGAAGGCCTCAGAAGAGCCCATGGCAGGTGGCAGCACCAGGGTAAGGCCCCTGGCAGGGGCGCTCCATGTCTGCACTATGTCTGCAGACCTGCGTGTACTGCTTTTGCTTGCTGGAGGTGCCCTTCTGGGCTGCTACCTTGTGTGCCCTTACAGAGCGCTCCTGTTGGTGTGCGCTGCCCGCGTGCAGCTCAGGAGTGTGGCTCTCTGTTCGGCGAGCTAAGAGGGCTCCGAAGGGCTTCCCCTTTGGATCCGCCTCAGCTGCGCTCTACCCTCTGCCCCACTTACCTTAGGGGGAATCAGCTGTTGCTGCCCCCTCTGCTGTCTCCTCAGCTACTGCCGCCACTGTTCACTGCTTGCTGCTGCTGCCTCCACCGCCAAGGTAAGGGGGCACACGTGCGTGTGTGGCACACGTGCGCTCTGCTCCCTCAGTTCCTGATCCCCAACAGTCGTTGCTTGTCCACATGTCACTGACAGCCATGACCAAATGGGTTGTGCTGCAGGCCATGATTCCAAATTTCCTGGCATACCAGGAGCCCCAAGGGCTGGATGGAGCAGCTTTGTGGGCCTGGCCCAGCCTGCAGACCACACACTTGACACCCCTGAACTAAAGCCTATTGCATACTGCTCAGGTCCCTAAAAAAACATGAACGCACTTACTTCTGAAAGAGGCAAGGATTTTTGGAGGGGGTTATATCTTTTCATGGGACCAACTCAACAGTTGGGGTAAAGTTAGATAAGCTTTTGAACGCTCAGACCTGAAGAAGCATATTTTGCTTTGAAGGAAGGCAAGCACAATGATTTTTAAGAACAGTGAGCAGAGCTGAGAAATTCAAGGGAGAGAAATTCCCTGGAGTAGTAGACAAGCAATTAGCAAAACAAAAGAAGCCTGATTACTGGAAGGTCAAAACCTATCAAGAGGGAGGAGGGTCATTATTACCTGTCCTGTGTAGGAAGAATTTCAGGAATCAGGTAGATTATAGTGTGTCATAAAATCAATATAAATGTTCAGTCTTTGGTCCCTAGTGTCCAGCGATGCATGAGTCACAGGGAGCAGAAGGAGTCACACACCTTTGTATCAACTGTTTTTCAGGATCACACTTGAGTGTCTAATACATAGAAGAATAGTTTAACTCATTGTGTTCAACTACACAGCTGAACAATCTAATGCTGAGAACAAGGGAGACCAACATTCAATTCTTTCCTTTCTTTGGTGATGCCAGCCCAAATCTCTCACCTCACTGTAGTGTGCCTAACCACCAGCCTGTTGGTTATTCTGCATGGGGGGCAGTCTCAGCCCCTTCTATAGAAGATAGGTAGAAAATAATTCAAGACTCTTTTGGGTCAGAAAGAAAACACAAGAGGGACTGTGATTTTGCAGCCTCCACACTCACGTGTAGGTGTCCTACAGTGCCACCCTGCCCTATCCCCTGACTGACTTCAGATTAACATGGATAAGCACCTGTACAGTCTCTTCAGGGGGAGATCTGGGCTCCAATCCCCACACAAAGGACTTTATAACTTTACATGAAACTGCCATAGTATACGAAGCATAAATAGGTGAGAGACAGAAACAGCAAATACGAGCAGTCAAAATCCGGAAATAAGGCTGTGGCAAAGCCGGAGATAAAACCCACCTCTCCTGAATGGCATTCATTCACTTAAACCATTCAATTATTTCTACCCACTGAAGAATGAGAACCTTTGAATTGTTCTTTACCTTAACATTTGGTTACAGAAATCCAGTTTTGCTCTTTTTTATTTCTTCTGTCATATTTATCAGCTATTTTTCATAGTGTACATCATTATGATTATTTACTTTGGGGATCTAGGTTGACTCATGAAATTGCTTCCTTTTTCTTTTAAAGGATTAGAAATATTTAATGACTGTGCTACAAAATATACAGCCAACCAGAAATACCCTACTGTCTTTTGAAGGGCAGTTTAGTTCCACCAGATTTATCTAGGCATCTAAATCTCATTTTTAAGATGGCAAATGTTCTTTCAATTACCATTCTGATCACTTCCTGAGTTTCATTATAATTTATAATGATATAGTTTTCAGAGAAAGTCTGAAGATAAGACAGAGGAGAAATTAGGCAGTTTTTCAAAAGATATCTGCTGTCACCTAAAAAATTGGTTTAAAAAAAAATCTTTGTTGTAATATATTGGAATAAGTAGATAGTTGCTAAGATGCTATCCTTGTAGAGAACTGCCATTTGCAAATAATGTACAAAAAGTTCTTGCAAAAAAAGAAAAAGAATTATACTCCAGGCTAAATGCACAGGATTTAATCCCCAGGTTTTCAACTCAGGTCTAATATTTACATAGCTCTAACTCAGCAAAGCGCTTTTAATTCACATCTATATAACTGCTCAAAACTAATAAAAGCTACTGTAGCAATAAAGATGTATGCATGCCTTAACTGAATAGCTGCCTAACAAATGTATTGTGAATTCTTGGTTTTCACCTCCCCTTTTCACCACCTTTATTACCCTTATTTGTTTGGTCCTGTCCAAGGTTCTGATTCTTCTGTTCTCAGTGTCGGTGGGTAGCTCTGCCCCTCTGTTGTGGACGGGGACTTACCAGCCTTCTCAAGAACCTGCGGACTAGAGTTTGGATCTGTGTGGGACTGAAGTTAGGCAGGGCTGATTGAGAGGCAATATGCATCACGTCCCCCCTGCTCTGTGCAACCAGCAAAGTTTTGGGCACTGAGACATTGTGACACTAATATTGTACCCTTTGCTCACAATGCATGCTTACCAAAGATGTGACCACTCACTCGAATAATGCATGCAAGATTTTGCCTACTATATTTTCTTTGCTTCTCTTGTGTGCTCGGGATCTTTTTAAAGAGGGGCACCTGGGACTGCAGAAGCACTGACCCACTTTTGGGAAGAGATTATCTTTGTACATTGCCTCTGAGGCACTTACTGTATTTTTGGGCCGTTCAATAAAAAAATAAAAATTTATAGATGATAGATTCATAATAAATATAATACATTAACCTAAGTAGCTCATGGCAGCACGCCTGGGCTTACTAAGGCAGAACAGAATTTAGTCCTAACCTTGTATAATTTTTAGCTGACAGGTTTTGCTTCTATTGTTTGTGTGGCCTCTGCCTAATTCACTAGGTGTATGATCTTTAAAATATATAAATAAAGTGGAATAAAGTATATACTTAAACTAACCTGGCAGCTTTTTACAGAGATATGTAGATTAAGAATGTGAGAAGGAGTCAGGCTATTACTAATGTATTATTCTGGGGCTTGTCGAGTATCACATAATTATTCATTTAATACTGGCCATCAACTCTCTTCCAGACCAAACTGGGTGGCAAATGAATCTCCTATTTTTGCTGGGTTTTTTGTTGTTGTCCGGACTTTGCTGTTCTTATCACTGTATATCCTAATGGTTGTGTGCCCCCCATGTCTGTGTCTGCTATATCAGATTACAGTAATTCTAAGATGTCTTTCTATCACTACATAAATTTATACCTTTTGAACAGCTGCATGGTTTAAAACAAGATTCTGCTATGTTGTAATTATGCCCATATAAAAGCCTAATCTTTCAAATTTCTCTACTGACAGACCCTGCTTTGTGAGATCCCACTGAATTCATAAGGGCTCTGCATGGTTGCAGATCACAGAATCATAGAAAATGAGGGTTGGAGGGACCTCAGGAGGTCACATTTAGTTCAACCCACCTGCTCAAAACAGGACCATCTCTAATTAGATCATACCAGCCAGAATTTTGACAAGCCAGGCCTTAAAAACCTCCAAGGATGGAGATCCCATCACCTCTCTGGGTAACCTGTCCCAATGCTCACCAGCCTCTTAGTGAGAAAGTTTTTTTTTTCCTTATATCCAACCTTAACCTCCATTGCTGTTCATCAGAGGTGGATGGCAGAGATCAGAGGTCATGATCAGAGCCTGTTTGTATGCTTGGGACCTACTATATACTCTCACATGTTTGGCTATCAAAACCACAATTATCTAACATTTCTGTGGCAACTAACATTTGCAATTTGGGGAGGTGACCCATCCCTCACTCTGTGACTCTGAGAGTGGTGGGAAGGGCCTCTCTGTGACTCTCTGGTTGTTGTCACTGCAGCACTGGGGCCACACATGGCCTTGGTTTCTTTTATGTGGACAAGAAAAATAGGCATTTTAACTGCCTCCAATGCAGTGTTGTGCTCCTTTTTGGAAAGAAAAAGGCTAATCACACTGACTCCTCTTGCTCTTCATTGCTTCTCTCCCTCCAATCTGTTCTTTTCTCTCTGCCCTTAGGCATGCCTCTTATTTGGCTACCTTTTCCTCTGGACATACTGCCTTGCTACTTGGCGCTTTTCCACCGTTGAATACATTGCCCGGCTGTTTTGTTCCCTTTTCTTCTTGACTTTCTTTTTTTTTTTTCCTGTTGGCTTGCAGCTCTATTCCCAGTAGAAATAGAGAGCCAGAAATCATGTGACTTGTCAGTTCTTAACATAATACCAGCAAGGGCTTTGTCACCATGCTGTGGTCCTGGACCATGTTTTGGGATCCACTGAGATGAAAACAAAAGCAGGATACATTTTTAGCTGGCCTTGCATCATCTGACATTGCTAAAAATTCTAGACTAAAATCCAGAGTACTTTGGGTCAGATTCACCCCTGCTATAATTACCTGAGACAAAAAGATAACTATATCCTTGGTGTAACCCTTAGTCATCTAATCAGCTGCTAAACATAGTGGTCTATTGGCAGCAGTATAAAACCTTTGATTCATTATGTCAGACTTTTTTTTACAGGGTAAGATGCACCTGTGATTTCTCACTTTTTATACTCCTGCCATCTACCCTCTTACTGCATATATGCCATTTAAGATGTTTCCTTAGGGAAAAAAAGGGTTAGTTTTGTTCTGTAACCAATCCATCCCTGTGGATTTTCCTCAAAGCCTTGTTGCACCTTACACCATGAGCTGCACAAATGTTGACTGGTGTTACTGCCAGCTCGAATTTGGGGTAGTCACACATTCAGGCCAGCAGGGGTCTATAGGACTGAAAGGTAAGAACGGCTCTCCTCCCATTCTGGGCTTCTGCCCAGCTTCTAGGGCTTCCCTCTGCTTACTTGTGGCTGCCTGTGCTGCCTGTCCCAGGGGAGCAGGCAGGAAAGGGTTAACCAGCGTGTCTGGCAGCTGCTGCCAGGATGTTGCTCTTCTCTGCTTTGCCCAGAGAGCAGCAGTGGTGGCTGGGCAAGCAGGTTAACCCTTCCCTGCCTGTTCTCCTGGGACAGACTGCAGGGGCAGCCACAAGAAGAGGGGAGGGGAGGCAGTGAGCAGGCATGTGAGGTGATAGGGAGGACAGGAGGGCAGTACTGGGGTTGATCTGGGCCAGCAGGAGAGGGCAGGATGGGGTGTTTACACTGAGGTGTAGCCTAGAGTGGCTACATCTTGTTGTAACATGAGCTGGCCAGCATGCATCAGAAATGATCTTGCCCTGGAGCAGGGTAGCTTTGAGCTGCTTCATGTGTGCTTTAAATTGGGTTCAGGTGCTGATGTATGGGCAATCCAGGTGCTAAAAGCTCCAGGAGCTCCCCAGGATTATCATGCAGATTCATAGATTGTAGAGTCAGAAGGGACCACATCGGGTCATCATGTCTGACCCCCTGCCCATGGCAGGAAAGAGGACCGAGGTCAGTTGACCACAGTCAAGTGACTATCAAGCCTCCTCTTAAAGACCTCCAAGTCAGGTGATAGCACCACCTCTCTTGGAAGCCCATTCCAGACTCTGGCCACCCTGATTGTACAAAAATTTCTTCCTAATGTCTAACCTAAATCTACTCTCCACTAGTTTGCACCCATTGTTCCTAGTTACTCCCTGGGGCACTCTGGTAAATAGCATATCCCCAATTCCTTGTTGTCCTCCCTTGATAAACTTGTAGGTGGCTACAAGGTCTTCCTTCAGCTGTCTCTTCTGAAGGCTGAAGAGATCCAGATCTCTCAACTGCCCCTCGTAAGGTTTTTCACGGAGGCCACTAATCATGCGAGTGGCTCTCCTCTGAACCCACTCCAGATTCTCCATGTCCCTCTTTAAGTGCCCAAAGCCCAAAGCATCTTACCAGTGAAACCTGTCCCTGAAAGTTGTAAAAAAAGAGGGTAACCTATTCTTGAATAGAGGGGACTCTAAAACTAGGTAACTGGTCATTTGTTTCTGTTCACTGTGTTCCCTTTGATTACTGGTTGTGTCAGCCGGCTTTACATGAAATTGGATGCCCAAGGCCACTATTTACCTCATACAGAAGGCAAGACCGTGACACCTTAGAGACTAACTGGTCCAGAGGCATGAGCTTTTGTAGGCAGAAACCTACTTTGCAGGTTATTGCCTAAATAAGCTCATGCCTCTCTTACCTCTTACAAGTTGACAAGCTAGGTTGTTGCCTATGAAAGCTCCTGCCTTAGTCTCTAAGGGCAATTTTACTTGTGCTCCAAGGGTGGAGAGCGGATCTAATGAAAGTGCGCTTCAAAAGCTGCTGTAATTAAAGCACCATTGCACGTCCTGTATCAGTGTTCCTGCACTTAAAAAATGCCAGCAGGGGAGCTTGAACTAAAACTTATTCAATGTGCTTTAGTTCAAGCACCCCCACCACCATTTTTGAGTGCAGGGACACTGATATATGAGATACAGGAAGCAATTGCTGTGCTCCAGCAGACTCAATTAATCGAGAGCTGGAATTCCAGCGTGTCAGAGCAGCCTCCGTGCTCATGTATAGGTGTCCTATGGTGCCACCCTGCCCTACCCTCTGGCTGACTTCAGATTAACATGGATAACCACCTGTGCATTTAGCTCATAGTGATGTTTTGGGAACAGAGGCTTATGAGTTTATGCTTTAATGGCCCCTTATTTATTTTTAAAACCTGATTAACTTTATGTCATTCCATTTGTATTACGGTGATAAAATGTTTTTCAATTGAAAAGTTTTCCCTTGGATGCAGACAAATCACAGCATAAAACAGGCTGTTATTAAACAATTTTAATACTGAGCACATTACATGGATTATATGGATTCTGCACACTGGCCAACAATGTGCCATTGAAATGCAACTGAATTCTTTCTTTGCACCTGATTTCTCTTCATAGCAGTAGCGAGCAGCTTTGATATTTTAGTCTGGGCTGGGCTGTTTTTTGGGTGGAAGAGAAGCGAGATTTACTGACACTACATATGCTATAGTGAGAGGAATCTGGTCTGGAGTGCATCTGAGATTCCAGCTGGGGTCTGCAAAGAAAATATGATAATGTCATCATTATATTTTGCATCTTCTGAGTTTGTCTCAAACTTTTAACTCCATTTCGTGGACTGTGTTTTCATCTCTTGCTTGTGCTGCTTCTGTCTCCTTTCTTGAATCCTCCTTGACCTTTCTCCTTTCATTTATAGCCTAGTGCTTCTCCAGGAAATACTAAGCTCTGTCCTTTTCACAGTTCATGAAAGGCTGAATGGGATCCAAAATCATTTTCTCTAGTCTTCTTCCTTCTCTGCTGTAGATTATTAATGGCATTTGAAGCCCTCATGGGCTATTCTCAACACCTCGCTGGCTCAGGGGCAAGTGCATCATGAGAGATCTAGGATATGTCATCCTCGGGCACTGGCATATTCTAATTCTGTCAGCAAGGGAAAAAAAGAAAAGGAAATTAGTAGTACTTCACTGTGTGAACACAGACTCATCAAACCTCAAGACATATTTTGCACAAGCCACTATTAAATGTGCCATTTAGAAGAGTGTGTGCAATTTTGCTCACCCATGCTCAAGAAAAATGAACTCAGACTGGAACGATTACAGAAAACAGCTATGAGGATGAGGAGGAGAATGGAAAGCTTATTGTACAACAGAAGACTAGAAGAGCATGGCTTGTTTAGACTAGCAAAACAAAGCGATACATTGGGAGAAGGGAGAGGTAAACACCAGGGAGGATAAAGAACCATTTAAGCTGAAGGACAATGCTGGCAGGAGAACAAAGAGGCATAAATTGCTTCGAATAAATTTAGAGTAGAAATGTGAAGGCTTCTAATGATCAAAGCAGTGAGTGTCGGGAATGGCCTTCTAGATGGAGAAGGGTGGGGGGAAAGGCAAATACGTAACTAATTTTAAGATGGGCTTTGATTGAGACCCATATGGTGTTCCTGCTCCCCTGAGCCACGTAAACACAGAGAAAGAATAAATTCCAGGGACAAGCTAGACCCATGGGACAAAGAAACAACATCTAGCAAAAGCAGCCTTGGCTAGCTCTGCAGCAGGGATGAGCTGATTCAGCAGTTTGGACTCTGGACGGTCTCTTCTCTGCGCAGATTGACTGTGGTCTAGCCCCTTTCATCCCCTCCAGTCAACCAAGGTGTGAGTGGATATCTTATCATCAGGTGGGGGAACTAAAGGTAACCATTTATGATGCTAGCTAAGTCCTTGGTAAGCTGCTGGCAACATGCATTGGTATACCCCGATGAGCTACCTATGTTTGAGATGGACATAGATTAGGATTACATGAAGTACAAGAAATCTGTGGTTTTATACTTTACTTTTTTGTAGTGGAGTGCTCCCTATCTGATACTTTAAGGATTTTCTTTGAAATAAAACTTCCTAAGGATATGCGTTAATTTAGGTTGTGGGCATACATAGGAGTGAGCCCCAATCATGAACCAAAGTGTCACTTTCTTAGGCATTGTGAAAACTTAGAAGTACAGTTCCCATCCCAAAGAGTGTCAGAGTATCAGAAAGGACAACAAATGGCTATAGCAATGCATGGGAAATAATGAGAAAATGCGCGTCCCCATGATAGTCAGTGGTTTGTGAATAGCAATTGCCTTTCTGTTAATTTCTTAATAGGCAACATGGCCCAAAAGGATTTAAGGAGAATAATTCCATACATTATCGGTAATTTTTGAGAGACAGTGGTGGTTAGAGAGAGGTTAAACCAGTTATTTAAGGCCATGTATAAAGCTGGAAGAGCCATTTGCATCCGGAAAGCCACAGTTCCCTAGTGTATTTTAGCTTCCAGAAATATTGATGTACTATCTTAACAGTGGCATTTTTGTATTGCTGAATCTAATGTGTCAATGTGTATTGCATGTTGTCTGACTATACTCCAGACTTCATGACCCCCATTTCCCCCTTCCAAATAGGAAGAGAGGGTACATCTTATATATACTGAGCATGTCTCAAAATTGAAGCACAGCTAACACCTACCCACGCACACACACGTAAATGAAGAAGCTGGCATGAACAGAAGTCCAAAGTAGAAAAAAATGGCAAAACTATTGCTGTGGTTTTGAAAAGTAGTCATTAAAAAAGTGCTTAAATCACAGTCTCCAATGAAAGGCATGCATATGTTCAGTACTGTAGTATCAGGGAGGATTGATGGGAAAATCTGTAGCTCTCATGTTTCTCAAGTCAGCTTTCTAAAAGGAGTAAAGGTAGTTGCCCCATTTCTTTGTAATATAAAAAGCTGGGGGTGGAGGTGTCCCCTGTGGTTTTTCAAAACAAACCACATCTGCTACTTGCCTTCAAGCTACCACAGACACAGAAGCCAGAGTAAGTCTCTGGCTGATCTGACTGACAGGTTCTTTAGAGCAAGAGAAGGCGGTCAGAGGAGGTGATTGAGGGCACAGACAGACAGGAGACCCTTAGCGACAGAACTCAGCTTGCATATGACTCCTCACACAATACCCAATTTAAATTATCCACAAGGTTTGAAAGTGCCATGCTGTGCTGCTCACGTTAATATGTATTTCTGAGTTTTTATAAATCAAGCTTCTTATTGCAAATGACAGACAAGAAATGTATTTTTTTTATAACTAATCAAACATGGATGCCAGAAGTTACATACTTAAATCCATATGACAGCAAATAAATCTCTCTCAAAGCATTCAATATGTGCAACAATCTAAAATGGATGTTTATGGTACAACATGGATTTAGGTGCATAATTTTAAACAACCCAAGTTTTAAAATGGATTGCTTAATAACTGACAGTGCAAATAGCTCTGTGCTGCACGCACAGCTGTTCCTAGGGGGGGTGTGGGGCCCAGGGCATGTCAGCCTGTACGGGGCGGGGGGAGAGGGGGGCATGGTGTGTGGCAACTGTCCGCAGAAGCCACCAGCAGCGGGGCCCCGGCAGGGCCTGCATGGGCCCAGTGCAGTTGCCCCAATTTGCCCTTGCCCCCCCCACCCCCAGGGATAGCCTTGACTGCACATATGAAATCTTAAAGGTCTATTGCATTACATACTTCAGAAGCAATCATAAGCAGCTTCAGCCTATAGACCATAAATGAGAGATGGCAAATCTGCAGGATGCATGCCAGAAGTGGCATGGGCAGTCTGTATGTGTGGTGTGCACAAATAGGGGAAGGAGAAGCGACCAGAAAGCAGAGCAGCATATCAGGCAGGGGAAAGGGATCAGAGTGGCACTCTGGGACAGTTCAGGGCTTCATTTGTGGTATGCCTGCCCAAAAGGTTGGCTCCCAATGGAATAAACAGTCTTAAATCCACCCAAGTCTGTACTATATAAATCCTCATAAAATGCCATGCTACCACCATGCTGTCACTTAAAATAAATGCTTTGTATCAGTCCCATTTATTCCCTTCATATAGGTAAGCAGGAAGCACCACTCATAATGAGTAAGGGTTGTAGATCTGAACCATCAGTACACAAATGCTACTGCCCGGGGCCAAATTCAGCAAAGTTCTTCAACATATGTTTACCTTCATGAACACGCTTAAAACTCTCTGTTGAGAAAAAGTCTTAAGAATATGCTTTAGTTCCATTTCCTTTAGTGGAACGAATCAAGCCACTTTTAGTCTACACTACAAAGTTATGCCGGCATGCTTGTGTCATTTATGGGTATGAAACAATTAAATATCTATGTTGGTTTCTTCCTCATCTTGATTAAGCTGTTTCTGTGATGGATTTCTGCCAGATAGGCCTCTGTCTTTTGGAGAGAGCTATGCCAGAAGAAAAATCCCTCCTGCCACCATATGCCATCTCTCCAGTAGAGGGCTTGGCTGGCACTGCCATAGCCAAGTGGCGGGAGCTTCTTAATGTAGGGAAGACCATGCTTAAATGCTTTAAGTAGGGACTCACTTAAGGGGCCTCAAAAGTACAGAAACAGAGTATTTAAGCTATTTCTAGCAATCTCTTCCGCATTATAATCTTTTCTCAATTTTCTTATAAAAAGACATTTAGTAATTACGAATATTAAAAATTATTAAACGTGTACAGTTAAGTACTTGAAATTCGGGAATTACTAAAAATTAAGATTGTGCAGGCAACCCTAGCTTCACCCCTTGTGTGTGTGCATTGTACTGCAATTTTTAATTAGAAGATCACATATTATTATTTCCACGGGGGCCCTGCCTGAAACATACAGCGCAACAGGCTAGACAGTGTGCTGTGAATGAGGCGGCAGAATGATGAACATTTATATTTAGTAACTTATTAGAACAGAAGATAACAGCTGCACTCAGTATCTTATCTGCTACTGCTGAATTTTAAAAAGCCTGTGAAAGTCATAAGTTACACTAAACACTAATATTTAGTATTTCTTAATTCCATTAATGAGTCATTTGGAGAGCCCTGAATAGAACAGAGACATTACCCTGCATCGTAGAAATGCGGTTTCATCTTGTAATGAAGACAGATTTACCTGTTTGAAATGTGTTCACAATTGTTTAACTTTGGAGATGCAATACGCCTTGTCTCAGTGCAAAGCCTGACACTGAGAGCAGCTGCACGTCTGCCTAGAATATGGCTCTACATCAGTGATTCCCAACCAGGATGCCACGGCACACTGGGGTGCCTTGAGGTCCTTTCAAGGGTGCCATTGGGTGCCATGCAATGTTAACAGCTGTTTGGTTTACAAACATGATTCACAAGATAAACCCAGAGATTTCAAACCGAAACCTGTAGTTGTGGTCTTTCTAATGTCTTTGCTATAGAAAAAAATGTTCTATAGTCTTTTTTATTGAGTTAAAAAGAGTGAAAACTAAGAACTGGCATTTTCCATGGGGTGCCTTGAGTCTAACCAGGGGTGTTTCAAGTCTAAAAAGGTTGAGAAACCACTGTTCTATATAAACCCAATATAAACCATGGTCAATAAGTACTCAGAACTAGAAGTATCAGGGTATTAGCAGCTCAGAAACAGACTAGCTCCCCTTACTCTCAGGGCTTTGAGTCGTCAGTTTCACGAATCTCAGAATCTTTGAAAACGAAGGGAGGGAGCAGCTGTGAAAATGACTGGCTCCTGTCACTTTCAAGACCTCTAATAGCAGCCCTTTGACAGCTGCTTCCCCTTCATTGTTTCTTGCAGGCTTGCAAAGTAGACAGTCACAGTTACAATTAGTATGCATATGACAGGAGCACAATTAAGTTATAAAGTAAACAGTGGATGCAAAAGATGCTATGTGCATGCAGATAACAGATATCTGCATATAGGCACCGTTTGGGGGCTGATATTGTTTTATGCAGTTAAGCAAATTACATAGATTTACTGGTTTGCAAGTAGGTTGCTTATACCCTATGTTTAAAATACTTGGAATCTTGTCTCTACTATACCAGGGAACCAAACCTCAGGAGTGTAAGATTTACCACATCTGACCATAGCCGTGGTCTATTTTGTTCATTATTCTGTCTCTAACAATTGGTAGTAATGCATGCTTTAGAAGACAGCACCAATCTGTATGTTAAGACAGCAGGTGAAGCATGTGGGCTTATTATCACTGTTTTTATCCTTTCTAGCGTAACTCTGAGGCTAGAATTTCTGTGGGTCTTTTTTTCTTCCTTAAGGTCCATATCTTGCCCTATATCTAGGGACTTACCTAAGTCACAGTGAGACAAAGGGTTTTTGTGGCCTGCTTGCGGTAGCCCTGCCTATCACTGCTGATTGGCAGAGGGTGCCTTTGCTCAGTCTACCTCACAACCACTTTTTTTCTGGTTGATTTTGCAGGAAATCGTGATTAACGCTGGATTTCCTGGTGATCACGACAATGCTGTTTTTTTCCACAAAACCTGTGAAATGGTGATTTAGGTAGGTCCCTGCTTGTATCTTATTCTTCTTACTATCTTGTATCTTCCATAAAATGTTTCCAAGTTTAATTTCTCTAAACTCTTGGACCCATTAGCTTATGTTGTGGCAGTGAGTTTCACAGATTATGTTGCATTTAAAAGCAAACAGACATGTGTTTCATTCTGGTAGGGTGCTCTTTTCCTCTTCTTGGTCATCAAATAATATTTCAAATATTTGCGTAAAGCCTCTTTAACACAGGGGACCGCACGTTGAGATCAGAAGATCTGATGGCAGTTGGCAATTCACTTCTTGCACTCCCTGGCAGGCCACATTTGGACCTAGGGGCTTGTGACTGGCCAGCTCTGGATCTAGCCGTGGAGCGAATGGCATAAGAGAACTGCAGGGGTTGATGCAGTTGCCCGCCCCCAATTTCTGGCCCTTAGGAGCTCCACAGGCCAGGTGACACAGCTGTTCAGGCCATATGCTTGACAGCCCTCCTAACTGATGAGTTTGGAAGTGTTTCACTGACGGGACATATATGTAAACTCCAAAGCAATGTTTAGCAACTTATTTCAGTATGGGGGTAACTGTGATAGCTTTACGGAGTTTAAGACAAGTTAAACGGCAATAAAGGAAGAGGGAGAAATAAAAGTAGTTTAAAACAAGGTAACACGTTAAAGGGAGATATCTAAAATCAAGTATTGTGCAGAAATCTCTTTTTGGGACCAAATTCTTGCAGCTTTTCCAGATCTTTAAACTTCCTAATCGCATTTCAGTGTACTACTTAGGTTTGGCCTAGCCTTCAACTGCCTCTCTCCCTGGTTTATTTTTTTAAACAAATCTTGACATCATGTACCTAAAACTATGTCTGTAATCTGACCTGGTCCTTGATTTAGGATGTGACATGTTGAAAAAAACAGGAATATGGAACAGATTTTACCATACTATTTAGTTGAAACTAACAGACATTTCTGCATCCTAATTAATAGGAAAAGAGGTGTAGTGATAACCAGATTTATTTAATGTTTGTGATGCTCATTGGTTCACTCTAAAAGGGGTTGGTTTTATCATACACCTGGGGAAACGTTTAACAATCAGTCACGTAGTGCACTATAATTTACCCTATTTTATTCAGGCAACTTATTTCTGTAGCACCCATGGTGTGCTAGCTACTTCCGAACACTATGAAGAGATAAAAATCTAAGAAAGATGGGACAGAACAATGAAGGATACAGGGGTAGAGATAATCTTCTCTGATTGCACTATATTTTGATTCTTTAAATGACCAAACTGTATGTCAAGGCTGGCCTCACTGATCATGCAAAGGGGGGCACAAAAGAATCATGGGATAAAGCAAAAAGAAAGGTACGGAGGGGCAGTTAGGAGGTGCCCTGAGCATGAAGACACAAAGCTTGTAAAAGATATCAGGATAAACACACTGTGTGTGGAGCTGCACCAGACACAGGCGGCCGGACAGCTCCAGGCAGCAGACCCGACAGCCAGAAGTTCAGACACTGAGTGCTAGTTGCAGGTCAATGCAACAGTGAATACGTTCTTCTGTGTTTGAAAAGTGTCTAGACTAGAAGATCGCTGGCATCAAGCTGGTAAGCCCAGGCGTGCCCAGGTCTTGGGCCCTGGTTCTTTGGCTTCTTCTTAACACTTACGGTACCTTGGAGAGTGTTTAAATCTGTGCCATGCTGTTTTCACAACAGAAGCGCTGGTCTCGTCTGGGCCTCTTATTTCTGATGCCCGTCAGGTGTGCAGAAGAGCAACATGTACGCAGTGCAGCGCATCTCTGTGCCAATGCAAGCTGCGCTCGGCCTGTCGGGATGGCATCTCCTTCCCGCTGTCCTGTTCTGACTACAGGGCGCCAGCCATGATCTGCCCCTTGCAACTGCTGCCCTGGTGATGCTCTCTCCTCCACCTTGCTCCTGCCTGCCTTGTGCTGTGCTCCCTGCTGCCCCAATCGGTCCCTGGCTTGCCACCCTGCTGCGCTGGCCTCTGACAGGCTGCCCCTGCCCAGCGGCTGCCTAAGCCACATCCCGCCCCTGCCCCCTTCCTCTTGGAGCTGCTGGCTTTCCAACCCCATAGCACTCCTCCCCAAACCTCACCCAACCCCACCCTCGCCCTGGGGCCTGTTGCTGCCCCTCCTCCTCCCTTGAGCCACGGTGGGTTGTTGCCCAGCCTCCAGGGTCCCCCACCCCGTGTGCGGCTAGTTACTGTCCCCTGCGACCATCCCCACCCCCAGCCCCTCCCTGCCGCTGCCCCTACCCCAGCCCCTGCCTTCCTTACCTGTGCCATGCCCCGCCCTTTGCCCCGCCCACTCCATCACTGCCCCAGACCTTGCCCCCTCCCTATGTGTGCCCCTTCCCTGTTGTTGCCCTTGGCTCCTCCCTCCCTGCCAGGAGCCCTAGCCCAGACCCCGCCCCTCCTGGTAACTGCCCCCTTGCCCCGCCCCCTCCCTCTAACTGCCCCTGCCCACCCCATCACCCCTATGCCCCACCAAATCCCTGTAATTCTCCCTCCCCCACCCCATCAGGCCCATTCCCCGCCCCATCACTGCCCCATGCCCGTCTGTGCCATGCCCACCCCCTGCCGCACCTGCTACCCCATGCCCCACCTCCTCTGTAACTGCCCCCTCCAGTTGTTACCCCCCATGCCCCACCCCCGCCCTGTAACTGCCCCCTGCCCCACCCATCAGCTCCGTGCCCTGCCTCATCACTTCCCCCAGCCCGCCTCTACCCTGCCCATCAGGGCCATGCCCCGCCCCTCTCTAGCTGTGCTGCCCACCTGTCATGCCCATGCCCCACCCCCAATGGTAACTGCCCCGCCCCAACTCTAACCCCAGGCTCCACCCCCTCTGTCACTGTCCCCTGCTGCCCTTCCTACCCACCGTAGCCGTGCCATGCCCCCGTGCCCCGCTTGTCACCTATGCCCTGCGTCTTACTGTACCTGCTCCCTGCCCCAACTCCTTCCCCACCTGTCACCCCACGCCCCGCCCCTCCCCGTAACTGCCCCGCCCCACCAGTCACCCACGTCCCACCCCAACACTGCCCCATACCCCACCCCCCTGTCAGTGTCCTCTGCCCCACGTGTCACCTCATGCCCCGCCCCTCCTCATCACTGCCCCGCCCCAATGGTGATTGCCCCGCCCATCGGTCACCCCTGCCCCGCCCTCTGCCCCACGTGTCACCCCATGCCCCGCCCCTTCCCTTACCTGCCCTCTGCCCCGCCCCCTGCCCCGCCCCGGTATCGCGCCGCCCGTTGCCGCACCTGCGCACTGAGGCGCTGGCGGCCGTTAACGACTCCACCGCCGCACCCCCCCCGCGCCCGCCCGCGCAGGCGCGCTGCCTCCTCCCCGGCGGCGGCCGCGGGTCCCTCCCGAGGCGGAGGCGGAGGCGGGGCCGGCGGGGCGGGGAGGGGCTGCTCCGCTCCGCACCGCACCGCATCGCACCGCACACCCAGCCCGGGCTCCGCGCTGCCGGCGACGAGGCGGCGGCGGCGGCAGGGACAGCGACAGCGGCGAGAGATTGTGCATCCCCCCCGCGCCGCGACTGAGGTGAGGCCGGGCCACAGCATCCTCGCCCGCCCCATCTCCATCCCCGCCGCCGCCTCCTTGCCTCCATCCCCGCTCCTCTGCGTGCGCCGCCGCCTTTGTCCCGCCGCCCTGCCCGGCACCGACCCCCGGCTCCTGCCTGCAGGATTTGGGCTTAGACCGAGGGCGACGAGGGTCCGAGGAGGTGCGCGGCTCATCCCCACCCTCCCCTGGAGCGGATGCCTGCCAGCTCCATGTTCTTTTCCACCATCGCCCTTTCTCCTTTTTTAATTTATTTATTCGCCTTTCTTCTCCCATCCAACATGATTTTACCCCCCTCCGCCCCACACCCACCTCTGATTTCCAGCCTCTCCCATGGTCTGGGGAAGAAGCTGCCAGGAAAAGGGGGGGCAGGAGACAGCCGCCTCTCTTAAACCCCCCTTTCCCTTTAGGCCTCTGCCCCTTTCCCTGGCATTTCAAACCACCCGCTTCATCTCGGATTTGGACTCCAGCCGGAAAAGGTCCTCGGTCCCGTCCCAGCCTTGGCTTTGGAGGCGAGGAGCTAAAGTTTAAAAGCCAGGCAGCGCGACTTGGGCTGTCTACCGGAGACCTTCGGGGCTAACGAGGCTTGTGGCGGGGGGAGAGGGGTGGTTACCAGTGGGAAGCTACCGACAACGTGTCCGGCGGCTGGGGACAGAGCTGGGGTTTGGACGAGGGGGGATTTCGGTCGCGTGCGGGGCGAATGCGCAGCGTTGCGTTTTGCGGGCGGTGGGTTTATTTTTGCAGCTTGGGTAGTTTGGGTTGTGTCGGGCGCATGGTATCGCAGGAAATGTCAGTGTGCGAAGAGAAC